>JAUMHM010000004.1:12184362-12213305 GCA_032362435.1 Melikaiella ostensackeni
TATTTTAAGTATAGAAAATAGTATTGGAATATTTTAATTTTAATTTTTGAGCCAAACGACGCGAGATGAGAAAAAAAATGGTCAAAAAAGTAGAATTTGTGCTTTTAATAGGTCAAATAAAATTGCTGTTGAACATTTCTTTATAGGACCAATCGTAAATCAAGATAATTTTTCCAATCGTTTTTTCAACTATTTATTTGTATATATTGTACGGTGAGCGCAGAAAATCGAGCGCAAAGCTCGAATATTATGATGAGAATATATTCCTGAAGGCCGATAGAGCCTTAAGTGAATAAATTTCCCTTCTCATTTGAAATCAAAAATAAATTTATAAATTTGTACATGAAGAACATATAACACTGCGCGCGAAGCGCGACGACCGAATCGCGCGCCCTAGGCGCACTCAAACTTGCGAGCCAAGCGAGCTGCGCGCGAAACGCGTGATGAGAATGTGCCCGCGAAGCGGGCAGATTTTTTTTATAAAGAATGATTATAATATCCAAAGAATGTTTATAATGTCTAAAATAGCTTTTTGAAGTTTTGTATAGGGTTGTTTATGAAAAAAGTTTCTTAATATATCTTATTATGATTATTTTTTTCTTAATTAAAATGTCCAACTTTGATTTCACAAATTCATGTAGCCGTACTTGGTAGATTTTTTGCATCGCAGCTGTTTTTGGTGGGATCTCAATTTTACTTAAGTACAGTATTATAAATATTAGTATTTATACATTTATAAATATGTATTTTATTTATTCTCTATTCAATATTATATTATATTAATTTTTCTTCTATAGCATTCAACAGATATTTGCTATGACATAAATCATCTTTATAAACGTCTTAATTTTTCACTGGTTTTGAAACGAAATAACACAATCAGTTACTTTTTTGCTTCAAAATGAAATTTAAAATTTTATAACATTTCAGGTAAACGTTAATTTCAATAATCATGATAGGTGTTCAAAAATGAAATTCAATTGAAATTAAATATTTTTACATTTACATAATATTTACAGATTTCATTGCTAAAAATTTCAAGTTCACTTTGTAAAATTATTATTGGTACTATTATTATCACTGTTAGGGTTGATACCAAAAGAGCCGCACATGACTCTTTTTTATTGTTGGCCTGTGTTATGGTCTCTGGAATGATGGAATGATTCGTTACAATCTGATTATTTAATTACCATGGCAAAAGTTTCGGATAGGAATTCATTCTGAATCATTCCGAAACCTGTATCCGAACCAATTCGAAAAAAGTTCTTCATTTCGTTCGATCGAAACCGGTTGAAAATTAATCCGACTCAATCCGCTTCAATCCGAACTTCCAATTCGAACCAATCCGAACCAAATTTTCAATCCGAATGAATCCGAATTCGGATATATATATACTGAATTATCAGTCCTCATGAATCCGCTTTCAGATCGAATTAGATTCATTGGGATTGAAAATCGGCTCTGGTCAATCGGGTTCGGATTGATTTGGATTCATTTAGATTGAAAATTTAGTTCGGATTTATGCGGATTGGAAGTTCGGTTTGAGTCGAATTAATTTTTAAACGATTGCGATCAATTGAAATTCAGAACTTTTTTCGGATTGGTTCGAATTGATTTGGATTGGTTCGGATACAGATTTTGGAATAACTTGGATTGGTTCGGAATGCATTTCTGTCCGAATCTTTTGCCAGGGTAGGATCGCAGATCAGTTGTTTGTTGTATAATATCTATTTGTGTGGGTCGCGTCTTTAATAACTGCAATCATAATTTTTTGCTCCAACGTAAACATTGGGGTGAGACGAGAGACTAATATAGAGTAGTGGAAGTATCGAGGCTGCCAATTTACGTGTTTACATTGTTCGCGATCGCCAAGAGAAACCAATACAGTGCGAAGTGCTCAAATGTTATGGGTCATAAGGAGGGATAATAAAGCCCGTCTCGTGATCTTTACTTTCACACTCCTATCATTCCACTTATAATTTTCGAGATGGAATTATGAATGAAAAATGCAACAACCTCTGGATTGTAAATCTTTAAGTTTACTCTTCCAGGCAACTTTTTAGAATCTGTTGTTCCGGCAAACAAACCTCAAATACACTTTATGTATTTTGACGCGCTGATAATGAAAATCATAGTGAAAATTGGCGCAAATTTGATTTTCTTGGTAAGAACCATAAAAACCCCATGAAATCATAGTTTTTCACGTTTATCTCGAGAACAATTGAAAATAAAAAAAATTATCTCAACAAAAGTTGTAGACTCAGTTAAAATAAACATTTTATTATTCATTCATTTTTTTGTGCGAGTGAAATTTTCTGAGATATTTGATGATAAAGATGAAAAGTTAATGCCTAACCCCTGCCGAAAACGTATGTATTTTTTTTACCTTCGATCTTTTTCAAACTCATGGTTTTTCGAATTTATCTCGGTAAATACACAAAATTTGAGGAAAGTTTTAAGACAAAAGTTATAGATCCATTCAAAATATACATTTTTTCTTTCCATCACTTTTTCTTTAGGAGTAACAGTTTTTGAGAAAATTGTTATTGAAATTTAGTGCGTGTGACAGGCTTGAGTGCAATAAGTGATAGGCCTTTCTTCACCGTCCGCGCTGACGGTACTTTAGGAGCAGTTTGTTACGTGCTCTTATTATTTTCAGCTCGACTGAACTAAAGCGATGATGTAATGCAAAAAGTGAGTGCAGAGGTTCCGTTCTAAAAAATTTTTTTCTTAATTTTACGTTTTTTTGGAGGTTCTAAACCTACCATAAGGATGAATCAGCGACACATTTTTAGTTTGAGTCTGATTTTTTAAGATCTAGATGACATATTTAAGTGGTTACGGGATATTGAATTGATTCCAACGGAACGATTCTGCTGCAAGCATAAGAAGAAAATGTCTCTCAGCGAAGCAAAATTAACCTGAGGTGAATTTTTCTGTCAGAAAAACGCAAAATATTTTCACTCATACTATTGCGGAAAATACATGGCTTGAAAACTGTAATATTTCTGCAGCCTCTTGTATATTGATTACACACAACTTCGCAGTGAATTTTTGTTTTGAGCAAATCATCATAGAGAGCAGCCTTTTAGAAGGTCAGCAAGTTTCTCGAGAAAAGATTGAGGATCGCTTTTTTTTGTAGAGAGGTGTGCATGCTTGCTTTTGACGAGAATCTCGAACAGAAAGATCGCATTGGTGGTGTCGGCGAAGTCGTCGAAATTAACGAATGTAAGATCGGTCACCGGAAAATGAAAGAGGACGTGAGGTGGAGGGTTCATGGATCCTCGGCATGATCCACAGGGGACGTGCCTCCCAGTATTGGTTAGAAATATGTCCCGACAATGAAAGAGATGAAGATACTTTGATTGCTCTAATTAAAAAACATGTAGCTGAGGGAACAGAGATCCACACTGATTACTCGACAGGCTACATAAACTTTGCAGAACACGGTTATGTTCATAAAACTGTGAATCATTCTGAGGGATTTGTGAATAGCGAGACCCATGCTTACACCCAAAACATTGAGTTCTTCTGGAGATGGATGTGACGATTCCTCTCACGAGGAGGAGTGCGGAAAGGCAACCCTGCAGACTATTTTTGCGAGTTTTTGTGGCAATGACGGGTTAGAAAATTGAGCGCGGATCCTTTTACGCAATTAGTTTCTGAGATTAAAATTTGCTATCCCGGTCACAAAAATTGAGTATATTTTTAGGAGAAGTTTAGCTGTTTTGTTTTTCTGTTGTTTTCTTCGCCTCTTGAGGCACTTTGGCCCCCTTTTCAGTTTCTTAGGGCAGTTTAACTTTCTTTCCAGTTTCTTGGGACAGTTTAGTCCGTTTTGTAGTTTCTTGGGGCAACTTGGCCCCTGTTTTTTTCATTTTTGGGGGCAGTTTGTTCTGCTTTTTGTTGGCCTGTTAGACCCTTTTGCTTTCTAAGTGTTTCTATGTTCTCATTCGGATTAAATTCTACACGTTACAATTGAGACCCCTTCCCCTCTCCAACTATCTCTCATGCTGGGTATTTGTCGAAAATTCTTCTACCAGCAGAAGTACTCAGCGAAATGCTCACAAAAAACCATTATACTGCAGTGATTAATGATGATAGCGATAAGAATTGAGAAAATTCTGAATTGGTGAAAGGCGAGGTGACTTACGATAATAAAGCACCCCGATTTGTGAGAGGCGAGGGGACTCACGATAATAAAGCACCCCGGTTTGTGAAAGGCGAGGGGACTCACGATAATTAGGCACCCCGGTTTGTGAGACGCGAAGAAACTCACGATAATAAAGTAATCCGATTCGTGAGAGGCGAGGGGACTCACGATAAAAAAGCAGCCCGATTTGTGAGAGGCAAGGGGATTCGCGATAATAAAGCACTTCGGTTTGTGAGAGGCGAGGGGACTTACGATAATAAAGCACGCTGGTTTATGAGAGGCGAGGGGACTCACGATACTAAAGAGTTCGTCAAAAATATTATCATATTATTATTAATAATATTATATATTGTGGAAAAATTTAATTTTTAACAGAAACAGGGGATTCTGAAAAGAAAAAAATATACAAACAATACATAATAATAGTGTAATTATTAAATAATAAGAATGATAGAATAAAATTGCATTTTCGTAAAATTGTAATGTTTTAGTTTCTTCTTTTATTCACAATTTCTGAAAAAAACTAATATTTTTCAGTAATTCTTTTTTTAGTTTTACTCTAGAATATCTATTGGAAAACTTTCATGCAGCTTAGATAAAAAAAGTTCTATACTTAGAATTATTGCCAAGCAAAAAGCTTGTCCCAAAATAGCCCTAACCACGAGGCTATTTTGGGACAAAATTTATGACTAAGCAACTGCTGCAAAAATTTTTTCTTCTTAATGAAACTTACTAGAAACCTTCAAAAGAATGTTCAAAACATGCCTAAACAATTGAAGAATTTCCAGTTTAAATTCAGATTTTTGGTGAAGTGCAAAACAAAAAATCACCTTCTGTGTCACAAAATAGCCCAAAAACTGACAGAATAATCTGAAAAATTTCAAAACATTCTAGAACTTCAGAATAATTTCTAAACCTTCCGAAATGTGTCAGAACATTTCAGAACATTCTAAAAAAATCTAAGACGTTCTACAATACTTTCAATAAGTCCAAAAAATTCTTGGAAAAGATTTTTTTTTAAATTTTTTAATTTCATGGCTTTTCACATTCTGGATTTCTTTTAAAAATCAAGTTCACCAATATCCCTACTAATTTTTTATTTTATTAGAGTACTTAGTTGCCGAAACTGAGTACCCAGATTTAAGTTAGTTTTAAGTTATGTACTAAAGTAAAATAAAAAATTAGAACAAGTGTGTTGAAAAGTTTGATTTTCAACAGTAATTTTTAAATGATGGTCTCTATCATACTCTGGAATGTGCAAAACTATAAATTTAAAGTTGGACCAAAAAAAAACTCTGAAGTAATGTTTACCATAAACTTGTACGCAAATTCTACATCAAATAATTATTGACGAAAAAAAAGTGTTTTTGTTTTTCAAAAAAAGCTCCGGCGATGATTTTACATTTGATCCCCACTGTGTCTAGAAACTCCTAGAAGGCTTTACAATATTATTCACAGTTTTAGAGTATTCGGAACTTTTCAAAATATTCCAAAATAATCCAGAAATTTTCAGAATATTTCATAGAAATCCTGTCTATATAGAACTGTCTATACGAGAGTGTACATTCCAGAATATTGAATAAAATCTCATAAAACTCAAGAATATTCCACATAAATAACTCTAAAATATTCTAGAACATTTGAAAAAATTTCAGAATAAAATAAAACATTCCGAAATATTCTAGAAAAGTTCATAAAATTCCAGAACGTTCTCAAAGATTTTGGAAAATTCTTAAACACTCTAGAATATTTTGTACAATTATAAAATATTGTAAAAATTCCCAAAAATTCTAGGATATTTTTCTGTGAGTGCAGAATATTCCAGAAATTCTAGAAAATTCAATCAATTCAGTTCAAAAAATAGAAGGCAAATCGATATTTTTAAAATCCTTGGAATATCATTGCACAGGCCTGCTCTGAACCAAGTTTCACTCAAAAGTGCGGGCTGAAGTTTATACCCTAGAAATTATGTTTTGGAGATGTCTTCTGAGTATTTGTACTGGATACAAAAAAAATTGTTAGGCCCCCTTTTGAAAAACTCAATGTTTGTTGCTTTTTGATCTATTTATGTGATTTTTTTCGGAAGGAACAAGTAACAAGTAAAATTTTCTCCTTTAATTTTGTATGCAAAAAAGTTCCTATGTGATTAATATTGATTGACTTTCCGTTCCCTTTCAGATTTTGGAAAGTGTGTCAAAGACATCAGTTTTGTTTTTAATTCTACGTTTCTGATGCATTTAACATGAAAGTTCTAAGGAGCAGAAAGAAATTCAACAAATTTTCTAACAATTTAGTAACATGAGATAAACCTGGCGTAAATAGTTCAGAAGTTATGACATATTAGAGTTATTTTTCAGTGAAAAAAAATGTTAATCTTTTTTATATTCGCATAATATCTTGTTCCCTGTGCATTCTGAATAAAAATGATATCAAAATGAATTGAAGCAGAATAAATTATCTTTGAAATGAGAAATAAAAATTAATTGCAGCTCACACAGAAGTTATAGTCTCTCATAGTAGAAATACGACATACGAAATAACTTTCTAATAAAGAATGCGATCTTTAATGACTGTACGTAAAAAGCAGCCTACTACGAGAGACTATAGTTTCTGTTCTATGAGAGATAAAATTAATTTTTTTTTTTAGTTTGAAACATAATTTAATCTACTTTAATCTACTTTAATACTTTAATCTACTTTAAAAACCTTCATTTTGTAAATTTTTTTATTCAAATTTGTCAGTTCTACGTACAGGGCATCATTAGTCCTTAAAAATTGAGTAAAAAGTTATAATAAAAGAATTTTTCTTAATGAAGACATTTTATTCTATGTAGCTGTTGGTGTTGTCCACAACGCCTTTTTAAGAAAAAGCTAAAATAAACCTTCTTGCAATCTAATTTTTTTTGTACTTTCTAATCAGTCGATAGCTCTAGAGTATTTCACGTATAATATCAAAAAATCTTGCGGTGTGGCTGCAGTCCTCTCCGTATGGAGAGGGCTTTGGGGTCATGCATATGCTTACAAGGGGACGCAGCAGGTATCCAATGTCACACAACGGTACCCAAGAGTCAGGAGCTCTTTCAGTCTCAACCCTAACAATAATAGTAATAGTAGTATTAAAATAATAGTACGCAGAATTTAAAAATTGAAAAAAATGGAAAAAAGTGATTTATGTAAGAAAGACTGAACAGATTTTTTTGATTTCATACGTGAAATACTCGAGGGCTATCACACAATTATAAAGTGCGAAAAATCTCGAGTGCAAGAAGGTCTAACAAAGCTTTTACCTAAAACGACGTTCTGGGCAGCACTTATACTTCTATAGAATAACAGGTGTTCATTTAAAAAATCTTTTATAATAATTCTTTACTCAATTCTTAGGGACTAACTACGTCTTGTACATAAAATTTGCAAATTAAAAAAAATTACATATGCAAAAATGGAGATTTTTGAAAACAAGTTACATTCTACACAAACCCGGCGATTGCAAAGACTTTTAAGTTGAATTTGGTCGAGGTTCCGTCTTTCTTTGTTAGAAAGTCTGTAAACAAGTAGAGAGGAAGATTTTCGAGGAAAGAACACCAGTCTTTCCATGGAGATGGGAAGCGTCTAGCACTCACGGGCAGAAACTGCACCAGTGAGTCAGGCATATTGGCTAAATGCGTGGATGCGGTCCTCTCCGTATGGAGAGGGCTTTGGGGTCACGCATAGGCTTGCAAGGGGACGCAGCGGATGCCCAACGTCATCCAACGGTACGTAAGCGTCAGGGGCTCCTTCGGCCTCAACCCTATCAATAATAATAAAATTCTATAGAGATATTTCTTAATTTTTTCAAATTTTCTTCAATTTTTTCTGAATAAAAACGTTCTGAATTAGTATATTTCTTCAAACTGGACTTTCCCTCTACTTTCTCACTAACGTTTCAATGACTTATGATACACCGTACACAGAATTTGAAATTAAGAACAAAAATCTTAAAACAAGCTATTTATGTAAGAACGAATGCACCAGCTTTTTTGGTTTTATACGTGAAATACTCTAGGGCTATCACACGATAATAAAGTGCAAGATAACTTCGAGTGCAAAAAGGTTTAACTAAACTTTTTCCTAAATAACAGATGTTCATTCAAAAAAATTCTTTCACAACAATTTTTTACTCAATTTTTGAGGACTAATAACGCCCCATACGTAAAATTTACAAATTCAAAGAAAACCACATATTTCTAAATGAAGGTTTTTGAGAAGAAGTTTCATTCTATACAATACCTGCGATTTCAAAGACTTTTAGGTTGAATTTGGTTGAGGCCCCGTCTCTCTTTGTTAAAAAGTTAGTAAACAAGAAGAATGGAAGATTTTCGTGAAAAGAACACCTGGATTTTCATGGAGATATTTGTTACTTTTTTTTAATTTTCTTATATTACTTCTGAATAAAAATATTCTAAATTGATATATTCCCTCAAAGTAGACTTTCGCTCTACTTTTTACTGACGTTTTGATGACTAATGACAGCCTGTATGCAGAATTCGAAAATTCGATAAAAAATGTCAAAGAAGTGACTTATGTAAGAAAGATTGCACAGATTTTTTTGATTTTATACGTGAAATACTATAGGGCTGCTATACAATTATAAAGTGCAAAACAACTTCGAGTGCAAGAACACTGAAAAAAATGGTGGGTTGGGACAACTAATAAAGTAGTAGGGCCAACTATTTTAGTTTGTAGCATATGCTGCTGCCACTTACGTAGTTATTCTTACTATTTTTTTTAGGAATGGTATTAGTTGTCCTTCTACTTTACTTCTTGTCGTAATAACTTCCGATGGTGGACATCATTTTCGGGGAGTTGTACTTATTACTTCAAGTAATAAGTCTTACTAATAAATTAGTAAGCCCTACGATTGAATTGGTAGTTCTAATTACTTGAGGAGTAATTTTAACTATGAGAATTAGTATAGTTTCTACTCCTGAAAAAAAAAAAATATATCGTTCATCAGAAATAAATTTATTCTCAAGAACAGCATACAATTTTGGAGAATTTCTATTAAATAAAAAGACAAACGTAGGTAAAAAATACCTAATCGAGCGATATATGGAACTTTTAAGATTTTATCCAAGTATCCTAATCTCGTTCTATCCATGAAGTATGCAAATTCACATGGGGGTCCACGAGAAAACATTGTTGCAAAACGATTCGAGGATTCATAGTGAATTTTTCCTCGGATTCCACGTGGACTTAATGTGAATTTCTCCTTATTATTCTTACCTGAATAATTCATCGAGATAAAGAGTATATTACATACATATTATATTCCATACATAAAATCTTGAAAGCTCAATGTCTAACGAATTAACTATATTTTATTTACCTTGGAGTTTCCGGAGTTATCTACTGATCTTCAAGTTTCCAGCAGATTTCGAACTTGCAGTATTCCATGAGATCGACTCTCCCAAAACTTCCGAAATACTTAACATGGCGACTATCGTGAACTTGACGCGATATTTCGGCTTGAATGTTGGCAGCATTGCTCAGCCTTCAGTTCTGCCAATGTCGCCAAGGCACAAGGCTTGCAACCTTTACTAATTTTATTTATTGAAAAAGACATTGGTGGTAAATGTGACTACTTATATTGTTTGGGCTCACAGTTACTATTGTTACTAATATGAACTGCGTAGGAGTACTTATGGCCACTTATTGCCGCAGAAAACTGGTTAGTTAGTTTCACCATCGAAGTAGATGTCGCAGCTAATACCATCTCTACTAATAAATAGTTTGTTGTCCCAAACAACCATTTTTTCAATAAAGGTTCAACTAAGCTTTGTCCTAGAAACGCGCTGTGGACAACACTTATGCCTCCATACAATAACAGGTGTTCATTTAAAAAAGTTCTTTCATAATAATTTTTTACTCAATTGTTAAGGCCTAATAACGCCCCGTATGTGAAATTTGCGGATTAAAAAAAATTACATGTTCCACAGTGGAGGTTTTTGAAAACAAGTTACATTCTACACAAAACCGGGGAGTGCAAAGACTCTTAGGTTGTATTTGGATGAGGCTCACCGTAAGGCGTGTACAACAAGCATTTTAAAGACACATTTATGAATATTTTTTTTTTTATTATGTTTTATAAGAAGTATCTTTGGATGAAGATGATAAATTTGAATAAATTTGTGTTACAGAAGCTGACTACACCTTGGACGATTCCTTTTGGAATGAAGAAACTCCTGCTGGTGAGTGTTTGTAGCATTTTTATCCTCAGTTCAAAAAACGAAATGCATAACAATGGGATTACACTGAAAAATCGTAACAGTTTGTTGCTACTTTATTCGCTCGTTTCGCATAGTTCGTGCTATAATCCCATTAAGCTTCAAGTTTCTACGACCAAAGAGAGGGAGAGAAAGGCTGTGGGAAGTTTCATTGCTATCACGCGAGCCAGGAATTTCATCGAGATTCTTCATAAACTAGACATCTTCTGACGAGGGATCCGTTTTAGAGAGCATAGTCGATTTTTTTTCTTTTTTTTCCTTCAGCAAGAATCAAGGCATCGTTATTATGTACTACATTTTTATTTTTTCTCCTTAAGAACGACATTAAAGTGACTCAGGGAGGGAAACAGTTCTAGGAAATATGAGGGAAGAAGTGAAAATAATCTTTCAAGACGAAATAAGGGGAAAACAAATTACGTTAGTTATTTTTGAAATATTATTTAATTTCGCTCAAGTTTCCTCAGAAATGTTCTAATTAATTAGAAATTCAAATGTTTTATTCCAATGCTTGGGAGCGCCGACATATAGATACATTATACACACATTTTTTAAATTTGCTTTATGACCTCACTCTCCTTGCAATACGATTTTTCGACCCTTTATACAAGCAAGTCACGCTCTACCAAAAGACCTCGACTCTTTAAAAGAGCGATGTAATATACAGGGCTGTCACACAGTCACTTAAGTCACTTTTAGTCACTTTTTTGTTTGAAGTCACTTTTTAGTCACTTTTTTAAAGGAAAAGGTTACTTTAGTCACATTTCTTCATCTCATTTTAGATTTTATCTAAAAGGAAAAAATCTAATAATTTATGTATGGAATCTATATAGTGATCTATATTATGAGAAAGCTACTCAATATTAAAATTTAAATTATTTTAATTGATGATTTTCTGGTTTTCTAGTTCCTATTGTAAGGCATCACACTAAATCTGAAGGTATAAATTTGATTTGCAACACAATCATCCAAGAATGTAACAGCTTTTTTTTGTTCATATTGATACGGATTTTCGTATCAATTGAATACCGTTGCAAATTTAGTGCAGTTGTGGCATAATTAAAAAAAATTGATACTTAACTATAATAGTGCTTATTGTTTTGACTTCATTTATCATATAAATGTAATTAATTACTTTATTTTAATTTAGATATTTGGTTTTTAAAATGCAAAGGTCCAGCATAATGTTACATTAATTTACATCATACACATAATTACACATAATGTTACATTAATTGTTACATTAATTCTTCAATGTCAAATTAAATTGAATCGACTCAGGCGTAGTCTACAGTCTTCAAACTTTTATTTAATATGTGCGAAAGTAATTTTACCGTGAAATAATTGGCGAAAATTGTGTTTCAACAACAACTAAAACGTAACTAGTTTTCAGTTCTTTCATAGCTTCATTAAAATCGCTGTATTCAGTTTTTTTATTGAAACTTACCTCCTAAGGTTCATTTTTGGTCAGAATTTTTATAGTTGTAGCCCCTTTTTCAACTTTTCATGCTGAAATATGAAAAGTTTCGTTTTCAAATTCCACATTTTGGCGAATTTTTTCATTTTCGCGGATGAATAACTGATAGGGAGAAGAGTGAAAAAATTCAGGATTTACAATATATGTGAATCAGGTCTTCATTTTATCCCCCTGAAAATTTTGCTTAGATCCTGAGCCTTTCTCCACCGAAATATAAATTTTCAAAATTTCAAAAATATTTCAAAATATATTCAGGGGGATAAAATGAGGACCTGATTTGTATGTACTGTAGATCCTCTATTTTTTCATTTTTCTCCCTACGAGTTATTCATCCGCGAAAATGAACAAAACCTTCAGTGTCGAATTTCAAAATTGAAATTTTTGAATTTCAGCATTGAAAGTTGAAAAAGGTCTACAAATATGAAAAATCTGACAAAGACTGAAGCTTTCGATATAAGTTTCATTTTCAAAATCTAAGCATAACGTTTTTAATAAGGCTATGAAAGTGCCGAAAAATGGCTATGTTTTGGTTGTTGTTAAAACACAATTTTCGTTTATAGCAATTCTAACCTTGGTATTCACCCACGAATTCAGCAATATAATTTCATCTAATTTTTTCGCGTTGTCAACTTTAGTAATTTTTTGTACTAAAAATTAGTCATTTTTAGTCAGTTATTAGCTTGAATTAGTCACGTTTTGCACTTTTTAAAGTACATTAGTCTGTGGCAACCCTAGTAATATATGAACTTTCTCTTTACTCTTTCAAAGTTAAAAAAACACTATTTTTTTCAAAGGTGGTCCATACTTATACTCATATCAGTAATCTAACATTAAAACTATCGAAATTTTAAAACATTTGCCCCAAATTGCAAGGGCACTTTTTATTTGAGGGCTTTCAAATTTGAAAACCTTTAGTTTTGACATTTTTATTAAATCATTGATTAAAAATTAAATCAAGATTTGAGAGTATAAACTCCACAAGTCAAAAATTGACCAATATCATTTGAAATTATGCAAAATTTCAAGAAAAGTCTAGGTGATGGTGTCAGAATGATATAATATTTTGAAATACATTTTTTTAGTTGTTACAATAATTCAAAGATTTTCTGTGAATTTTCAAAAATTGACAGGAACTTTCTACAAAATATAATGTCTCCTGAATGAGAGTAGGCATTCCAGATTTTATTGTTTTGTTTGACGTGGAAATTCTTGCTCTTTGAATTGATCTGAAAAAAATTAATTTGAAAAATGAAACCACTGCTTCACATAAAAAGAAATGATTCATGAAAAACTAAATTTTTGCCTTTCTCTCGGAAGCAACAAAGGCATACAAAAATGCTTACATATGAGTTTGCACAACTAGAAAATTTCTACAAAAAACACACTTTGCTCTTTTGTGATATTTTGCATCGTTTAGGAGAAAAAATCAAAAATTACATTAAGAAAGGAAAATTTCGACCTCAAAAATAGTTTAGACCGCATAAAACTGATAGGATTCCTATTTTATTAGCAGAAACTTTTTTTAAATATTGGAAAAAATGTTGCGGTTTTCTTGAAAATCTTCTATTCATGTTTTCAAAATTCGATGATGAAAATAAAGAGGATTTTTTGGAGAGACCTACGTTCTTTATTTTTTTCATATTTGTTTACAGTTTCCATTTATATGAAAAAGGCATCTTATCAGTTTTATGTGGGCTTAACCATTTTTGAGGCAGAGAAAATACTTTCTTTTAATATAATTTTTTATTTCTTACCTCAAATGATGCAAGGTATCACAGAAGAACAACATGTGTTTTTTTTTGTGGAACTTTTGTAGATGTGCAAACTTTTATCTAAACATTTTTTTTGTTTTTTTCGCTATTTCCGAGAGAAATGCGAAAACTCGATTTCTCAAAAATAATTTACTTCCCGAGAAAAATGCAAAAATTCGATTTTTCAAAAATATTTTTTCTTCTATGTGAAGCAGTGGTTTACCATGAAAGAAACTCAGGAAATATGTAGTGCCATTTTTTGTCATTTTTCTAAATTTGAAAATTTTTTTAGCATCAGTTAAAAAACCAAGAATTTCCACGCTCGTTTGGAAAATTTTGCATTTTGAAAAAAAATTCTGTCAATTATTGAGAACTAGCAGGTAATCTTTGAATTATTGTAACAAATCAGAAAACAAAATTTCATCAAACTGTGAAATACGTGTTTCTCAATTTTCACTACAGAATGATATATTCAAATACAAAATCATTCTGACACCCCTCTGTCTGATTTAAAATAGACGTGATCAATACTCAAATGAAAAATACTTTAATTTAAAATTGTTTTTGGTTGATTACTTCTAATTTCAAAAGATTGGACGAAGACGTATACCTTCGAAACGAAAATTCCTCATGAATAGATTTTTTCAATCGTATTAATTTTTTAATTTAATGCCAAACAGATGCGATTATTTAATTAAATTTCGATTTGGAAGGATGCTACATAAACAATTTTAATAATGACATAAAGGCTTTTCAATTTGACATTTTTCTTGTAAATTTCTGAAGTTTTTTCTAGATTTGATGGCACTAAAAATTAAAAATATTTAAAGGTGACGTCATTTTAATTTCAACAATCCCAGCTTAAAAATTTGAAAAAGAATCAAATTTCAGAATGATACACTAGAAACATTGGTTAGGTTGACTACTTTGACCATTTAAGCCAACGCAGAAAATTACTTACATAGTAAGTTAAATATAACTAATAACTAGCAAAAATTATCACTAATTTAAAAATGAACTCATGGCTAATTTTTCACTATAATTTAGATATAGGAAAGTTGAAACAAACGACAAAAGCTTGAAAATTCGACCCTTAAAATTTATTGAACTTTTCAGGTACAATGGAATTCAAAGAAACCATTTTAATTTTTAAGTTCAAATAGTATTAAAACCCTTAAAAAAATTTACAATTTTTGGGCTGTAACATTTGTTTCGCAATGTAATACTTGAAAATTCTTTTGAATCAGATAAACGGTGTCTCAAGAATATCCTTCAATTCAGAAGTTTTCCGATCTTATAGGTTCCAAAACTTTCCAACTAAAAAGCCTCAAAATTAAAAGCTCTGAATTTAGCAAATACATCTCAATTCATTCATTTAATTATAACAAAGCCGTTATTATGATTCTGTAAGTAAACAATAATTAATTAATCTAGGTACAAGTAAACATCGAGAAAGCAAAGTTACCGATAATCGGAAAATTGAAACTAAGTTAAGTTACAGGAAAATTTTTGAGATTCTAACGAATTTATCCCGAAAGTTACTCCAGCAGTAACTTTCCAATAATTTCGTTACGTAACGAGTTACTCGCCCGCATTGCTTGTGAAGTTCGAAAATCTGAAGATTTGGAAAATTCTATTAAGTTTGAGACTTTCAAATTTCAAAGAGGACACCTTAAAATCTTCTTTGCTACAGTTTTCGTGAATCTGCGAATTGAGAAAAATTTGAGGAAATTGTGAATTTATCTTGTGCATTTTCGAAGGGTTTAAAGTTAATAGAAAAGAAAATTCAAATGTTTTACTATTTGACAATTCGGTCACTTTCAAGTCAATATTTCCAGAATCACAAGTAGAGAAAAATTCATTACAAATGTTTTACTCGTGAAATTTTTAACAAAGTCGCAAATAATATTTTGGTTTAAATATAAACCTTGCAGCTAATTGTTACAAATTTTTCGGATTTTTCCTTAACGAGAGAAAATGAAATTCAACAATGTTTTAATTTTTGAGCCGCATGAGTATTCCTCAAAGTCTATTTTTCTTAATGTCTAATTTACCGAAATTCATTTGATAGATTGGAAATTCACCCTAATTTGGATTTTGCCGAATTGAGTTCATCCCTGAATTTATTTTTCTGAATTACTATGTTGCATAATTTCAATTATTCCGAATTACAATTTGCCTTCATTTTTATTTTTTCTAATTGCCATTTACACAATTTTTATTTCACTGCATTTGAATTTAGCCCCATTGTTTCTATGCAAATCCCACTTTCATTTTGAATGATATTTCTGTACTCGATGTGAAAAAAATTGCTCTATAATATCAGGCTAATAAAAAGGCCCTCTGACGATTTGGAAGAATGAAAATAAGGATAAATGAAATTTCGGAATAATAAAAATTAAGGCAAATGATAATTCGGGAAAATTGAATTTTATGCAAAATATTAATTCGGAAGAATGAAAATCATGACAAATGACAATTCGGAAAAATAAAAGTTAAGGCAAATGGTAATACGGATTAATCAGAATGATGACAAATGGCAATTCGAAAAGTAAGAATTAGGGCAAATTGTAATTCGGAAAATGAAAATACCACAAATGACAATTCGAAGAAATAAAAATTAGGGCAAATGGTAATACGGATTAATGAAAATTATGACAAATGGAAATTCGGAAAAATAAAAATTAGGACAAGTGGTAATTCGGCGAAATTATGACAAATGGCAATTCAGAAAAATTAACTTAGGGTAAATGGTAATTCGCAAGAATAAAAAATATGACAAATAATTCGGAAAAATAAAAAGTAGGGCAAGTGATGATTGAGTAAAATTATGATAAATGACAGTGAGTAGAATTATGATGAATGACATTGCGGAAAAATAAAAATTAGGGAACGTGGTGATTCGGCATAATTATGATAAATAACAAATCAGAAAAATAAAAAATACGGTAAATAGTAATTCGGAAAAATAAAAATTTTGACAAATGCCGACTTGAAAAAATAAAAATTGAGGCAAATGGTTATTCGGATGAATCAGAATGATGACAAATGGCAATTCGAAAAGTAAAAATTAAGGCAAATTGTAATTCGGGAAATGAAAATACGACAAGTGGCAATTCGGATAAATAAAAATTAGGGCAAATGGTAGAACGGATTTATGGAAATTATGACGATTGGAATTTCGGAACAAAACAAAAATTAGGGCAAGTGGTAATTCGGTGAAATTATGACACATAGCAATTCAGAAAAATAAACTTAGGGTAAATGGTAATTCGCAAGAATAAAAAATATGACAAATAATTCGGAAAAATAAAAATTAGGGCAAGTGATGATTGAGTAAAATTATAATAAATGAAAATGCGGGAAAATGAAAATCAGGAAAAGTGGTCATTCGGCAAAATTATGACCAATAAGAATTCAGAAAAATAAAAAATATGGTAAATTGTAATTCAGAAAAATAAAAATTGTGACAAATGGCGACTTGGAAAAATAAAAATTAGGGCAAACGGTTATTCCGTAAATTTATGACAAAGTAATGGCAAATGGTAATAAGGAAAGATAAAAATCATGAAAAATAGCAATTCGGAAAAAGAAAAATTACGATAAATCGAAATTCGGAAAAACAAAGTTTAGGGCTAATGGTAATAGGGAAATGTGAAAATTACGACAAATGGTAATGCGGAAAAAAATTGGGGTAAATGGTAACTCGAAAAAATGAAAATTAGGGCAAATGGTAATTCCGTGAAGTTTTGACAAAATAATGGCAAATGGTAATAGGGAAAAACAATAATGATGAAGAATGGCAATTCGGAAAGAGAAAAATTATGTCAGATCAAAATGCGGAAAAACAAAATTGTAATAGGGAAAAAAGAAAATCACGACAAATGGCAATGTGGAAAAAAATTAGGGAAAGTGATAATTTGGCAAAACTTCGACAAATGGAAATTCAGGAAAATAAAAATTAGGAAAAATAGTAATTCGGCAAAATTATGACAAATGGCAATACAAAAAGTAAAAACTAGGGCAAATTGTAATTCACAAAAAAACAAATGCGGCAAATAGCAACTCGGAAAAATATAAAAAATTGGCGGGTGGTTATTTCGTAAGATTATGGCAAAATAATGGTGAATGGTAATGGGGAAAAATAAAAATGATAAAAAATGGCAATTCGGAAAAAGAAAAACTATGACAAATCGGAATTAGGAAAAACAAAATTTGAGGCGATTGGGAATAGGGAAAAGTGAGCATTACCAGAAATGGCAATGCGGAAAGGAATAAGAATTAGGGCAAGTGGTAATTGGGTAAAATTAGGACAAATGACACTTCGGAAAAATAAAAATTAGGGTAAATGGTAATTCGAAAAAATGAAAATTATGACGAATGGCGATTCGGAAAATTAGGAATAAAGGCAGATTGTAATTCAGTAGAATGAAAATTATGAAAAATTGTAATTCGGAAAAATAGAAATTTGGGTGAGTAGAAAGTAATTCGGTAAATTTATGACAAATGGCAATTTGGAAGAATAAAAATTCAGGCAACTGGTAATTTGGCGAAATTATGACGAATGACAATGCGGAAAAATGAAAATTAGGAAATGTGGTAATTCGGAAAAGTTTTGACGAATGGCAATTCATAAAAATAAAAATTAGGGCAAATGGTAATTCGTTAAAGTAAAAATTATGACGAATGGCAACTCGGAAAAATAAAAATTAGGGCAAATGGTTGTTCGAATGAATGAAAATGATGACAAATGGCTATTCGAAAAGTAAAACCTAGGGCAAATTGTAATTTGGAAAAATGAAAATGTGACAAATGGCAATTCAGAAAAATAAAAATTAGTTCACGTGGTAATTCCGTAAGATTATGGCATGATAAAGGCAAATGGTAGTGGGGAAACATATAGGTTATGAAAAATGGCAGTTCGGAAAAATGAAAATTATGAAAAATAGCAATTCGGAATTATATTTTATTCTATAATTATTATTAATATAATTAAATATAATTATATTATTATATTATATTAATTATATATTATAATTATAATTCAGTAGAATGGAAATTATACAAAAAGGCAATTCGGGAAAATAAAAATTATGCCCAACTATAATTCGAAGTAATAAGACTTAGGGCAAATGGTTATTCCGAAAAATAGAAATTAAAAAGAATAGTATTTGGATAATACCTACTCACGCGCCTCCAGTTTTTTGAGATGCATTTCAAACCAATTTTTTAGGCTAATATAATTCCTTTCTCAGAGTTCCTGAAAAAAAAATTTCTCTTAAAAAATTAGACAAAATTGATAAAAAAATGTCTACAGGCTGTAGATCAAAAAAGCAATCAATATTATCGATTTATTGAGAAATCTAAGAATGACGACCAAAATAATAATACCAGCAACTTTCTTGTTTCTGATTCGTGAATTTGACTTCAGAGTATATCTTTCAAGAAATACTCTCTTTCCAATCTTTTTTTTCAATCTCTTTCTTAAATACTATTCCATCTTGTTTGTCAGTCGTTATATTTTGTCTCCTTAAAGAAACCCTCGTTTCTGCTGCGAATTGAGTTTGTCGAGACACTTTTGTAAGAATTCTTTCCCTAGTTTGTTTCCCTTGAACAAGAGAGGGAAGCAATAACTTTTCTCCCTTCTTACTTGCTCTAATTTTTTTTCCTCGTGATGTGATTTGGTCAGTGGATAGCAAGACACGATTATCATTTAGGCGAGATCTATCACACGTCTGTCAGCTATTTGCCATTATATTTGTAAATATAAGAAAACGAATCAAAGCGAACGAGCAAGGGTGGCGAGACACAAATAAGCATTAGGGTGGCAAAAAAAATAGTAGGCTTCACTAAAAATAATTTTTCCCCGATTTCGTTCAGAATACCACCTCTACAAATGAATTTTCCACCCTCTATAGAGGGTTGGAAATTTATAATTTGCTTTTTTCATTTGAAAATATTGGAAATATTGGAAATATTTTTCAATCATTTCAGAATTCTTTAAAAATAATTCAATCACGATTTGAGTTTCGGTTTCGTGAAATGCCATTTATTTATCTTTCTTAACTCCTCTAGCTTTTTCTACCTCCTTCATTCATTCTTGTCCCAGTCCCTCCTCTCCTAAAAGTTTCTTAACATTCTCCTACCAGTCTCCCTTCTCCTCCTTTCCTTTCATACAACCATCCCATACACGCTCCTATGTCTTCTCTATCCATTCACGTACCCTCCGTTTTCTCTTATCATCCTTCTCCAGAAACATTGCTTCTTTTACTTCATTTCCCAGTCTCTATCTAGCTATTCTTGTCCATCTGTTTTCTCTCCATCCTCTTTCCATGTATTTTGACAATCCTTCTCGTTTTATCACCTTATACTATATATATTGTATCTTGATTCCCCTATCCTCGCCCATCCATCTACCTGCATTTCTCTATCTCTATTTCCAATTCCCTCGACCTCTGAGTAAATCTCTTCTTTCTTCTTTCCATCGCGTTAAATGTTTTTTTTCGCACTGCTCTTCCTGTATCTCTATTCTCTTAATTCCTTTCTCACTTCCTTTTTTTCCCCTTACATTCCTTATCCCTGCTGCCTCTTTTTTCCCATTCGCTGATTTCTTTTTTAACTGTATCCTCTGATATCCTTTTTACTTTTCCTATCATTATTTTTATACTCTCGTTTACATTCCCCACTCACATTTTCACCATCTTTATCTTTTCTCTAAATTCGTTTATTCCCTCTGCTAACCTTTTATCTTTTCCACTCTTTTCTCCTTCTTATTTCCTTTGGCTATTTCCAGTTCATCTTCCTTTCTAATTGCCACTGTCACTATTAGTGGGAGATGGTCCATAAATCCTTTCATGACTCCTCTGTTTTCTCCTCCATATCTCCAATTACATATACCCCTACTATCTTCCACCTCTTCTCTCCTATATTTATCTCTTTTACCATTATTCCTTCTTCTTGTTCTTTTAACCAACTCCCATATTTTTTCTTCCCTCTCAAATCTTTCCGTATTCTCATCACCAACCTCTCATTCCTCTGCCCTTTTTAGTTTTTTTTCTTTGCGTCTCGTGCTTCCCACCCTTGTCCCCTCGGTAGCTTTTCATTTACTCTCTCCTACCCCCTCTGATCTATCCATATCTCCATCATCACCATGACTTTCCATTGCCCCAAATTTTCCATAAACTCCCTATCCTTTCTTTCTAAGTCAGCTCATTTAAGTAGCATATCCTCCATTCTTCCCTTCTCTAATTTCTTATCACTTTTTAGTTTCCTTCCACATTACCTCTTCTTTTTTACATTATTTTTTTCCTTCCCTTCCGTTCTTTTCTCAGCCATTCTCCCGTCCTCTCAGACTTAACCAAGTCCTTCCTCTCTTCGTTCCAATCCCACCATATGCCTTCTATCTGTATTCTCCCATACTTCACCTGTGTTCTTTTTCCCTTCTCTCTTTCTCAGGTCTTTCGTGTCTTGTAGCAACTTTCACTTCTGATTTCCCAGACTTATCAAGATTTTTTCTAATTCATTTTTACTAGCATAAAAGCCTCAAGTACCTGAAAAAATTTTTTCGACATTCATGTAGATTATAAAATTGTTTTTTTAAAACAGTGGTTCATTAAAGATAATATTTGTACGTCCAGAAGGAAAGGGACCAGGTTGTCGGTAGGAAGTTACTAATAGGGCCATATAGCCCGATAAGTCTCCGGCATTTAAGGCACAAAATGAACCCTCTAGGTTGAAAAATAAGGTACCGGGGCACTTCCGAAGCTGGAACATGGAGGAACCGATTTTCGAGAAAAACGCATTTATAGTTGGTGAGCGCCGTGAGCACGTGAACACGAGAATGGTGTTAGAAGATAGAGAAAAGTTCAAAGTATCACCCTCATTTAGAAACTCAAAATCAACAATTCTGACCATGTCTCACAAAAACGGTTATAACTCCTAAAATAAAATCGACAACCTGGTCCCTTTTCTTCTTGACGTACACATTTATTGCCTATAAAAAATTAATTAAAATGCTGTAAAAATGTGGCGAGACGTTTCAAACCTCCAAAAATATTTTTAAAAATTGACATCTGCAAAAATATCAAAACTACGGAAATAAATTTTTTTAAACCATATTTTGCTTACGTGCAAGTTGAAGGCGTTCACAAATCTACCCCAAATTACTTATACTTTTTCAGGGTCCTGAGACGAGGGTCGTTTGATGAGTAGGGTAAATTTCCCGCTAGATGGCGCCAAAATGTATTTTGTAGTATATGACCAAAAAAATAACTCTTCAAACTAACCTCTACCAAGCTTCAGCCAAAACTCCGAGCAGAGATAAAACCTTTTTATTTAAAAAATTGGACGTCCGCACAGATTGAAACTGAGTAACAGGAAGCTCACAGGGAGTCTGCTCCTTCGTTGAAACTTGTTTATTTTTGGATAAACGAATTTAAAGGTGGCCGCACCGCAACTAAAGATGAAGCGCGCTCCGGACGGAGCAGGAAGTTTAGGCGCCACCATTTGGACGCGGGACGTTTAGACGCGGGACATTTAGGCGCGGGACGTTTAGACGCAGGACATTTAGGCGCCGGACGTTTACGCGCCAGGACGTTTAGCCGCCAGGTCGTTTAGGCGCGCAGCCGTTTAGCCGCCGGGACTTTTAGGAGCCGAGCCATTGAATTTATTTGCCTATCGATTATAAGAGTTCGATACAATTTTTTTTTCAACTGGGAAGCAAATGCCTTCAAAATTTCCAAATAAATGAAAATAAAAAATTGTACCAACGTTTCGTGGGGAGAGGAAAGTCAACCCCATAAGGGTCACAGAAATAATGTAGGCCACATACCTTCCCCTTTCCAACGTCTCGTGGGGAGCGGGAAAGCATCCCTGTGACTAGTCACTGAAATACTTTTTTTGCGGAATAACAGAATACAGTGAACTGTGGAGATTCAATTTATTCGATCTCAGGCCGTTTCTCTGATCTAGCGGCTAAATATCTCGGCGCCTGAACGTCCCGCGTCCTAATGGCGGCGTCCAAACGGCCGCGCCTAAACGGTGGCGCCTAAGCGTCACGTACCCTGCTCCGGAAGCCCAATTGATGTCACCACATCAGACATGGTGAACAAAATTCATCATATGGTTATGGAAGATCGCCGAATCAAGGTTCGTGAGACTTCGAAAACTGTAGGCATCTCCACTCAACGAGCCTATAACATCTTGCACAAGAAACTAGAGGTTAAGAAGGCGTTTGCAAGATAGGTGTCGCGATTGCTGACTCCCGATGAAAAGCGCAACCGAAAAGACGTTTTAGCGCAGTGCTTGGCGAAGTTTATTCGGAATCTGCAGGTCTCTTTGCATCGATTTGTGACTGTGGACAAAACCTGGATTCGCCACCATACAACCGAGACAAAGCTGCAGTCAAAGCAGTGGGTACTGTTTGGTAAAAGTGCGCCAAAGAAGGCGAAGACTGTTTTGTTAGCTGAGCAGGTGATGGCCACAGCATTTTGGGATTCCCAAGGAATTCCCCTCAGTGATTACTTGGAGATGTGCAACACTTTAATAGGAACATACTATGCATAATTACTGAACCGTTTGGAAGTCGAGCTACAAACAAAACAGCCACGATTGGCGCACAAAAAAGTGTTTTTACATCACGGAAACGCACCGGCTCACACCTCCGCAATCGCAATGGCAAAAATACACGTACTGGGCTTCAAATTGATTCCTTATCCATCCTATTCTCCAGACTCGCTGGACTAAGTGTGTAGCCCTCAATGGAGATTATGTTGAGAGATAAAAGCATACTCATAAAAAAAATTACTTACTTTTTTACCAAACTTATCAAACGAACCTCGTACACAACTTTTCCACATAGTTCCAATGTCGATTTCCATAATTTTGTTTTTTCGACCCACCCTCATAAGGGGCAAAGATGAGTGATTAATGTGCCATCGTGTCATCCCGACGATATCAAGCGTGCAGTGCAAACTCCCCCCCCCCCCTCCCGCGTACTTCTTGAGTATCAGGGGATGATCGAGGAATGGGAAATGGGTTTATCTTTCCCAGTTCTCTAATCGATTATATCACCGCAGCTTGGAGCCTTTTAAAGTGCTGTCCTGAAATGCCCGGGACGTCCCCCTCGAGCCAAAGGGCACTCTTTTATATCAGCAATAAGAATAACAACCCTCGAAAGTGACTCGAACCTTCTTTATAATTGACGTATTTACCTTTCAATTTTCTTACCGCCCTGAATTTGATAGCACTTCCCGCCCTGGGACGTTAAATTTAATTACATTTTTTGCTGCAAAAGAAAGATCCGATTTATTTCATCATCTTCAGCAATTTATTAAGAATTCTTTTACGACTCTTGCAGATCATTTTTTAAAGTATTTTAAAACTGCACGCTGGGTTCCTACTGATTTCAACCTAAAAAAGCTTGTAACTCCCAGATTTTTTTCCTGTTTAAACTTCTGGGATGTCATTTTGTCATTTTGAGCCCAAAAGGACAAAAATCGCGTTCGTCTTTTTTGAGAAAAATTCATTTTTTGTATTTATAGGTTAATCAACATATTTTCATGAAAATAAGTTAAAAGTGGAATTTTATTGACTTAGACCATGTTTTTCTAGATCTACTCAAAATTGAGCATTTTTTATCTGATTTGCCGGCAAATTTCACCAGAGATACATAGAAAATGAGTTATTTTATAAAAACTATAATTTTTATTTTATGTTTTTAATTATTCACTAAAAACTGACCTCTGAGGGGTATAATTCCGAGTCTTTTAGAGATAGAATATATTTTTTGACACCAAATTTTATACAAATTAATTCTCATACAAGTACTTGGGGCTTGGGATGGACTGGCAAAACGCAATTTTCAAAAAAGTAATTTTTTCACACTTTTTTCATAATTTTTCAAAAATATTGAAGGATTTAAGTTCTTGCAAGGTGCACGAAACAAGAGAAATGATTAAATTCCCGAAATTTTATAGTTACCGAAATTGTAAAATTACCGAAATTTTAAGACCCGACATTTCAAATTACCAAAAAAATAAAAAAATCTCGCGGGCACCTCACCTAATTCAAATTTTACACAGATTGCAAGTGATCAAACATGTAACTTCGCAATCGTAAGCTGTTTCCAATTTCAAACTGCACATATATAAAATAAAATACTATTGTATAATAGAAACAAAATGTTAAACAGGATTTCTAATTATTTTTCTGGAATTTAAAATTTTCGTAATTTACTAATTGCGGTAATTTAAAATAACTGTAATTTACTGAATTCTACAGTTTGCCGATTTCGGGAATTTGAAATTTCAGTATTTTGAAATTTTGACTCTGAAAATTCTGGTTTTAAAATTTCGGTAAATATACCATTTCAGTTGGTTGAAACTTCTGAATTTTTCTAATTTCGTTCACTTTCACTTTCGAAATATTTCAATTCCTTTAATTACATTTTCAGTATCAGGAACTGAAGAATTTTAGGTACATACAATAATTGCGCAATGATGAAACCACCGGTTTCAAATTGAAAGAAATTTCGGCCAAATAATAATCTCAATGCCATTAAAATTAAATAGTATTTCAAAATGAATCATTCAAATTTCTGCAATATACAATCAAAATTCATTGCAATTGGAAAATTTTAACTTGAAATTCGAAGCTTGAAAAATTGCATGTATCCGAGTTTGAAATGCTTAGAATTGAAAAATAATTATAAGTGGAAATTTTTGAATTTGATAGCCATTGAAATTTAACAATTTCAAATTTTTTCTGCAAAAATACCATTATTTTATTCACAACTGAAATCCATGATAATTGAACAATTTCAAATTGAAAACGTACAGAATTTTTTAAAGTTCTAAAATTTATAACAGAGGACTTAGTAACCAGTTTTATGTTTATAGTGTTCAAAATTGAATAATTTTCAAATAAATTCGTTTGAAATAAATATTTTCTAACTGGAAGCATTCAAACTGAAATACATTCAATGGTGGAAACGTTCCTCAACAATAATAAACAAATAAATTTAAAAAATGTTCACTGAGATGAAAATTGTGATTTTTTGTGAATATTTGCAACTACGTTTACAATTTTGTAAAAGGTTTCGTAGTCTAGTTAACAGCTATATTTTCTAATATACTTTTTTGATTTTCGTACAATTTTCAGCGATTTTTGTAAAATGATGGAAAAATATACTAGAAATAACAATTTTTTTTCTATCATTTGAACACTTTTGCAAAATTGTATAATGTTTCAAAATTTTTCTTTATGTAAACAAGGAATCTGAGTTTTTCATCACCTCTCAAGAAGTATTATGAAAGAAAGATTGATTTCCAGCATTTTATGCTCATTCTGAAAATTTTGTCTTTTATTATCAGACAAGAGAATTCAAATATAGAACAAAGTCTCCCGATAATCACCAATTAAATTCGTACTAAATTACTGGAATCATTGATTCGAAAATCTGCAAGAGATGAAGTAATCCCTTTGTAATCAGATTTCCAACATCGAAAGCGACCCAATTAGCGATTAATTTGTAAAATTAAATCAAGAGACAGGGTAGAATTTTATTGAAATTCTACACTGGAAAAAGTTCTATGCTTTTTTATGTGAATACCTTCCATCAATTAACCCTTTGGCTCCGGCCCATTTTTCAAGAAACCATGGTAGGTAGATGGTGCTTAATTATTAACTTTTGTAAGTCTAGGGAAGATTTCTAAAGCGTCAAAATCTGTCTGCAAAAACAATGATAAGAAGCTTTTTATAGCGCTTTGAGTTGTGACAATTCTCGACAAATTTTGGTTTTGATGTTGGTAAGCAATCAAAAAACTTGGTAAGTCGAGCATTGTCGATATACATCTTTAGGACATAAAGTAGTTAATCACTCACCAGAACTTGAAACTTTCATCTTCAACAGAAATTTTTCTGTGAGGCGTGGAGCTTGTGCAAAACTATATTTCTTTTTTTTCACAAATAAGTTTTTCTGAAAAATTTTGATCAGTTTTTGTAAGTATGTGAATAAACGCTCTACCTGCAGTAAATAATTCAAATTCAAAACGTATTACCGAAATCGGCCACCAGGTGGCGCACAGACGTGTTATTGATGTTGTGTGCGGCGACATGAAATTTTGGCAGAATTGAGTGTTGCCGATAACAACGTCAGTTACACGTTTGTACTTTCACCATGTGAGATTTTATCGAATCGACTTCTGCTGTTGTCAACTCAGATTTTGAGTTCGAAAAAGATTCTGATGGTTTAGCAACTGATGATGAGTATGATGATATAAGTTGGAATAATGATGACCGATTTGATCCTAAAATTTATCCATTTCGAGTGAAGCTTCAAATCCATCTAAGATTTAGAGATTACGGTGACAACATTTTGTCCTACATCGAGTACTTTATGATCTCTGATATAATCGACGTGATGTTTGAAGAAATGAATCGTTACCACGATCAAAATCCCTTGAAACATATTTCTGTTTCACATATGGCTCCTTGGCACAACCTTACGCAAAATGAAATAAGAGTTTTCTTGGGACTTGTTCTGCTGATAGGGTTCGTGAGTAAAAATATGATAAAAGATTATTGGTCAATGAATGATATGGTAAGCACACCTTTCTTTAGCAAAATCATGTCTCGAGTTCGCTCTGAAAACATTCTACACTTTTCACATTTTTCTGACAAAACTCAGATACTAAAAATCTGGACAATCTCTTGTATGAGTTGCAAAGAATCATTCAGCAATTGCGATCCCGTTTTGCGAGTTCAGGTAAACCAGATGAACTATTCTGTATTGACGAATCATTGATGCTCTACAAGGGTCAACTTTCTTTCTAACAGTACACATCATCAAAGAGATACAGATTTAGCATAAAGTCTTTTTTGATAGTTCACTGCCAAACCAAATATATGCTCGCCTTTCTTATCTACACTGGTCGTAATACAGATTTGGAAATGAATAATGATGCCGGTTATGGTGGTAGCATTGTTTTGAGGTTAATGAGCACATTTTCTAACACTGAAAAAAATGGTTAGTTAGGACAACAAGCTTCTCATTAGTAGAGATGGTATTAGCTGCGACAATTACTTCAGTGGTAAAACTAACTAACCAGTTTTCTGCGGCAACGAGCCGCCGTTAGTACTCATACGTGGTTCATATTAGTAACGATAGTAATTGTAAGCCCAACAAATAAAAGTCACGTTTGCCACCGATGTATTTTCCAACAAATAAAAGTAGAGAAGATTACAAGTTTTGTTCTTTGGTGGCATTGACAGAACTGAAGCATGAGCAGTTCTGCCAACATTCAGGCTGAAATATGATGAGTTATTTAGGTAAAAATAATTAGGGGAAATTCGCATTAATTTCACATGAGATCCGAGTAGAAATTCACAATGAATTCCCGAATCGTTTTGCAACAATGTTTTCTCGTGAGTCTGCATGCGAATTTACATACTCCATGGATAGAACGAGATTAGGTTACTTAGGTGAAATCTTGAAAGTTCCACATGTCGCTGGATTAAGTATTTTTTTACCTACGCTTGAGTTTCTTGATTGAATAGGAGTTTTTCAAGTTTTTATACTCCCCTTGAGGGGAAATTGATTTTTGATGAGTGTTGTATTTTTCCTTTCAGCAGCAGAAACTGTATTAATTTTCATAATGAGGATAACTTCTTCAAGTAATTAGAACTACTAATCTAATTTATGAGTAAAACTTATTACTTAAAGCAGTAAGGATAACTACGACCATTCTTAGAAACAAAAGTAGTAACCACAACTACTTAAGTGGCAGTGACACATATTACAAACTAAAGTAGCTGGCCCTACTATTTTATTAGTTGTCCCAACCAACCATTTTTTTCCGTGAACAAAGGGCATACTTTCGGGTTTCAATCGTGTGCAATACTACGAATCTTGCCAACGTTTCGTGAACATTGCAGTTCACTTCTTCAGGGCTACACTGAAACTGAAGCTTCAGGTTATGTTCTTCTTATATATACACTCTGCGATGCCTGCGATTGGCCAGAGCGTCCCCGTGGGGACTGGTCGAACCTGATTGGCCAATCAAGTCTTTTTCAAGAAACCCGGGAGGATGGAAAGCCAAATCGGATTGGTACTATATCCATTATTCCTGTTGATTTTGTTAGGGTGTTTTAAGATTTCGATTGCTTTTCTGTTTTCTTGGGAAAATATTGCACGCTTTTGCGATGACGGTTGTTTTGTCAAATAAAATTCTATGTCCTGTTTCGATATGATGCTCAGCTAGTGCTGATTGTGTGAAATGTTTTAGCCTGACTTTACTCTCATGTTC
>JAUMHM010000004.1:12215448-12247888 GCA_032362435.1 Melikaiella ostensackeni
TTCATCTTTATCATCAAATATCTCGAAAAATTTGATTCGTAAAAAAAATTGTGAGAAAGAAAATGTGTGTTTTGACAAAGTCTACAAATTTTGTTCACCTTATTTTTTTTTATTTCCAATCGTTCTCGAGATAAACGTGAAAATTTTCACTATGATTTTCGTGATTAGCGCGTCAAAATACATGAATACTTGGAGTATAAAAAAAATCGGAGGTGAGCGCTATACGGAAATTTATCCCGATTTTTTTCTCATTTGAGTGGTCATAAATTAATACGATGTGAATAAAAAATACGAATAATGGCTTGGTTTTGAATTCTCTTACTTCATACTGCTGCATTTTAAAAATTTACAATGTAGAAATTTTTTTAATCAAAAGTTCCACGAGGTTTCACCTAGTATCTAAAGTTTTATAGTTCTAAAAGTTTCATTATGATGTTAATAGTCAGATCATTTGCCGCCCTTTGCCACCTTTGACATTTCACGAACATATCAGCAAATGAAATTAAGCGCGCTTGTGTACGGTGCAAGGATCGTGGCTCGCATTAGATTAACCGCACGGTTCCGTTAAAATGTCTTCGACCCAAAAGTGTGAACTAGGGAGGGCCAAAAAATGTCAAGTTTTGAATTTTCGAAATTTTCATCAACCAATGCATTCCTATCGCTAAAATAATATAGAATACTTTTTGTGGGTTAATTTCGAGCCAATATATTCAGATTATTCTATTTTTCAAAAAAGAAGAAAGTAATAATCCAAAACCAATAACACATTTCGAAGGAATTGCTAATTACGAAAAGAGCTTTTGAAGGAAAATAACTCAAGCAGCTTGACTTTCATTATGATTCCCTTTGCTCTTATTATCAATCTATCTCTTCTATTTTTCCAGTATCTGTTTGTGATAAAATAAACTTGCGCTTAGTATAAATTTCGAATCAAAAAATAATATACATGAATTACTTTTTTTTCTGATAAAAACAAAATCTTTGCTGGAGCCGTTTTCAGAAAAATCCATGTTTAATTTCAAAAAATGGAAATTTCCAATTTTCTTCGAAAGCAAAGCGAGATATTGAAAAAAGTTAAGGATGAAAAATTTTTCCTTGAAAAAATTTCAGTAAAAAGATCCCTTATAAATGTTTGATCGCAGTTCGTTTTTTTTTTTTTGAAAAATTGATTTATTGATTGCAGTATAAATTTCGTCTTATCTTAGTTCTTGTTCTCGATACAATTGTTTTGAGTAGAAAAACTAGGAATGCACTCATATCCATATGCTTTTAACACTGAAAACTTTTCATCATAAACCAATAACATTTTTGAAATAAAAAAATATTCTCAGACAATTCGAATAATGATAGTTATCTGTTCTAATTTTGTCTCTGAAATAAACCAGTGCAAAATGGAATTTTACCTCTTGAAATCAAAAAATCAAAATTTTCAAGAAAACGAATTGAGACTAAAAATTATGAAGCGAGTATTTTTGTCGGAATTTTTTTAAGGAACAATTTTCCTCTCTTGAATTTCTGCTATATTTTGCTTCGCTTTCGACAAAAGGTGGAAATTTCGATTTTTTGAATTCAAAAATGGATTTTTTTCAAAAACGGCTCCGACCAAGATTTTTTTTTATCAAAAAATAGTTGTAAGACATTTCAGATACAAAATGAAAAAAAATTCCTTGTGTTCGCACCTTTGGGTTTTAGTCATTTCAACGGAACCGTGACCAAGTTTACTCGTCTTCCATTCCTATATATAGTACTGAAAATGCATTGTGTGAAAGTTAAAATCAGTTATTGATAATAATTCTGTTCATTTTGTTTAATATTTTTAATATATTTATTGAACATGAATAATAAGTATCGTATCGTGAAATATATGTCTGTTGGACGAACTCCAATTGACAGACGAAGAAGAGTTTGAGGAGCACGCAGATTATCTATAAGAGGCCAGGGGACTCACGTCAATCAAGCACACCGAAATAAGGCCTCTAGCATAGCACTGCAACCTACACGTAGTAAATCTTGGATACTATAATTTTTTAAATAATAACTTTTAACGTCAGACGCCAAATCAGGAATCTCGAAAACCCCCTTTTATCAAATTTTAGGCAAATCTGTAAGAATTTTGAAATTCGGGCCGCCATATTGGATCTGTCATTTTGTATTTGTAACTTTTGACATCTAAGTCGAAATTATCGTTCTCAAAATCCCCCTTATATCAAGTTTCAGGCAAATCTGTAAAAATCTGGAAATTTTTTCCGACATACTGGAGCCACTATTTCGAATTTGTAACTTTTGACGTCACAGTCAAAATAATCGACCTCCAAAACCCCCTTATATCAATTTTTAGGCAAATCCTACTAGACTTGACATTTTGAATTTTTAACTTTTGACGTCAAAGTCGAAATTAGCGACCTCAAAACCCTGTTATATCAAGTTTCAGGCAAATCTGTAACAATCTGGAAATTTTTGCCGCCATACTGGAGCCACAATTTTGAATATGTAACTTTTGACGCCACAGTCGAAATAAGCGAGCTCAAAAACCCCCTTATATCAATTTTTAGGCAAATCTGTAAAAATTTGGAAATTTTGGCCACCATATTGGATCCGATATTTTGAATTTGTAACTTTTGACGTCACAGTCGAAATAAGCGACCTCAAAACCTCCTTTATATCAATCTTTTAGTAAATCTGTAGAAATTGAAATTTTTTCCGCCTCATTAGATCTGCCGTTTTGAATTTGTAAATTTTTACGTCTAATTTGGAATGAGCGACCTCAAAACCCCCCTTGTATCAATTTTTAGGCAAATCTGTAAAAATTTGGAAATCTTGGCCGCCATATTGGATCCGCTATTTTGAATCTGTAACTTTTAACCTCAAAGTCGAAATGAGGGACCTCAAAACCACCTTTATACCAATCTTTAGGTAAATCTGTAGAAATTAAAAAAAATTTCCGCCTCATTAGATCTGCCATTTTGAATTTGTAATTTTTCACGTCTAATTCGGAATTAGCTAACTCAAAAACCCCCTTATATCAATTTTTAGGTAAATCTGTAAAAATTTGGAAATCTTGGCCGCCATATTGGATCCGCTATTTGGAATTTGTAACTTTTCACGACACAGTCGACATTAGCGACCTCAAAAAACCCTTCTTATCAATCTTTAGGTAAATCTGTAAAAATTTTTAAAATTTTGCCGCCCTACTAGATCTGCCATTTTAAAATTGTAACTTCTGCCGTCTAAGTCAAAATTAGTGACCTCAAAAACCCCCTTGTATCAAGTTTCAAGTAAATCTGTAAAAATTTGGAAAACTTGGCCACCAAATTGGATCCGCCGTTTTGAATTTGTAATTTTTGACATCTAAGTCGAGACTAGCGACCTCAAAAACTCCCATACATCAATTTGGAGGTAAATCTATAAAAATTTGGAAATTTTAGCTGCCATATTGGATCCGCTATTTTTAATTTGTAACTTTTGACGTGACAGTCGAAATAATCGAACTCAAAAACCCCCTTGTGCCAAGTTTTAGGCAAATCTGTGAAAATTTCAAAATATTTTGCCTCCATATTGGATCCAACATTTTTAATTTGTAACTTTTGATCTCAAAATTGAAATCAGCGACCTAAAAAACCTTTTCATACCAAGTTTCATACAAATCCAACAAAATCCCGAATTTTTGCCAATTTTCGGTGTCTCCCAGCCGACTTGCCAGGGCAGCCTTTCTGAAGGAATGAATTTCGAGTGAGGAAATCCTAGATAACGATAGCAATGCCAAGTAATTAAAGTACCATCGATTCAATTGAAAAATTGATTTCAGGTGAGGTTGAGCGACTACTACGCCAGTATCGACAAAACCAGGAGCTAGTACAAAATATCCGAGCGCATTACTATCAGATCATCTATCCAGTGCAGCTTCGCCATCACGAGAAAATGGGGATATCCACAAGAGACGCCAGCATTCCCAAGGTAAATCACAAAAACTTGCCAGACGATCATAAAAAAAATATTTCCCTCTTTTCAAGCACCATACGATCCTCCTACAATTTCATTTTATTTTATCGGAAAAAACCACCAAAGGATCTCGAAGCATCTTCTCAATATGTCGTCGCGAAAAAGCGACTCGAATATCATCTTGGAGGAATTCGTAGAGGTGTCAAGACTTCGAGTCGGAATTTGGTTCCAATATTTCTGAGGGTACTTTGAAACATTTTTATACGTTCAATTTTTAAAAATTATTCACGAAATTCATGGAAATTAAAAAAAACAAAAATCCAATGATCAAATTTGGGCAAGACACTCCACCGTGGGCCAGGAACCCACAAAAAATTAAATGTTTAAACTCTTAAATTCGTACAAAGAACTAGACCACTGCAACCAGTAATAATTAGAGTATTTATGATGTGAATTATTTATTAATTGAACCTCTCTCGATCAAAAGGGGATACGCGTGGGTTCAGCCTGAGAAGAATTGGCAAAATCAATTTTGAAAATCGTTCTAATTTCAATTTTGAGGACTGATGCTTGTAGAGAATTTTACGGTGCATATTTTTTTCATCTTGCAAAAATTTGTAGGTTTTTTAATTTCTGAAGTAATTGGTCAGAAGTAGATTTTTCTAAAACAAAAAAATTTCAAACTTTTTTCACTTCAACTCGCGTTAGCTTAGCCGATTTTCAGAATTTATGGATTTTATTAATACTTAGTTACCTGTTTAGGTCTTCTGAAACTAGTTAAGAATAAAAAATGTTAATATTTTGATTAACAAAAAAGTTTTTGATTTTTTTGAGACTTTGCAAAAATATTGAATCTCAACATTCAAGCGCTTCTTTTATCGAGCGAATCTTAAGCAATGGAAAATTTTCAGTGAGAAAGTTTTTGATTGAGGTTCAGAGAAGTTTTCTGAAAAGTTTCAGCTCCATCGGATTAACGGTTCAGAAATTATGAAAGATTTAAATTGCAAGCGGCAATCTTGACGCTGCCTGATTCATGTGCCTCCGCGGCTACGAACGTGTTGCAGCAGACGATATGAAGGTCAAGTCGAATACCATCTTTCTTAGTTTTAGACTTTGTAATGTATTCATTTCTTTAATATAATAACAAATAATGCTATCAACTTCTACAGTGAAAAATAAAAATAATGAACTTAGGCTATCCATAAATAATTCGATATAAGATTCAAGAAATCAAGAATAAAAAATAGCTCGAATATATTACATTTATGGTAAAAGTTTATTTGAAATTTTCATTAACGGTTTCCAATCGCACCTGATTTCTGGAACATTTCATCCTATTCTTAATTCATAATTTTTCATGCCTATTTCTTTTTCTACCTCGATTAATTTTGAGATTCTTTCTCAAATTAATAGGGTTAGACCTATCTCAAAAATAATACTTTTGCAGGTATTCTCAGAAATAATCCATTCAATGACTCTGCTTCATTCATGTATAGTATATTTTAGGAGAGAACTACAAACTGTTGCTATTATTTATTTTGGTATCCAAATAGATCTTATCGTCCGATGCAACACGGTCGTAACCGAGGAGGCACATACATAGGGCAGCGTCAAGATTGCTGCTTGCAATTTAAAACACTCATAATTTTTTAACCATTAATCCGACTAAGCTATAACTTTCCAGAAAACTTCTTTGAGCTATAATCAATAACAATCTTACTGAAACTTATCCGTTGCTTAAAGTTCACTCGATGAAGGAAGCGCTTGAATGTTGAAATTCCTGATTTTCGCAAAGTTTAAATAAAAATTAACAGCTTTTTCCTTTATTTAGATATTTAAGTTTCTCATTCTTAAGTGATTCCAAAAGACTTAAGTCTTAAGGCCATGCTATACTTACCCGATTTCTACCTTACCGACATTTTTTTCGCAACAACGTGTGTCCATACGAATTGAAATATCAAGTTGAAATTTGTGGAAATTAGTTGAAAGGCACTAAAGGACGTTTCTATGGTTCAAAATTTCTAAAACTACAAAAAAATTAATTTTGGAAAATTTTGGAAAAATTTGGTTTGAATTTTCTGAAATTTAGGACCATACAAACGTTCCTTGATGACCTTCATATAATTTCTTAGATTTTCAACTCAATATCTCAATTCGTGTGGACGTGAGTTGTTAAAAAAAAAATGTCGGTAAGGTAGGAGTCGAGTAAGTATAGCATGGCCTTAATCAGGTAATTTAGTATTAATAAAATTGATAAATTCTGAAAATTAACTGAGCTAGCGCGGGTTGAAGTGTAAAGACTGAAATTTTTTGTTTTCGAAAAATCTACTTCTTACCAATTACTGCAAAAACTGAAAAAGTTACAAGTTTTCGCAGGAAGAAAAAAGATGCGCCTCGAAATCCTTTACAAGTATCAGTCCATAAAATTAAAATTTGAACAATTTTTAAAATTGACATTCAGGACAATACTTCTCAGGCTGAATCCATGCGTATCCCCTTTTGATTGCGAGAGGTTCAGTTAATGAATTCCGGCTCCGTTGGTAGTTATTCGATGTATAAAAATATATTTTAATTTTTCAAGTGCTTTTGGTTCAAATATTTGAAATATTTACCACTCAGTCATTAATTTAAAAATGATTACTTATTGTATTTAATCCTTAGGCATGGACAAGTAAAAAAATGACAATGAAATTTTAAAAAAAATTTGTTTGGCTCAGTTCAGCAATATACATGTTAACAAATAAAAAATAATTAATACTGTAGTAAAGTGTGCACTGCCTTTCAATGACTCCCCGTCGGTAAGGTAGGAATCGGCTATGTATCACATGTTTCTCACTTCTGCTCGTTTTCATAAATGAAAAAAAATTTAATTAATTGAATTTTAAAGAAAACTGCTACAGCTAATTTTATAATTTCCCTTTGGGTAAAATAATATATAAACAAATACAGCGGAAAAATGAGCTATTTTAATAATATGAGTCTTTAACTCTTAACAAATTACTCAAATAAACGCGTTTTTGATCAGAATTATTGAAGATAAATTTAAACAACATACAAATTTTGTTTAAAATGTACATTATTGTTATGAACAATTTATTTAAACAAATAATCCAGTGTATCAGTTTGTTGTAGACAAAAATTATTTGGTAATTTTTATTTTTTCGTGGCTTCTTTTAGTACGAATTGTTTGTGATATATAAGATTTTTTTTCCTACTTATAACAAGATATTTCAAGAAATTGTTTAAACAATTTATTATTGTTTATAGCAATTTTCTCTTAGAATAGAGGTAGAAAGTCGCGGTTTTTTTTTTGAAATTTCCAACCTTCCTTCAAATTTGTACTTGCAGTGAGGTAATAATTAATCATTTCAACAAAACTGATTGTTTAAAGAATTTATTATTGTTTATAATTATCTTCTTTCAGAGTAATGTTCGGAAGTTGCGGCTTTTTCTTAAATTTCCAACTTTTTGTCAATTTTTTACTTAGAGTGGGGCATTTATTAATCAAAGTTAAGACACCTAATTGTTTGAACAATTTATTATTATTTGTAACAATTTCTTCTTCAAATAACACTTCGAAAAAATGATAATAAAATAAAATATAAATAATATAAAAAGTTGCGGTTTCTTCTAAAATTTTTAACATTTTTTCAAATTTTCATTTACAGTGAGGTAATCATCAATCAGATTTAACAAAAATAATTGTTCAACCAATTTTCTATTATTTGCAACAATATCATCTATGAATAATGCTAAAAAGTTGCGTTTTTTTCTAAAATTTTCAACCTTTTTTCAACTTTTGACTTACAGTGAGGTAAGCGTTAATTAAAGTTAACGAAACTAATTGTTCAAATAATTAATTATTGTTCATAATTATCTTCTCTTAGAATAATGCTAGAAAGTTGCAGTTTCTTCTAGAATTTCCAATTTTTTGTCAACTTTTCACATAGAGAGGGGTAATAATTGATCAGAATTAAAAATTTAATTGTTTAAGCATTTTATCTTTATTCAAAACAATATTCCTTTACGATCATGCTAGAAAGTTGCGGTTTTTCAAATGGAATTTCCAACTTTTTGTCAATTTTTCACTTGGAGTGAGGTAATAATTAATGCATGGTTATTAAGTATTTGTTCAAACAATTTATCATTGCGTATAACTATCATATCATAGATTAATGTTAGAAAGTTCGGGGTTTTCGTGAAGTTTTAAGCTTTTTTTTTCGCTTTTTATTTGTGAACAAATAATAAGTAAGCATCGACGAGAATTATTTCGATAATCACTCTCTTTTTTGTGGACATTTTTTTCTGAAATAAAAACTAAAAAATGATTTATTTACCTCTTATTTCACACTAGACTTTATGTAAATTAATAATTTGATAGAGATCTTTTTAATTTTGTTATAATATGTATATTATCATCGATGACAATTTGTTTCCTTCATGGAATGGTCAAGGGGGCGGTGGGCGGTTATAGTCAAAAGTGTTCAGTTCCAAATTTTTATTGTAGGTTCTGCAATAAATATTGTTTTGTAATTCAAAACAAAATTTTTACAAGTTATTTACTGACTCACTCTTCTGACTTACTCCTAATTATTTCATCTTTTGTTTTTATTTCTACTGTAAAATAGCGTTTTTTATGATATTATTATTTTTAAAACATCATCAAAAGTGTAAAAATACTTCTTCGAGAAAAACGTGGAATACTGTTTAAAAATTAATTCTCCTCGATGTTTACTTATTATTTTCTCGTAACTAGAAAGTAAAAGAAAAGTTGAAAATATCAGAAGAAACCGCAACTTTCTAGCATTACTGTAAGAGGAGATATTATAAACAGTAATGAATGGTATAATAATAATAAATATTAAATTAATGAAATAAATGAAAATGAATAATGATAAATAAATGATAATAAAATGTATAATATTAAACATCCTAAACTCAAAATTCCTTCCTCTAATGCATGTGTCAATATTAATTTTTGTTAACTTGCATTGATAACTAGCTCACTTTAACTGACGATTTGACAAAAAGTGGGAAATTTCCGAAAAATCTCTAAGAAATTTGACAAAAAGTGGGAATTTTATGAAAAAACCGCGACCTCCTACCTCTATAGTAAGTCAAAAATGCAAGAAACATCCTTTTCAAGGCAATAAAAACGAATTTTTCAACAAGTCAAAACTTTTGAAAATGGTGCTAAATAAATACCGAAACGTTGCTATATTTTCTGAAATGTTTTTTGATTGTGATTTGAAGAAATAGAATTGAGAAGAGAGGAGACGAGAGGAACGAAGGAAGGCGATTTGGAGATTGCTTTCTTTCCTTTTCCGCTTTTTTATTTTAGTTTTTTATAATTCGATTAGAGACATTTATGAATGTCTTGTCCAAATATGATCGTTGGATTCTTGTATTCTTCAATTTCCAAGAATTTCTTTCGGAAATTTGAATGCTGGACGTTAACGAAGAATTTGAATTTTGATGTATTCTGAATTTAGTTTCTCAAATTTAAAAAATTATGTTACATTTCTTTTACATAGCTTCCAAGCATAATTTGTACAAAGTCATTACATTCTTTATCATCTTTGTTTGGTGTATATCAAAACTGTTGAATTTTGGCCAAATTTTCATGACATGGTTCCAGAGGGATTAGAAAATAGATTATATTCTGGGAAAAATTTTTTCTTAAGTAACTTATTCCTCACAGTCTGAAGAATGAAATTATAAAAAATGAAACTTACCAAAATTTCAGCGGAAGGAAAGTATCATCAGATTCAATTTGTAAAAGCCAAAAGTATTTGTAACTATTTTTTCACTGTTTTACTCTAAAAAATCTTATATTGAAATCAAAATGTACAATTCAATTTTATTTAACCAAATAGAATTACAATAATGAATATAAACTAAAAGAGAAAATAAGAACAGAATTATGAGTTATGGGAAGTTACTCAAAAAATGGAACTAAGTACTATGATTTTTTTCAAAGCTAAGTTGTTCAAAAATCAAATCAGAATTTCAGTAACTTTGAACTAAATATTGTTCATCTTCTGTGAATAAGATTTTTTCATTTTAACAAGTTACTTCCCAAACTAAAAATTCCTTCCTCTAATGCATGTGTCAACATTAATTTTGCTCCAAGTCGGCGGCATCTGGATTTCGGATCATTTCAGATATATTTGACATGAATGGGCTCAGGGCCATCATCAAGATCCTTGATGCAGGTGCAATCATTTTTGCACTAAGAATAAATGGTGTTAGGAAAGGAATATATACTGCAATATCCAATGAGCAATTTACTAAAAGCTCCATATTGCTGCCTCCCATGAACGAACTCAGACAATTTTGCAGTGGCATAAATGACATCAGCGTTTGAATAATAAAAGAAGTGATCGTGTTCATAATTATAAATATTGGAGAAAATAATCCAAGATTGTCAAAAGGCATTAAATCGGTGGTCACCATTTTTAAAAAAGAATTCGAATTTTAATAACAAACTGCTTTGCAAGAATCTTAAATGACTTTCGTTACTTGATGCAGAAGTTGTAAAATTCCGCTGATTAATTATTTTAATCCTTCAGAGAATAATTTTCGATGCTCTGAAAAAAAGTAATTGAAAATAAATACAAAAATTAAACAAAGCTTTATACTATTATTGAAATTATTTCGGATTCAGCATCAAGAATTGTTGTTAATTCAGTTTTTGGAAATTGCACAAATTTATAATAAAAGCCTTGGCAGTACGTAATAAAGATTTAAAATAATTTGGACTACTAAGCCTTAATAGTGCGCTTTTTTAATATTAATAAAAAATACTAAGCTGTTTTCAATTCCAGTAACAATGACATTTAGGATTGTTTGTGATAAAGAGCAATTGTTTTGAACTTTCACAAAATAGATTTGATTTATTTCGGCACGAAACGTGATACCTTCTAGCTTAGTTCGAACGTGGAAAAAGAACCCAATTTCTCAAATAAATTCGTTCTACTTTTCTTCATCAATTTACGTAAAGAATAATTATCTATCAGTAATCATATAGTTGAAAATAAGCTGAAATCTCCTCCTAAGGTTTACAGGGAATTGCCAAATCAGTAAAATTATAATTAAAAATTTAAATCATAAATTAAAAGGTTGTACAAATAAGCATTTGACATAAATAATCTTCACTGTATATTTATAAATGAAGTACCTTTTATGAATTCAGAGCAACGGATTGTAGAAAAAACTATTAATTTCCATAAAAATTTGTAGTGAGTGCAAAAAAGTATGATGTTCTATCAAGTAAAGTTGATGTAGAACTGGTGGAGCCTACGTGTGTCTATTGATAAGAAGCTCAACAATTATTGGAAAAAATGAAAGTGAATAATGTGACGTCCTTTAATTCTGACACAAGTCAACTCTTATCTGCAAATATCCATTTAAATGTAATTATAATATAATTACCTTGTTATTTTGCAAAATGGGCACTAACTAAAAAAATCATTCCTTGAATTGTTCCACAGACACTTTACAAATAAAATTTTCTATAAAAGCTGAAAAGAAAATATTGTGTTAAAATGAAAGTGGAATTTTTTTTACTTTTCAAAGCAGAGCTTTACATTTTTTGTACTCATGAATAATATTAAAAATAATTTGCAATAACAAGAATATGGTATAAGCTTTCTTTTCGATCGTCAAATATTTTTTTTTGATCGTTGATTGTTATGCAAAGATGTAATATTAAAATATTTGCATAACAGCTTCTAATAAGGAATTTAAATAAAGTAAATAAATAATGAAAAAATATTGATAAGGTTTTGGGGACGAAAGCTATAAACTGTTGCAAGTTTAATCGTTTAAAAATTTTTTCCTTGTTCACTTGGTGATAGATAACAAAGGAAAATAAATTTTCAGAAACTAATCATTTTCCTCATTGCGATCGAATCTTATCTTATTCGAAACGAATGTGCAATGCAACTTGGTGACTTTCTTTCAAGTTATGAATGCTTTGAGTAATATCGCAATTTTTCCTATATTCAATATTTTTAAAATAATTTTTTAAATAGTAAGGAAAATGATTTTTAGAGAGAAGCCCCTTTTTGAAATAAATAATATTTTTAATGAAATGAATTTTAGGATTTTTAGTTCTCCGCGCTTGATCGGTTAAACATTTAAACAATTCGAATAATTTCTACGTGTAACCGTTTAGATATTTAGCTCGTAGAAAAGGTAATAAGGTTGAACTTCCCATCGTTTACAACTTCCTTTTTTTTATTTTAACTAACTGTACCTCAATTTTTTTAATTGTTTGAATTAATTTAAATTCTTTGTATATTTGTCAAATGTATGGATTCTTTCAAATTGACTTGAATTCTTTGAATTCTCTCATATTCTTTAAATTCTTTTTAATTATTTCAAAATGTTTTAATTCTTTGAATTCCTTTAATTCTTTCAGTTCTTCCAATTTTTACGTATTTTTTCAATCATTCCAATTCTTCTGAATTCTAATAATTCTTTCAATTCTTTCGAGTGATTTCTATTCTTTCGGTTATTCAGAATTCTATCAGTTCTTTCAATTCTTTCAAATTTTGTCAATTCTTCTGTACTTTTCGAATTATTCCAATTCTTTAAATCTTTCGATTTCTTTAAAATGATTTTGAAAGCATTCAAATTATTTCAAATTCTTTCAGTTCATTCGAATTCTGTCAATTATTTCAAATTCATTTGAGTATTCCGAATTCTTTCAATTCTCCCGAATTTTTTCAAATTATTTTGGGTTCTTTCGAATCTTTCAAATTCTGACAATTCTTCAAACTTTTTAGAATTTTTCCAATTCTTCCGAATTCTTCCATTTTATCGCATTCTTTTGATTCTTTCGAATTCTCCAAATTCTTTCGATTATTTGGAATTCTTTCAATTCTTTCAAATTCTCTTAAATTTCAATTCTACCGGATATTTTCAATTCTTCCGAAATCTTCGAATTTATCCGAATTATTCTAATTATTTGGTATTCACTTAATTATTTCAAATTCATCCGAATTCTTTCAATTATCTCGACTTGTTTCAATTATATCAACTTTGTCCAATTCTTCTGTATTCTTTTAATTATTCGAAATTATTTCAATTCTTCTGAATTCTTCCAATTCCTTCGAATTCGTCCAATTCTTCCATTTTTTTCTAATTTCTCTAATTTTCACGAATCCTTCCGATTCTCCCGAATCTTTTTCAATTCTTTCAGATTCTCTCAGTTCAATCGAATTCTTTCAGTTCTTCTAATTTTCTCAATTCTTTTGATTATTTGCAACTCTTCAATTCTTGGAATTCTTCCGAATTTTTTCGAAATATTTGAAATTCTTTCAATTCTTCTGAATTGTTTTGTATTTCAGTTCTTGCGAATTATTTCAATTTATCGGGATTCTCTCAGTTATTTCCAATTCTTTCAAATTATTATGAGTTCCTTCAATTCTTCGAAATTCTTTCAAATTCTTCAAAATTTTCAGAATTTTTTCAATTCTTCTGAATTTTTTCAATTCTTCTAAATTCTTTTGAACCTTTATTCTACCGGATTTTTCCATTTGTTCCGAATTCTTTAAAATCCGAGTCATTTCAATTATTTCGCATGCACTTAATCATTTCGAATTCTCCCGAATTCTTTCAATTTTTTCGAATTATTCTGTAATCCTTCAAATTATTTCAAATACTTACAATCTGTCCGAATTCTGACAATTATTTTGACTTCTTTCAAATTTTTTCAATTCTTCCGAATTTTTTTCATGATTTTAAATTTCTTCTATTCCTCTTATTTCTACGAATCCTTCCAGTTCTTGTGAATTCTTTGAATTCTTCCGAATTATTTTCATACTTTTCATTTTTTGGAGTGCTTTCAATAGTTTCGGTTCTTGAAGACTCTTTCAGTTCTTTCCAGTCTTCCAATTCGTTTAATTCTTTCGATTATTTGGAACTTTTTTGGTTCTTTCAATTCTTCTGTTTTTTTCGAATTAGTTTGAAAGCTTCCAAATCATTTGAAATTCTTTGAATTCATCCTAATGCTTTCAATTATTTTGAATTCATTTAAATATTTCAAATTCTTTCAATCCTCCCGAATTATCTGGAATTCTTCAAATTATTCCGAACTATTTTTAAATCTTCCAGATTATTTCAAACTCTTTCAAATTATCTCGAACTTCTCAATTCTTCCGAACTCTCTGGCATCTCAGTTCATCCGGATTTCTTCAATTCTTCGGAATTCTTTTAATTTATCTGCAATCTTTAAATTATTTCAAATTCTTTCAAATTATTTTGAGTTCTTTTAGTTCATTCAAATTCTTCCAATTCTTCCAATTCTTTCGAATTCTTCAAATTCTTTCGATTATTTGGAATTCTTTCAATTCTTTCAAATTTTTTGAATTTCGATTCCTCCGGATTTCATTGAGATTTCATTGGTTGAGACCAAAAAAGCCTCTGACGTTTGGGTAGTTCCGTTGCGTTCCCTTGTAGGCCTATGCGTGACTCCAAAGCCCTCTCCATAAGGAGAGGGCTGCAGCCACGCCCTTGGCCGATATGTCTGAATCACTGATGCACTTATTACCCGTGAGTGCCAGGAGCTTCCCCGCTATTGCGGGGCAGTAGCGAAGGATATGAATCGCTGTCTCATAATCCTTCTGACGCAGGCGACAGAAGGAAGTATCTGCGAGCCCTATCTTATGTCTGTGATGGCCGAGGTTTCCATGTCCTATAAATATTTCTGTGAGGACCTTGGCTTCATTTCTACCGAGCTTGCATATTTCCGCAGCTCGTTTGAAGTTAAAATTTGAACCCATAAGTGTTTCAGCCTCTCTGCAACCAATGGCCTTATTCCACTCCTTCTGATGTTTCTTAGTCAGCCAACTGTTAATTTCTTCAGTGACCAACCTACTAGATATGCCTACGAATGGTTCAGTTCCACTAAAGTTTTCTCTATAGCAGTCCTGCTGTCTGAGCAAATGCGAATATTTCTTCTATTGCCATACTCCTGTGCCTCATAGGCACACTGGAGCATGCCCATGATCTCAGTTTGTAGGACCGTGGCACAGGAACTCACCGGGATTGTGAAGCTCATTCCATTCCTCCTACGATAGACCCCGGCTCCTGCTTCCTCCTTGTTCTTGGAGCCATCTGTGAACCAGTTGTCCCCATCACCAGGCAAACATGTGTCGCCGTTAGTCCATTCCTCTCTCGTAGATAGGCTGACTCTATACTTTTTGTCGAAGAGGTAGCGAATAGGCATTTTGTTCCTGACCATGCTCAAGGTCGACCTACTCGCGATATCGATAGGGATTCGCAATTTTGTCGAAATCCATCCGCCGTTTACCATGTATATTCTCCAGACTGCCTTCGCAGCCGTGACCTTGACTGCAAAATGAAGGGGCTCTAACCCTGTTAGTTCCCCCAATTCCACCGTGGGTGTCGACTTCGAAGCACCAATGACGCCGCCTACAATCAGCTTCCTGATTCTTCCCAGTCGAGATTAGACAGTGGACAGTTCGACCCTGCTCCACCAGACCACCGCCGCATAGGTTAGCCTGGGGCGCAGGATCGCTGTATAGATCCACATCAGTGTTTCCAGTTTCAGGCTCCAGTTTGTCTCTATAGCTCTCCTGCAAAGCCAAAGGGTCGCTGTGAGCTTTTTGCACTTGTTTTTCAGGTGCTCGTTCCATAACAGCTTCCTATCTAGGATGACTCCTATGTATTCAGTTTTTTCAGTGATTCTCAGTTGTTTTCCTCCCAGTTTCAGTGTACTCGTGGCCCCCCAATTGTGCCGTCTGGTGAATACAACCACGTCCGTTTTGCTCGGATTGATGCTGGCCGCGCACGATGACCAGTATGTCGTCCGCGTAGACATCCTATAGCATGGTATCCTTGTCTCGTAACTAGATGAAGCGGTTCATCAACTACCACGCATCACAGTAGGGTCGATAAAACGCCTTTCTGCGGGCATCCCGTGTGAACAGTTCCACATAAGATGGTATCACCCTTAGTCGTTGTTGGGTTCCTGTTGCCCAACATGTGGCAGGTCTAATCTACGACTGCAGTTGGCACACCATGTGCAATCATGGCCGCCCTGATCGCTTCAGAGGTGTAGTTGAAGGCTCCTTGGATGTCCATAAAGGTTCCAATCGCGAAGCCTTTCTGCTTCAGTTGTCTTTCGATTCGGTTTACTGCTCTGCTTAGGGCTATTTCGGTCGAGTGACCAGCTCTGTAGGCGTGTTGCTCCTTGTGCAATGGCCTGCTCAACAAGACCGTGTCGCAGATGTGTCTATCCACAAGTCCTTCCACCGTTTTTAGTAGAAAAGATGTAAGGCTAATGGGACGAAAATTCTTGGGTGAAGTATAACCGATCCTGCCTGCTTTCGGAATGAAAACCACTCTCGTGCCTCTATGCCGTCGAGACATATCCTAGTGTCAGACTAGTGCTAGCAAGCCTCACCAACGGCTCTATGATGGACTCTCCAGCCTTCTGTGAGAAGACCGGGTATATGCCATCTGGACCAGGAGAATTGTATGGTGTGAAGGACTTCAGTGCCCACCTTACCCTGGAAGAGGTGACAATCTCGTGGGCCAGCCGCCATTGCGGGCCCAGTTAAGCCACTGACGACTTTAGATGCCCTCGAGATATCGTTTCCTTTTCCCCAAATTTCATAAAAGCCGGGAAATCTGCCTTGATCAGGTGAGCTAGAGACCCTTCGTCTGATACTGAGTATCCTTTGTCGGGCAGTTTTAGAGTACCGAGAATAGCATCCGGATTTCGAGAGAGCAGTTTGTCCAGTCTAGACGCCTCTGCCCCTTTCTTGATGTCTGCGCAAAACTTGGTCCAGCGTTCTTGCTTGGCCTTAAGTATTGCACTCCTGTAATCATCTCTCATTGTCGTGAATGAGGTACATAGTTCTTTCGTTTTGCCAATACCGGCACGTCTGAACCTCTCGCTAGTTTACCAGCGATGCTGTTCGAGCTTTCCGTTCCACCACTGCGTCTTCCCCGCCTTTCGGATTCTTGTGGGTCGACAATTCTTTTTATGAGTAAACTTGATGGTCTCCGTGAAAGTTTTGGCTGCCATCTGTAGGGTGTCTACATCTCTAATCGACGTGGTCGCCTCTGAGAGTGCACTCCTTAATTCACTGGAATACTGATCTCATTCCACTCTTCTTGGATTTTTGGCCCACGTAGGGCTCAATGATACGGTAGATTTGAACTCGAACTCCATTTGTGAGTGGTCTGAAAGAGTGGGTTCGTCCGAGACTCTCCACTTCTTCGCTTTAGTCCTGAGCCTGCGGGTACAAAGGGTTATGTCAATGACCTCTTCCCTGACCGAGTTGTGAAACGTCGGGGTATTCTCCATGTTAAGAATATCTAAATTAGTAGTTATTGGATATTCCGATAGGTCATTTCCTCTTGAGTTAGTCCCTGCTACCCCACAATATAATGGGAGCTAGCATCGCACCCCAACGTCATCAGATCTCTCGAGCACAATTCTAGCAGCGCGACAACGTTAACTCCTTTCGCCAGAATGCACGCAGAATGCAGTTCTTCGATTAGTCAGATACCTGTGTGCCTCAAAGCTATGCCCCTCTGCAGAACCGCAGTGGCGCCTTTGCTGTGATGCAAGTTAATTTGGGAAATGTTTAGACCGGGAGCATCAATTTACGTCTCCCCCCGATCCTCTTCCATCCCAATAGGCTCCTTCTGTCCCTGACCAGCAACCCTGAAGTTGACCTGGCCAAGGTGGTAGAAGGGCCTGTTGTTGAGGACTGCAGGAGCTCTTGCCTGGGACTCAGGAAACTGCACATTTAAGAGTTGCTTAAGTTCTTCCGTTGTGTCCTTCTCCTGAGGCCGGACTCGCCTGACGATTCGCCAGGACGATGTCTTTAGTGAGGGGTTGAATTTCTCCAGGCACTAAAGGACCACAGATGGATCTTCCAGCTTACCTGGGATCCACGCCGTAGCCTTCACTATCCTTCAGAGCAATTCAACCCCAAACACTTCAAAGTTTGCACTTTCCCAGGGCCTTGCTTCGGCCACTGTTGCGTTCTGCAGCCAAGCTTTAGCCGCTGGGTCGGCTGCGACAAATATAAATATACCCCCCCCCCCCCTACAGAAGGAGGTCTCAAATTTTGATTATTGATTTGGGGACACTCTTTCGAGCGCCCTCCAAGTGGCCTCTCTGAAGAGCTCAAACTGCTCCGCAGTGAGCATCGAGTTTATAGCCTCACTCAGAGGGACTGTCGATCCCTCTGCTCCCAAGAGAGCTGGGGGCACAGACGTCGCTTGAGTTTGGCTGGCCAGAAAGACAGAAAGAGTGGTGAGGCTTGTGTTTGACTCATACGGGCCCAACCCCTTTTCCTCCTCCACCACCTCCCTTCCTTCTTATTTCTTCAAATTTTCATTATTGGGTTCCATTTTCATTCCACGTGAAGCTAGGGAAATGAACGGTTCGCCCATGCAGAGCCTCGCATGCGAGAGTAAGACCAAAGTACTCGGGGAGGTCGTCCGGTGTTCCCTAGAGGCCATTAAAACATCTTCGTACACCTAGGTGCCAAAGTATGGCTCAGTCACTCAACGCCCCTGACTCAGGGGAGTGGTCACATTGAGTAAAACACACAATGAATATCCATTCGTGGGTCACCACTACAACGGAGGGCTGTTTTTTAGTCGCAATGTGAACCGTAGGTCATTTTCGTCCCAATTTCAAACTGAGGTCGGTCCGGGAGAAACCTCGACCTACGGATCTAGCAATACCCGTGTTAGCTAGGCTCTTTGACCCTTCTACCATACAAAAAAAATCCATGCCCACTCACCGGAGAGCCCGTTTATAGGGATCCTATCATTCATATCCATATTCATGCAGGTCGAGGGCCGTGAGATCCCTTTGTCCCACACGCTCAAGCCTCCCCACGAACTACAAGATGCTACAGTCCCTAAAGGCGGCCATATACCTCCGGATCTTTTTAATTCTCCTGATTTCTATAAATTTATCCGAATTCTTTCAATTATTTCGACTTCTTCAAATTATTTCAAATTTCTTCATTTCTTTCGGAATATTTTAATTGATTCAAATTCTTTCAACTCTTCTGAAGTCTTTCAATCATTCAAAATTCTTTCAATTCTTCCGAATTCTTCCAATTTTTCCAAATTCTTTCAATTCTTCGAATTCTTTCACTTCTTCTGATTTCTTCCAATTCCTCCGAATATTTTCAACTCTTCCTAATCCTCCCAATTCCTTCAAAATTTGTTTTGATTAGTACAACAAACAATTTCTAGAAAGAAACCGCTTTTTTGGAACAAATTATACTTTTTTAATAAAATAGATTGAAGGATTAGAATTAATGCTTCGCGCTTGACTGGTTAAACGTTTAAACAATTCGAAGTGAAGTGAGGGTGCGGTCCTGTGGGTACAGATTTCCTAAGTACGGATTAGAATACAACCAATAGAATGCCGTTTCTTGTTAAACGTAGAAATGATTTGAATTGCTTAAACGTTTGACCGCTCAGGCGCGGAGCACTAATTTGAATGAATTTCATAAAAATGTCCGTTTTTGCTAATCTAGGAAATAAACGAGAATCTCAAAATGATCGTAAACAGCATTTCACTAATATCGAAGATTTTCAATCAAATCTCTTGAAAATTTCTGGGAAAACTCGTTGCTAAGATTCCAGAGCATAATATAAATTACACGAAACTAATCTGAGAAATTTAATCAGCCGACAGTTATGCAAATAGAATGAAGCTCTTTCGAGAAGAAATTGGTGTTTTATGTAAGCTTTCGCTTCTTAAAATAATGCTAGAAGCTGTAGATTGTAGAATCTCCTGGAAACTTTATGTCGATATCATTCAATTTATCAGATGTCGAGAACATAAAAAAATTTAATGTGAAAAAATATAAGATTTTACCAATTTTTTTAAATGCACGCTAAAGCTGAGTCTTGGAAAGAAGTCGTCACACCTCTACGAATTTTAACAATTTCTTTAAAACCTATTTAATACATTTGTTTGATCTCTCTGGAAGTGGAAACACTGAATGTAAATTAAATATAAAACTAATTTTCTAGTATCCTCAAAGAGGCGGCTATGGAGATAGCGGATATCAAAATTCTAGGGGAAGATCCAGAGTAAGTTTTAATAGCATTCGTTAGTCGAGTTCACTTTGGAACGGAGCCAATTTAGTACGTGGTATTTTATCACTTTTACGATTTACAGACTGGAAAACACTTTCATCGGACGTCCCTTTTAATCAAGGCCTTCAATCACAGATTTCGCCTAGACTTAGAACTAAATACGTAAGTTATTTATTATTATTAATCTTAAGAATAAAGTTCCGGAAAAGTCTGACCTCCGACTTTTTCAACACTATCTATACTCATGTATTTTTGCGTAGATTTGATTTTCATGACGAAAAACATAAAAAAATGATGAAAAACATGACTTTTCGCATTAATCTCATTAAATAAAGAAAATATCCTACATTAATTTAGACAAAAGTTGTAGACTTCGTGAAAGCACACATTTTCGGCTGCATCCATTTTTAGCCTGCAATTGATAGTTTTCGAGATATTCGAGGTTGAAAATGAAAATCAAAACTTAAACTAGAAATATCATGCTTTTGATCCATCAGGATGAGAAAGAGAGCAACAAGGATAAGTGAAAAATCAGATGTTGAAAAAACGAGATGTAAATGGTAAATTAAACAATAAAGAGAAAAGGTCGAGAAATCGCCTTAGCTCACTGTAGAATGGTCACGAAAATGCTCGAGAATAATCAAAACGCAACCGAAAGCGCGACCGCTGAAGAAAGACCCAACCCCTATCGTACCCCACCTTGTTACAACTCCCAAACTCTGTCTATCTTCTTCTGGAATACTATCATTTTTATAGTAAAAATTGATACAACATAAAATGTGCATTTCAATGAGATCCACAATTTTTGTTTGAAATATTTTTCAAAAAACCCATTATTCACGGAAATAATTGGAAAACAAACATGATCTTATAAGTTTTTAAAATGGTTTTTGCCATAAAAATGAAATTTGCGCCAATTTTCACTATCATATTCGTAATAAGTGCTTCAAAACACGTGAGTATATGTAGTTTTAGAAAAATTGGAGGTCTGATGTTTTCAAAACTACACCCATTTTTAAAAAGAGCAGATCAAAACGTGAGGTAAACATAATGAGGCGAGGAATGACGGGAAAGCAAAATGTCCAATGAAAATCTGCAAATAAAGCGCACCTACCAAGAGAATTTCCTATCGATAAAAATTGGACCGATATTTTTATTGCTGACAGAATAGTTATTTTCAAAGCAGTAAAAATGGCTTGAATAAGCAATATTTATTGCCACGATAGTTCAGGTAGCACAGACCAATATCATAAAATCCTTTAACAATATACATGCTATTGCGTTTATTTGAGTTTATTTATTATTTATGCGCGTATGCACTTCCATTTGTAAGCATGTATTGAATGTATGCATTCTGTTTGTAAATATGAAAACCGATTGAGTAGTTATTTTATTTATGTAAGATAATATTACAATACTCGTATTTCAATGACAAAAAAATGTGATAGTGTAAAGTGAGGTGTAGTTGAATATAATTCTGGATACAGTTAATAAAATATTGTCCCAAAACTTCAATTATGCAAAAAAAGGTGGAATTGCCTTTATTCAGATTTAATAAGCTTAATTTGAAAAATTATGGCAAAACGGCTCATGTTCAAAAATCTGTAAAAAATAGGAAAAATTTTGTCTGGACGTTTGAAAATATGTACGTGTTTAATTGCTTATTAACAAGAGATTCAAAAAATAAAATTCGAAACTCTTTTTCGTGATTTTTGGTAGAAATGATCAAAAAAACTTATTGAAAAAATAAGGAAAAGATTGTTTGCTTATACAAAAAACATTTAAAAAAGTAAAATTTGGAATTTTCAAATCGATTATTGCAATGGGAAGAAATTTAAAGCTAAATCTCTTCTTTGACATTTGGTCGTAATGCCAAAAAGAATCTTTTCGATGCTGTACCTATTAAGTCTGATCATTTTGAGCTTTTTCAGCCAATCCTAAGTTTTAGAATAATTGATAAAATTGATGGAATCAGATTCTTCATTGTAACTAACTTTTCGAAAGATACTAGAGCTTATTTGAGAAAAAGATAGCTTGGATGAAACTGGTTTATTTAACAATAGTAACTTGAATTTTTATGTCTTAACTTTCGCTACAAAAAAAACTGCGATTCTTATTCAATCCTAATGATAAAGAGCAGATTTTGCTACTTAGAAGATTATTTATACAAGTCTGTTGGTTGGGTTATATGAAAATGAGTTTTAATGAAATTTGCTAACGAAAATAACAAATGTATGTTTCGAAATAAATTTTTCAAAATAAAAAGAGACCAAATAGATTCTTACAGAATATATCGATGAATCAAATCAGCTATTGATCACTATGATTGAATAGCAATTGAAGTTCTTGTCTAAAATTGAAGCTAAAACACAAAAATCGAAATAAATTTGGTTAATTGAACAATTTTATCTTAAAATATTTTCCTGAAGTACACTTATATTTTTCCTTCGAAATAATACGTTTTGGGGCATTCTAGAATCTTGATGGATATTCTTGAATATTTGTATGTTCTTTTGTTAGCACGTTGCTACATAATCATAGATAATAATTTCATTTATTGAATTCAAAAAAATTTCAAATATTCTTTTTGCCATTATTTGAAAATTCCATAAATAATCCTTGAAAAGGGTGGCCAAAAAAGGGTTTTTTCAGAAATGGCTCTCCTACAAGTTTTTTCCTTTGGTGTCAAGATGTCCCCTGAATCCCCTTATTTTATTGTCACGGCTGTCGTTAATGGATTATTTTACTTTGAAATACATCTTTTTTTCATTTTTAGTAAAATACTTCACCCAGATTTTCACAGAATTGAAAAAAATATTTAGGGGTCTGTCAAGCCCAAGTTTGCAAAACTTGCTTATTTTATTCTAAGTTCTGCTGTTAATGGATTATTTTACATTTTCAGACATGAATTTTAGCTTTTTGTATGCCAAAGTGAAATAGTTCTCTAACAGCGTGAATGAAAAGAAGAAGATATCAGCAAAATTGTCTTAATTAATTTGCCCCTTAATATTTGTATAAAATTCTGCGAAAATTAAGGGGCCATTTTGACACCAAAAAGAACGATTTGTAGGGGAGCCATTTTTTGTACCATTCTACTTTTGGATGATCCAGAATATTTTAATGTTTTAGGAGATTCTGGAATACGCTTATCAAAAATTGCAATTTGTTATATAAAATTATGTCATATTCTAAAAGATTCTCAAATATTGAAAAATTTTCTGTGATATTATAGAATGCTCCACTTTATTATCTGAAATCCTAGAATATTTCAAAATGTATGCTTTGGAAATACTTGAAAATACCTCGGAATATTCCCCTATATTCTAAATATTTAAGGTACTTAAGATCATGGAATATTCAAAATCGACGCCTAGAAAATATTTTAAACCCTTTTCGAATATTCTCGAAGGTTATCTAAACTTCCCCCAAGCATTATTCTCTTTCAAGTTATTCTCACGCAATTTGCTTATTATCATCTTGAGGATACAATTTATGGCGCCTAAAACTTAAAGCAAGAAAAGCCTTGGTAAAGTTACTGAGTTAAATAAACGTGACTTGTGAAATAAATCAAGATTGAGCGCGACTTTGAAAGAAAAGTAATTCAAGCGTGACTAATCTCGCAGGAAAGGTCTCGTTATCAATTAAACAATAAAGAAAGAAAAATAGAGGGATATTTATTAGTCCTTCAAACAGAGGAGACATTGATAATTGGAGTGGGGACGAAAGCTTAATATGAGTGTGCTACCCGCCCTTTTGCCCCTGGAAAAAGGGAAGGCTGATTTATCATCGGTTTACTATTATATTCATAGGAGGGTTCCCTCGCGAACGCATAAAAAAAATAAGTCAGTGTAAGGGGTCGAGATAGCAAAATATAATTCTTAACATGGATTGAGGGGTTGACACCTTGGTTTTTCGCGGTCACACCTCCCAGTGCAATTTTTCAAAGGAGGATGCTAATATTATTATTATCATTCTTATTATTATACGGATGGGCAGGGCATTTACTGCCCACGACACTGCGGTGAAATCTATTGTACTATACCTTCAAATTCAACTACATATCTCCCATGAGGTCAGTCTTTGCCATAAAGGCGTACACTAATCCTCAAGATATGTCATCAAAATCTTCTGTTCGAGAAAATAATCCCCCAGGTATTTATTTCTGAGGCACGTCAGTGCGTTACATTCAGAAAGTATATGATGAGCGGTCTCATCGCGAAAATCCCACTTACGACAACGTGGGTTTTCTCCAATCCTCATGATGGTCAAGTGTTTTCTCAACCGGCAGTGACCTGTAAGTTGTTCTATTACGACCTTAATCTGCCTCCTCTCCATGTTCAAAAGTGGAATTCATCATTTTCTTGGTCCCCTTTCAATATTTCGGATGCTCCTTCGAGAGCTATTTTTTTATGGCCCCTTCCGTCGATGCGTAAACCAATCATGGATTGCGATGCTCCCGTCTTAGTCAGTGCATCTGCTTGTTCATTTCCTTCAATGTCTTCATAGCCGGAAACCCAGATTGATCTAACCCAGTTTTTATCAGCCGCCTCAAGAAGATCCTGAAGGCAACTTCAGACTAGTCTGGAAGTAAACTCTTCGGATGCAAGTGCCTTAATTATTGCACCTTGACTGTCAGAACAAATGTAAATGTGTGGGTCTTTCTATGCCCCTTGACGAATTTCCTCTAGACAAGCCTTAATAGCTATTATTTCGACCTGGAATTCTGTAGAAAAGGTGCTCAGTACTATGGATATTTCAGCCCTGGGCTTCTTCCCAAAGATTTCAGCCCCTGTTCCTAAGGAGTACTTAGAGCCGTATGTGTACCAAACGAGACCTCCTGTTACAAATAAATCTTTCCTCCGTCCATCATGCCATTCTTTCCTTTCAGGAAAAATGGCCTTGAAGGGTTTCGTGAAGGAAAGTTTCTTTGACATACCATCAGTTTGCATGACGAGAATAGTATCCTCGCATAGCATGCGTTTACCTATATCATGTAGGTCCGTCACCCCAACATCCCTAAGGTTTCCCCTTACTCAGAGTCTATAGAGCTGCGCCACCGAAATTTTCCATACGAAAAGGTGCAGCGGCAGAATATTCATAATGACTTCTGGGCAGAAAACCCTTTGCAGGCTTTCTAGTTGATTTATAGTACTGATTAATTCAGTTCTTGGCAGCCAGATTGTTGATGCAAATGGTATAACTGGGTTGATTTTCATTATACATTAGGTCGGAGCGAATTTCGCCATTTTCGAAATCGAGAGTTGAACCCCTCTGGATATGTTGTAGAGGTCCTTTACAATTCCGAAACGCCCTGATAGAGCCTACAACTTCATCTTCAGTCTGTGCACTCTGTTTAAAAATTTGAAATTATTTACAAAATCAGGTGAAAAAGCAGTTGTGTCGGTGCCTTAAAAATGAATTTTGAAGCGAAATATGAGCTGTGTGAGCTATTTGTGGGAGTGAGATCTTCTAATACCTTGGTCAAGGTCGCAGTGTGCGTGGAAGGAATACCACGGGGGGATGGGCAGAGAGAACCAATTTGACGAAAGAACAATAACCACGACTCGCTGCTTTTTAAGCCATCGGGCAGATCCTATGCGCTAAAATTTGGAAAATTGTGCGATGCATCAGACGTTAGGTCTGTTGTTTTGAGCCTCAATTGTTTCAGGCGAAACTTATTTGTATTTTCAGTGGTTTTTTTTTTGTCTTCTGGAGACTCATTCTCTTCGTCTGCCGTGTTATTTTTTTCTTCTGCGGGCGATATGCCGCTTGCTCGTGGTGAAACTAATTCTTGTTTGCGCGAGGATATTGGTGCTCTCCGAGAACTACCGTTGACGGTTGTTTCCACCCATCGACATGTATTCCGATGTTTCAATCTTGCTCTTGCGAAAGAAAAAATTCGTCTTAGGGGAAAGAATCCACTGATCATGGATGTTTTAAACATTGCAGCCGAAAGGGTAAAGGCAATCTGAAAGAGAGCATGTGTTGTGTTTATTTATTTAAACAAAATTGTACAGCCAGTTGCGGCTGAACATGAAGAGGCCCAGTTGCTCAATATGAGTTATAAGGGAGACAAGGAAACTTATGAAAGCGAAAGTAAAGTCTCATCTCGACTATGCGGACAAGCTCTTTGATATTTGCCCTTGACAGTGTGTTGACTGTTCTCGTTGCAAATGCAAAATAGGTTGTTGAAAAAGTCTTCCGAGGAGTTTAACATGCAAAAAAGTGTAAAAACGGAGTGTCATTCTCAATCAGAAGCAAGTACAAGCAGGAATGAGTTTGAGGTTATCGAAGGAGAAGAATCAACTGGAGTTAGTACTTTGAGGTTGATTCTGATCACTTACCATTCTATTATTCTCTACACACAATTCAAGCTAGATTAAAACTTGAACAGTACTCTAGGGCTTGTGATCAGACTGGATCTTCTGATCGAGATGCTGCGCTTCTTGCTTCATGCCTTATTGTAGATCTAAATATATCTAGAGGTGACGGGGAAAAGATTGAACTTGTAGTTGATCCGAGTGAAGTAAGGTGCTCACGCCAAAACTCTAGACATAACATTCAAGAAGTTTAGATTTCAGACAACCTAAAACTTCGCGGGTTGTGGTCTTGGTGACTTTTATCTTTCGCGTTTACATTCTGAGTTGGTTCCACATTCGCCTGCATGACAAGAGCATAGGTATACCGGAAAATCTTTGGCGACTCACAGTGGCGCTAGCTTATTTAGAACACATATACAAAGTTGTTGTAGAGCCTGCTGTCCAAAGTAATGGTTACGGTGCGCATCCAGAAAATCTTTTGTTGGTAATGCTTGCGGATGAGAGAACACCAGCATGCCAAACATCAGTTATCAGAATACTTGCTGCAAGAAAAGAAGAGGAGTCATCGAAACAGAAAACTGTGCGACAATTTGTAATACCTACAATGATTGTTGAGGCTGATGATTATACTAAAATGATCGATTGGCAAAGCACCCACGTCTTCCAGCCGCCAAACACAAAAATCTTCTCAAACGTTGCCCTGAGTGAAGTCCCCAGCGGGAACCTTGAGCCTCTGTAGAAAATAAAAGATTACCCGCAAAGGCCTTGTCACAATCAGGCAAAGGAGAGATGCGTTAAAAATATGATGAAGGCATCGAAGCATGTCTTCGGGAAGGACGCTAGAGATTGTTTCATTCGAGCTAGGCTGTTGGAAAGGTAACTTAATCCAGTTTTTTAAACAAAATCCAATTTTAGGACCACTTCAATTGTGCGTTCTTCCCGACTGGGTGGGAGGGTAGGGATGGTACTCGATGCACAGTCACCTCCACGTGGTGAGTACTAAGTAGTATTAACAAAAGTAACGGAGATACTAGTGAATATCTGCACGGAGGCTTGAAAAGCATCGAATCGTCTTGAGTGTTTTTTCTTCAAACTAGTCATCTTCCCCCTCTTCCCGTGGTATTTCTTTTACGTGTTGTGACCCTAAACAAGGTCTGAAAAGGTGTTAACGTCAAAATAGTTCAAACATCACATACTTCACTTTAAAATTGATTTTTACGACACGGTCGCAACAACTGTTTTCTTACCCTATTTATTTAGGAATTTAAAGTTTTCAAATACAATGCACAGACTGAAGATGAGGTCATAAAGAGCTCTATTAGGGCGTTTCGGAATCGTAAGGGATCTTCACAACATATTCAGAGAGGTTCAACTTTTAATTCCGAAGACGGCCAAATTCCCTCCGCCCTATTGTATATCACCAGTAAGTAATCTTGTACTTTAAGTCCCAAGTTTTCCCTATTGCGTTTCTGCAGGCCCAAAAATCCATCTAAGCATTTTTTGCGATGACGTCAACATGGAATTTCCAGGTTAATTTAGAGTCAAATATGACGCCTATGTATTTTGCTGATTTTGGAAATTCTACTTTCCTACCGTGAAGTTTAGTTTTTCTAAGGTCAGGAAGTTTCCTTCTTCTGGTAAAAACCATAAGTTCCGTCTTAGCCGGATTAAGCAACGGTATCTGCACCATTGCTCTACTATATTGAGTGCTGACTGCATGAGCTCCATTAAGCTGCCCTCATGTTTTCCTGTTATCAGGATCACCAGGTCGTCTACGTAACCCTGTGCGTGAAATTCTGATTCGTTTATGAGGCGCATCAAGTCATCAATGACAAGTGCCCACTGGGTAGATGATAAAACTTCTTCCTGTGTAATTAAAATGTGATGGATCTCGCAGGGAAGGTCTCGTTATCAATTAAACAATTAAAAAAGGAAAATAGAGGGATTCTCATTAGTCCTTTAAACACAGGAAACTTTGGTCATTGGAGCGGGAACGAAAGCTTAATAGGAGTGTGCTTCCTGCCTTTTTGCCCCTGGAAAAAGGGAAGGATGATTTATCATCCGTTTATTATCATTATATTCATAGCAGGATTCCCTCGCAAAGGCATGAAAAAATAGGCCAGTGCAAGGGGTCGAGATTGCGAAATGTAGTGCTTAACACGAAATGAGGGGTTGGAACCTTGCTTTTTCGCGGTCACACCCCCCAGTGCAGTTTTTCAAAGGAAGATGCTAATTCGTGCTGCTTCCATTCTTGAAACGATGCCAAGCATACACTTGTATACGAAATTAGGTGCGCTTGTTGTACGAGGGCAGTGATTTTCGACACACCCCATATTGATTTCCATTCAATTCATCACAAGACGCCCTTCTTATGTTTGCGATTTTTTATTTGCCTTGAATAACTAGACCCAAGATTTATGAGTGTTTTATATTTATATTTATCTGCAAATGTAGGTACTTATTGAGAAAAGATTTTGTGGATTTTATCAAGAGTTAATTGTTATGTAATTGTTATGCTTCATTGTTATTATAATTAATTAATGTTTAATGTATGAACTGATTAATATTAAAATAAAAATAATTGCAATTGTAATTGACAAATTGCAATTGTATAGGAAGCGTTTAAAATATATAAATTGTAAATTGAAAGCATTTTAGACTCAATTTTAATCTGAATGCGAGGGTTCACGCATTACAGAATTTAGGTGTACTTCTCTTTCTGAATTTAATTGCATTTTTTCAATTCTCTTGGATTTACTTCCATTCTTTGTATTTTTGTCAATTTTTCGGATTCTTATAAATTTACTTCAATTCTTCGGATCCTCTTGAATTCTTTCAAATTATTTGAAAATTCTTTAATTCTTTCAAATTTTTTCAAATTCTCATTTTAATTCTTTCAATTCCTTTTAATATTTTAGATTCTACAAATGTCAATTTTCTCAATTCTCTCAATTCCTTCGATTTTCTCAATTCTTTCCATTCTCTTAATTTCTTCAATACTTTTAATTCTGTCAAATATTTTAAATCTTGCAATTCATTCGTATTCTTCGTATTCTTTAAATTCTTTGAATTCTTTGAAACCCAATTAAATGAGTGTTAATTCGTTGAATTTTTTCCAATCTTTCAATTCTCTCAACTATTTCTTTTTTTTCGAATTCGATCGAATCTCTTGGCTTCCTTTCAATCCTTTTAAATTCTTCTAATTATTAAATAATTCATCAATTTGTTATAATTAATTATCATTATTATAATAATCATCAAATTATTTAATTATTCAATTGCTTTAATTATTTCGAATTCTGTAAATTCTTTCGAATTCTATCAGTTCTTCTGTATTCTTTGAATTCTTTGAAGTCTTTGCATTTTTTCAACTCTTTGGATTCCTTTGAACACTTCTGAATGACTCAAATTATTGCTCATTCTTTAGATTCTTTTGAACTTATTGAATACTTTAAATTTTTTCATAAAGTATTTTAATTCTTTCAAATATTTCGAACTTCATTGATTATTTCGAATTCTTTTGATTCTTTCAGTTCTTCGAATTGTTTACATTTTTTCAATTCTTTCTATTTTTTCGAATTCTTAAAAATTTTATCAATTCTGCTCAATTCTATCAATTCTGCCGAACTTTATCAATTCTTCTGAAATCTTTTAATTCTATCGAATTCCATCTATTTCTCCGTATTCTGTCAAATCTTTCGAATTCTATCAGTTCTTTCTAATTCTATCAACTCTTTCCAATTCTTTCAAATCATTAGAATTTTATCAATTTTTCAGAATTTTATGAATTCTTTGGAATTCTTCCAATCGTTTCGAATTTTTAAAATTTTTTCTAATTCTTTCAACTCTTTCGGATTCCTTGTATTCCTTGAATTCTATGAATTTCATTAAACATAATTGAATTACCGTTACTTTTCTAAATTCTTTGAATTCTTTGTATTTTTTCAATTCTTTAAATTCCATTGAACTCTTCTGAATTAATCGCATTATCTGCTTTCTTTAGATTTTTTTTCAATTCATTGACAACTTTGATTTTTTCCAGTTCGTTGAATCTTGTTGAGTTCTTTGGATTCATATAAATTCTTTGATTCTTCAGTAAATTTTGGTAATGGAAACCTTAAGTTAGAAGTGATTTGGCTCATCTAGTACTACTATCACGTTTGAAGTTGAAATTTACTAAAATTTTTAAACGAGAAATAGAGAGTTTTGAATCTTTTAAATTCTTTCGAATCTCTTTAACTATTTTGAATTATTTCAATTCTTTCAATTTTTTCAATTATTTTAATTATTTCCATTCTTTTAACTCTTCTAATTCATTAAATTTTTTTTATTCTTCCAATTCTCTTGAAATCTTCCAATTCTTTTGAATTCTTTCAGATTCTATCAATTCTTTCAATTCTTCCGAATTCCATCAATTCTTCCGAATCCCATCAACTCTTCCGAATTCCCTCAATTCTTACGAATTCCATCAATTCTTCCGAATTCTATCAATTCTTTCAAATTCTATCAATTCTATAAATTCTTTTAATTCTATCAATTCAATTCTATCCATTCTTCTGCATTGTATCAGTTCTGCCGAATTCGATAAATTTTGCCGAATGCTATCTATTCTAACGAATTCTATCGATTCTTCGAAATCCTATCAATTCTGCTGAATTCTATCGATTCTTGCGAATTCCATCCATTCTTCCGAATTATGTCAATTCTTCCGAACTCTATCAATTCTTCCGAATTCCATCAATTCTTCCGAACTCCATCAATTCTGACGAATTCCATAAATTCTTTCGAATTCCATCAATTTTTCAGAATTCTATCAATTCTTACGAATTCTATCAATTCTTCTGAATTCTATCAATTCTTCTGAATTCTATCAATTCTTCCGAATTCGATCAATTCTTCCGAATTCTATACATTTTTTCGAAATCTATCAATTCTTTCAAATTCTATCAATACTTCCGATTTATATCAGTTCTGCCGATTTCCATAAATTTTGTCGGATTCTATCTATTTTGACGAATGCTATCGATTCTTCGAAATCCTATCAATCCTGCCGAATTCTATCAGTTCTTTCGAATTCCAACAATTCTTCCGAATTATATCAGTTCTGCCGAATTCTATCTATTCTGACGAATTCTATCGATTCTTCGAAATCCTATCAATTCTGCAGAATTCTATCAATTCCTTCGAATTCTATCAATTCTTCCGAATTCTATCAATTCTTTTAAATTCTATCAATTCTATCAATTCGATTCTATCAATTCTTTCGAATTATATCTGTTCTGCCGAATTCGATCAATTTTGCGGAATTATATCTATTCTAACGAATTCTATCGATTCTTCGAAATTTTATCAATTGTGCTGAATTCTATCAATTCTCCCGAATTCCATCAGTTCTTTCGAATTCTATCAATTCTCCCGAATTCTATCAATTCTTCCAAATTATATTAGTTCTGCCGAATTCCATTAATTTTGCCGAATTCTATATATTCTGGCCAATTCTATCGATTCTTCGAAATCCTATCAATTCTGCCAAACTCCATCAATTCCTCCGAATTCTATCAATTCTGCCGAATTCCATCAATTCCTCCGGATTCTATCAATTCTTCCGAATCATATCTCTTCTGCCGAATCCGATAAATTTTGCCGAATTATATCTATTCTAACGAATTCTATGGATTCTTCGAGATTCTATCAATTCTGCTGAATTCTATCAATTCTTCCGAATTCCGTCAATTCTTCCGAATTCTATCAATTCTTCCGAATTTTATAAAATTTTCCGAATTCTATCAATTCTTCGGTATTCTATCACTTCTTCCAAATTCTATGAATTCTTCCGAATTCTATCATCCTTAAAATTCTATCAATTCTTCCGAATTATATCAGTTCTGCCGAATTCCATGAATATTGCCGGATTCTATCTATTCTGACGAATTCTATCGATTCTTCGAATTCTATCAATTCTGCCAAATTCCATCAATTCTTCCAAATTCTATCAATTCTTCCGAATTCCGTCAATTCTTCCGAATTCTATCAATTCTTCCGAATTTTATAAAATTTTCCGA
>JAUMHM010000004.1:12283293-12303898 GCA_032362435.1 Melikaiella ostensackeni
GCATAAATCTAAAAAAAATTCCTATCACAGTGCGGGAACTTAAATTTGAAACAGTTCAACGTTTCACCGATAGAGTGCTTCTTTCAATTTTTTGTGGCAAAGACAAGAGCTTGCAAAAATTTCGCATTTTTTGTAAAGAATTTTAACAAACTTTAGTTCTTGAAAAACTTGTCTTTTTGATTCAAAAAACAGGACTTTGTTATTAAAAAGGTATAAATAGTAATTTCCACTACTATAATGTTAAATTTTCTGTAGGAAAAAACACAAAATACAACAGTATTAAATACAAAATATCGAAATTCGAGATTAATGAAAAGCATAAACTTATAAGAATTCAAACGGAAAGAAAAATTAGAAAAACTTTTAGATTTTCTCTTTTCATAAAGTGACTGTAATTTTACTTCCTCTTTTAAATAACTCCAACACTAGAAGTAATCATTAGAATATCAAATTTTTCCCTTCATTTTTGATCCCGTGTCGGCACGAAAAAATACAAAAACAACTTTTAATCTCTTTTGGTCTACATCACATTCTGCCCGCGGATAAATCTGGCTAACGACGAACTCAGCTTTGTTTTACAAAAACGTATTCACCGAAGCGGAATTTGCCCCGATAAGTCCTCGGAGAGCTATCTCGTAAAGGGACTTGAAACTCCATGAGCATGTTTTTTCAGCTAAAAACTAATTTAAGAGTCTATAATAAATACACGAAAAAATACAAACATAGATGGACGTTGTGGTTTTATAAAGGGGAAGTGCGTGGTTTAGTAAAAAAAAGGATTAACATGGACGAGAAAAAGCATTAAATCATTCACTCGCGTTCGAATCGCAGGGGATTGTCAATAACGTATCACAATCGATTGTGATTCGCGGAAGAGTTGATTAATGTGGTCAATCCGGGTCAGCCAGTGACCAGTTCTGCCCTGTTTTGGGAGAACACCGTTAACTCAGAAACGAGTGAAACTGAGAAAATTGACGAAAACTGTTTGAAACTTCTTTCGCTTAGAACCCTTATTTAAAATATGGTAGAAGTTTCATTCGAATAATGAATGAGACAAATTTTTCATTTAAATTCTTCGTTTTTATATAATAATTTGATTAAGCAATCCAAATAGGATATGAAAATATAAAAATTAGATTTACAATGTTAAATACGTATCAGAAATCAATTTTTCAATTCTCAAAGGAAAGAGGTTATGTTGCAGCATAGCGAAAATTGTTACGCAATGGTAGCTCCATAAAAAAACTGTTCTAGTTCCCATTAAAAAACATGGATCATATTCCTTTATAAATATCCTTAAACCAGAATAATTAGCAACGCTCTAACGAGAAGCTTGTTCTGCAATTTTGAGCGGAAGGACCTAAAAAAATTAAAAACTACGAGGAGGTTACGTCCCGTACATTCTTCTGAAAAATTTGTAAGTCTCTTAAAATTCTTTAAGTCATGTAAAATTTCTTTGATGTCCTATGAATTCCATGGATTTTGTGCATAATCTCTTGGAGTCCCTTTAAAATAATTGAGTTCTCTAAAGATCTCTTCAAATCTAAAAAAAAACTGCGGAAATCCTATAAAATTCTTTGAGATTCTGTTAGACCTTTTTATGTGAATCCTTGAAATTGCCTGAAATCCCATAAAATCCCATAAAAATCCCTTAAAATCTATAAAAATCTGTTGAAATCCTTGAAATTCTATGAAACATTTCGAAGTATTACAAGATCCCTTGGATTCTTTGAAATTCTTTCAAAGTTCATTGAAATGTTCAAAATCTGTAGAAATCTTCCCGAATCTCTTGAAATCCCTTAAAACATTTAAAAATCTATAAAAATTTTGTAAAAAAAATCATTAAAATACATACCCCGAAATCCCTTAAATTCCTTCATAATATTTGGAAATCCTTCGAAATTGCGTTAAATCTTTTAAAATCTCATGAAATCCTCTAAGAATCTTTGAAATCTCTCAAGATCCCTTGAAATCCTTTCAAGCCCTTTGCGATTCGCGGAAATTGTTTTTAGATTCTTAAAATCGCTAAAAGTACATCGAAATCCTTTGAAATCCCGTTATTTTGAAATCTCGTAAAATCCCTGAGAATCCTCTGCACTCCGCGGGAATCGTTCTTGAATTCTTATAATCCCTTAGAATCTCTTGGTATGTCTTCAAATCCTTCAAAATCCCATGCTTTCTCTTGAAATATTTCGAAATCTCTTACAGTCCCTTGGAAACCCTTAAGGTCGTTTTTAATTCGCGAAAATCGTTCTTAAATCATAAAAATCCTAAAAAAAATACTTTGAAATCCTTTAAAATTCCGTGATTTCTTCAGAAATACTTCGAAATCTCTTGGAATCCTTTTTAATCTGCGGAAATCGTTCTTGAATTCTTTAGAACTCTCAAAATCCTTCGCAATCCTTTGGTATCTTTTAAAATCCTTCGAAATCTCGCGTCTTCTTCAGAAATACTTCGAAATCTTTTAAAATTCCTTAGAATTCTTTAAAATCCTTTGTAGTTTGCGGAAATCGCTCTTGAATCCATAAAACCCCTAAAAATCCGTCGGTATCTCTCAAAATCTTTGAAAATCTTTGTAAATTTCGTGATTTGTTTTGAATTATTTCGAAATCTCGTGGAATCCTTAATAGACCACGAAAATCGTTCTTGAATTCTTTAAAGCTCTCAAAATTCTTCCCAATCCTTTGGTATCTTTTTAAATCCTTTGGAATCCCATGATTTCTCTTAGGATGTTTTTAAATTTCTCCAAATTCCCAGGAGTGCCTCAAAATCCTTTGGAATCCGTAGAAATCGTTCTTAAATACTCTAAGTCTCTCAGAATCCTTCGAAATCCTTTGATATCTCTTAGAGATTCCTTGTAATCTGTGGAAATAATTTTCAAATCGTTGAAGTCCCTAAAAATTCGTTGAAATCCCTTAAAATTCTTTGCAATCCGCGAAAATTGTTCTTAAATTCTTGAAAACCTTCAAATTCCGTGGAAATCTTTCGGTATCTCTCAGAATCCTTCAAAATCATTAGAAATCCCGTGACTTTATTAAAATATTTCGAAATCTTTTTAAATCCCTTGGAATCTCTTGAAGTTCTTCTTGATCTATGAAAATTGTTCCTTAATCTTTAAAATCCTCGAAAATTCGTCGAAATACTTAGGTATCTCTTGGAGTTTCTTAAAATCCATTCTAATCCGCAAAAGTCGTTCTTAAATCATTAAAATTCCGAAAAATCGGTCGAAATCCCATAAAATTCTTTCTGCTTCGCGGAAATCGTTCTTAATTCCTTAAAATCTCTTAAAATCCGCCGAAACCCTTCAGTATCTCTTGAAATCCCTCAAAATCCTCAAAAATCGGCCGAAATTCAACGGAGTCTCTCAAAACCCTTTAAATTCTTTGAAATCCCATGAATTATTTTGAAATATTTCAAAATCTCTCGAAATCCCTTGGAATCCTTTGCAATCAGCCAAAATCCTTCCTAAATTTTTATAATCCCTAGAAATCCGTCGAATTCCTTTGGTATCTCTTGAAATTCTTCTAAATCCCTTGGACACCTTTGATTTCCTTTGAAATTCCTTCAAATCCTTTGCAGTCCGCGAAAATCGTTCTTATATCATTAGAGTCCCGAAAAATCCGTCGAAATCCCTTAAAATTCTTTGTAATCCAAGGAAATCGTTCTTATATCATTAAAATCGCGAGAAATCCGTCGGAATCCCTTAAAATTGTTTGAAAACCTCGGAAATCGTTCTTAAATCCTTAAAATCCATCAAAATCTTTATCTCTTGAAATCCTTGAAAATCCTTTGAAGACCCGTGATTTCCTTTGAAATGTTTCGAAATCTCTTGAAATTCCTCAAAATCCTTTGTAATCTGCGAAAATCGTTCCGCAGTTCTTAAAATCCCTGAAAATTCATCGAAATAATTCCGTATCTCTTGAGATTCCTTGAGATCCGTTGTAATCCCATTATTCCTTTTAAAATTTCTCGAAATCTTTTAAAATCCCTTAGAATTCTTTGGAATCCCTAAAGTTCTTTTTGAATCAGTAGTCCGTGGAAATCGTGCTTAAATCCATAAAATCCTCAAAAATCGGTCGAAATTCAACGGAGTCTCTCAAAACCCTTCAAAGTTCTTTGAAATCTCGTGAATTCTTTCGAAATATTTTGAAATCTTTCGAAATCCCTTGGAATCCTTTGCAATCAGCCAAAATCCTTCCTAAATTCTCATGATCCCTAGAAATCCGTCAAATTCCTTCGGTATCTCTTGAAATTATTTTAAATCCTCTGAACACCTTTGGTTTCGTTTGAAATCCCTTAAAATTCTTTGTAATCCAAGGAAATCGTTCTTATATCATTAAAATCGCGAAAAATCCGTCGAAATCCCTTAAAATTCTTTGTAATCCGCGGAAATTGTTCTTGAATCCTTTAAATCCATTAAAATCCTTATCTCTTGAAATCCCTTAAAATCCTTTGAAGACCCGTGATTTCCTTTGGAATGTTTCGAAATCTCTTAAAATCCCTTAAAATCCTTCGTAATCCACGGAAATCGTTCCGAAATTCTTAAGGTCCCTGAAAATTCATCGAAATACTTCGGTATCTCTTGGGATTCCTTGAGATCCTTTGTAATCCCATGATTTCTTTGAAAAATTTTCGAAATCTTTTGAAATCCCTTGGAATTCATTGGAATCCCTAAAGGTCCTTTTGAATTCGCGGAAATCGTTCTTAAATACTTATATTCCCTAGAAATCTGGTTAAATCCTTCGACGTCCCGTGATTTCCTTAGATATATTTTAAAATCTCTGTAAATTCCTTGAAATTCCTCAAATATTCCTTCAAATCCTTTACAGTCCGTGGAAATCATTCTTCAATCCATAAAATCCATAAAAGTTCGTCAAAATATTTCGGTATCTTTTGAAATCTCGTAAAATCTCTCAAAATCTGATGTAGCTCCTTGAAATTCCTGAAAACCTTGTAAAATTGTTTTGAAACGTTGAGATTCTCTCTGAAATTGTACTAGGTTTCTTTAAATTCTTGAAATTTTCAAAAATTTTGTTTTCTGTGAGAATGATTGATATATTGCTGATATATTGAGTAAAAATGTTACATTTCACTTCACAAAAATGAAGGGGATAGGGAGCTACAAAAATCTCACGAATCCTTACAGTAGGGGGAAGGGTGTCAAAAATTAAAACATTCATCTTTACGTAATTAATGGGCGTTCCCAAACCAGAATAGACATCTTCCCATCTTCCCATCTTTCCCGGCCATTTAACTCAAAATGGGAGAAATACGACTTACCCTCAAGTTCGGGACCTAAACTACCCTCTCCGAATTTGCCTGCTGTTGGAATTTAGTGTCGTGATCTCAATAATATTGTCGCTTCGGTTATCCAAACGCAATAGCTGCTCGTCGTAAAATTATCTCAATACTTAATCAAATTCGTTCCTCGACCCTTCCCGATCCGGTGAGCCGCTGGGGTTAGATAAACCTTTAGTGGAGCCCTAGTTAAGCTCTTATTAGAATATTAATAACGTTCTGTTACCACTGGAGTGCGGATTTTACCTCCTCAGGGGTAACGACTTGTAACGACTTAGGGTCGCGTCCAGTTTTAAATTCCCCTCTAATTACATGAAATCTCCCACCTCTCATAAAAAATGTACTTTCCCCTTATTATGGCCATACTGCGCATCATTCACATTCTAGACGTATTTTTTTATTAATTTTTCATATTCTTATCTTCCCATTTCACTGATGGGACATTCCAAAATAGATCGCCTCGACGTGGTTGCAATGTTATTTTGAAAAGTTTGATTCTGACATATAATGTTCTTGGATGTTTGTAGAGTCGACTTTCACTATTTATGAATGCTAATATTCACTTCCCTTTCTAAAAATGGTTTTTGAATGTTGAGGTTTTCAAAACGATATTTTTTCGTTATTATTACTTCTTTATTCATAATGTGACCCCTTAGGGTTTACATAACTTCCATTCCTTTACATCCTTAATACATCCTTTTTACATCGTTTATTCTTATTCTCTAATTCTTAAAAGTTTTATTCAATCTTACTGTACAATTTCAGCTACCTTTATGCTCCTATGTGACTTCCGTTTCCTTTTTCTTCTCCTTTCCTTCCCACTCATGCCCTTTATTCTACAATCTTTATCGATTCTTCTCACCGCATACATGGTTCCATATCATACCCCTATGTGGGAAACAGGCTTATGGAAACTGTGAGTTTGGGCGAATTCTTTGTTTTCTCTGTTGAATATTAGAAGCGTTTTTGAGTTTTCCTCAAAATGCAGCATTTTTTATATTTTAATTAGACTAGAGAAAAAGCTTGATTTTTTATCGTGAAAAACATCCCAAAACGAATATGAGATGGAAAGTATTGGTGGAGTTATAGGAGGTCGTACGAGCGCGAATGCCTCGCGCCAATTAGCCACAGCGCAACTAGACGTGCTATAGTGTCTCAATGGTTCTAATACTTGATAAAAATCATTTTTCTGTTCAAGAGTAACAAATATTTCATTTCATTCTTACTTTCATGTAGCTGAGAAACGGCTCACATATTTTCTAAATTATATTTTCAATACGAATTCATTGTAGGAAAATGGTAGTTGATGATAAGGAACGATTCTGGTGGACGATTCTTCTTGCCTGTTACATTTCGAGATGGTTTCCGAAGAGTCCCCTTGCCTCTCACAATTTGGGTAGCTTTTTCGTGTGAGTCTCCTTTCCTCTCAGGTTTGAGGAGTTTTTTGGTGTTAATCTCTTCGCCTCTAACAATTTGGAGTGTCTTTTGATGTAAGTCTCATTGCCTTCCACATTTCAGAGTGCTTTTTCTATGTGAATCCCCTTGCCTCTCACGTTTTGGCTTCGCCTCTAACAATTTTGGGTACTTTTTGATGTGAATCTCATTGCCTTTCACATTTCGGGGTGCTTTTTCTATGTGAGTCCCCTTGCCTCTCACGTTCTGGGGAGTTTTTTTGCTGTTAATCTCCTCGCCTCTAACAATTTAGGGTGCTATGTGAGTCCCCTTTCCTCCCAAGTTTTGGGGAGTTTTTCTGCTGTTAATCTCTTCGCCTCTAATAATTTGGGGTGCTTTTTCACGTGAGTCTCCTTGCCTTCCAGATTTCGCGGTGCTTTTTCTATATGAGTCCCCTTGCCTCTCACGTTTTGGGGAGTTTTTCTGCTGTTAATCTATTCGCTTCTAACAATTTGGGGTGCTTTTTCATGTGAGTCTCCTTTTCTTTCACATTTAGGGATGCTTTTTCTATGTGAGTCCCCTTCCCTCTCAAGTTTTGGGGAGTTTTTTTAATATTAATCTCTTGGCCTCTAACAATTTGGGGTGCTTCCTGATGTGAGTCTCCTTGTCCAAAGGTTCACTTTTCGGGGTGCTTTTTCTATGTGAGTCCCCTTGTCTCTCACGTTTTGGGGTGCTTTTTGGTGTGAGTTTCCTTGCCTCTCACAGTGTTACTCAAAAATGATTCTTTATTCAATTTAACGTTTACTTTGCTATTCTCTTCGCGATCTTTTTGCGATCTTTCTTTTCAGAAAAATGTCATACTGTGGACATGACGAATACTTCTTCAAAATCAGAGTCGATTCTGCAGAGGGTACAAAAAAATGATATTTCTGTGTACCCGGCACAGTTCTTGCAGAATCGAATCGAGTTTTCAGGTTTTCAGCAATTGTTCTAAAACTATCAAAAAGTCAGAAACAATAAAATATTCGTTACACGTAAACAAAAAATCATTTTGATCGAGTATTAGAACCACTCAGGCACTATAGCCTTGTTAAATGACCTTTCGAAAACCCTGATGAAAAAGTGAAATTGGATAACTGTATCAGCAGTTATGTACAATTGAAAGTTAGCGGTCGGGGTGAATCATCGAAAATTCGGGCCCCTGTATCTTGACGACCCGTTGTACTAGGAGCACCTTTTTTTCTTTTTGCGAAAATTTGTAGGTTTTCAAGTTTTTCAAGTGATTGCTAAGAAGTACATTTTTCGAAAACAAAGAATTTCAATTTTAATAATAGATTCAATGCTTTCACGATGATTCATTATGATGAAAGGAGGTGTTTCGGGTTTCAATCGTGTGCAAAAACTGCAACTCACGTTTTCAAAACACTCGTTCAAAACACAAAACACTCGTTTCAAAATACTTCAACTCGCATTAACTCAGCCAATTTTCAGAATTTTCTGATTTTATTATTACTAAATTACGTATTGAAGTCATCTGAAACTATTTGAGAAAGAAAAACGTAAATATTGTGATAAACGAAAAAGTTGTTTGTTTTTTTTTTTTTTGAAACTGCAAAAATCATGAATTTCAACCTTCAAACGCTTTGCTTATCGAGCAAAGTTTTGGCAACGGAAAACTTCCAGCGAGAAAGTTGTTGATTAGTGTTGAAAGAAGTTTTCTGGAAAGTTTTAGCTCAATCGAATTAATGATTAAAGAATTAAGAATTTTTTAAATTGCGAGCTGCAATCTTGACGCTGCCCTATGCACGTGTCTCCTCGGCTACGGACGTGTTGCAGTCGACGATATGAAGTCCAAGTCGGATATTAAAATATTATTTATAATATTATTATTGAAGTAATTTATTCATCAGACATTTTGAACAATTATTTATTAAAATAATACTTTATTCAAAACTACTTTCAATCACTTTCGGCATTCTTTTCAGTTTCTTTGGCATCTGGACTCTGAGTTGTTACTTTTAAGAAATATTTTTCGAAAAATTCTTTGGTTTTGGTATCTTTCATATCTTCCGAACCAACTCGTTGGTAGCCGAGAAGGCACGTGCATAGGGCAGCGTCAAGATTGCCTCTTGCAATTTAAAACATCCATAATTATTTAACCATTAATTCGATTTAGCTAAAACTTTCCAGGAAACTTCTATAACCCAACTAAATGAGAGTTTCATTCAGTAAATAGTAATATAATTTTATTTTGATTAAATTATGTTTCGCATTCGAAATTTTTTGCAAGAAGAGTTTTTTGTACTTGACGACTATGAAGAAATAAAAATCCTGTAAAGTAAGAATAATAATCCTCGAAATAACTTTAAGTAACGGAGCTGTACAAGAGGACATTACCCGTTGATTTCTCAAATAAATCAATAGAAAATTAACTTTGTGCAAGTAATAATTTTGTTTAAATATGCAAAAACGTATATTTTTTCAAGATTGGCTATCTCTACGTTTTTATTTTCAGAGTTGAATTTCGAAACTGATATTTTTTTTGTTTGAGTTGAAGAAATTTGTCATAACTTTTTTTCTACATGAAATAATATTGAACTTCTGAAACCGTTTAAAAATCATGAATTTCGTCTCATTTTAACTATTTTGATAATTATCTTTTATTCTAACAAAATAATAACACGTCTGTTGAATTTAAATATAAGAAATTTTAACTTCGATATACATAGACAATTGTAAAAAATTTCAATTGACCTAATTTGAGAAAAACATGTATCTTGTACATATTCCAAAAATTGTAACTTGCACTTTTTATTTAATTTCTTATTATGGTTCACTACTAAAACTGTACATGCGAAAAATTCGTTTGAATGTTCTAGCCAAAGTAACATTTTATAAGTTTTAATAATGTTGATTCCACATTTTGTAGAATCACCTGACTCCGGACATTGTCCCAAACTTCGGACACCCCATTTTTTTGTTGTTTTACATAAATAAATAGTATAAAAGGAAAAAAAATTTGAAGTCCAAAGTCAGAAATCACATAGGAAGCCAATTTTTGTCTAAAAATAAATATGAATCTAAGAAAAATAGGTTTCTAGGTTTGGCTATTCTACGGTATTCAAAAACCGGATAGAAAACATTGATTGGAAATTTTATTTTATTCCTTTCAGATGACAAATGAGGTTTTCTTCGCTTGGCTCAAGTGATTCGATTAATTTTAGCATTTTGATATTTTGAATTAAAATTCTAAAAACAATTTTAACAAACAATTTCAACAAAGTAACTCAATTTTTAACAAAAAAAAAAAAAGATTTCAATTTTGAATAAAAAACAGTTGCATTTAACCAAGAAGACACATTTTGAATGAAACAGCTGAATCCTAAACGGAAGAGATGAATTTTCAATTAAGAAGATTAATTTTTCACTAAAAAAGTCGAATTTTCAACGTAATACATGAACGTTCAACTAGAAAAGATAAATTTTTACCAAAAGTGGAATAGTTGAATTTTCAATCAAATAATTAATGTTTAACCAAAAAACATACAAAATTTCGACAAAATAGTGAAATTTTGAACCCAATAGATAAATTTTCAACTGAAATGATGAATGTTGAAGCAAAAAAATAAACTTTCAATAGAAGAGTTTAACTGTCTAACAAGTAGTTAATTTTTGACCAAAAAGATGAATTTTCAACCAAGAAAATTAATTTTTTATCAGAAAAAGATGAATCTTCAACAAAATATATCAATTTTCCTCTCAAAAAGAGATATTTTCAACCAAATAGTTGAATTTCTTACGAAAAAATATAAATTTTAAGTAAAAAATAGAATATTTTAGGTTTTGTTCAAAAGAATTAATATTTAAACAAAAAAATGACGAATCTTCGACCAAAAAAATGAATTTCTAAAAAGAAGATTTTAATTTAAAAAAAAAAACAGTTGGATTTAGGCAAAATAGAGAAATTTTAAACCAGACAGCTGAATTCTAAACCAAAAAGATAAATTCTCAACTAAGTAGATTAATTTTTCACCAAAAAAAGTCGAATTTTCACCGAAATACATGAATTTTCAACTAGAAAAGACAAATTTTCAACCAAAAATGGAATAGTTCAATTTTCATTTAAAAAAATAATTTTCAACGGAAAAAATGAATTCATAACTAAAAATTAATTAACTGATATTTCGACCAAAAAAGATTTATTATTTTATTAATTTTATTATGTTCAATCAAATGGTTGAATTTTCAACACAAAAACACAATTTTTCAACGAAATAGCTGAATTTTATACCAAAAAGACGAATTTTTAACAAAATACATTAGTTTTGAATAAAAAACAATTTAATTAAAGAAAACACGAGTTTTCTACAAAAGAAAGTGAAATTTAACGAAACTAGGAAAATCATAAATTTTAATTTACCAAAAGTGTATAATTACCGAAATTGTAAGACTCGAATTTCAAAAATGCCAAAATTTCAATTGACCGAAATTATTAAATTCCCGAAATTGTAAAATCATCAAAATTTTAAAACCCGAATTTTCGAAATGCCGAAATAACAAATTCCCGAGAAAAAATAAAATCAGTATATTTTTTATCTGTTAGAAATCTGTCGAAATTGCGAGCCAAAAAAAACCAATTTTTCACAAAACAGACGAATATTCAAACGAATAGAATGATTTTCTGTCAAGATTATTGAATTTTAAAGAAAATAATTAAATTTTCGAACAAATAATGAAAATTTTAACCGAAGAAAATGAATTCTCAACCAATAATAGTTGGATTTTCAACCAAAGAGATGAATTTTCAACTAAACTGATGAATCTTCAACAAGAATAATTGAACTTTCAATTTAAAAAATTCATTTCCAACGAAGAAAAGTGAATATTTAATTCTGAAATTAAATTTTTTCCTTTCTTAATATGTTTCTAAAGATTTTAGAAAATTTGGAATTCCAGGATAGGAGAAGAATTGCAATTATCCTATATTGGACTATGAATCTCTATGGGGCTACCTGCCACCACAATTTCAATAGTGAAAATAAAAGAAAATATCGCAAAAGCAATAAAATTGACTGATTGTCGTAAAAAGACTTGTGAACTACATTTCGAAAGTAACTAAAAAAGTAACGATTTTTATAGTTACAGTTACTGAAATAAAGTAACTAGTTACCAATTCGTCACTTATTTACAAAAGTAACTTAGTTACCTTTATCGTTACCAAAAAAGTAGCTACTTACAGTAACTAGTTAAAAGGTACCAGTTACTTTCCATTACTTCAAAATATAGTACATTGTACTGCAGGTTGAAAAAGCAAGAGTTCTAAATCGTTGCTTTTTCAACATATGGGACACGTTACTTTTTCTATAATTTGTTTAAAAAGTGCTAGTTTTTGTTTACCTGTTTTTTGTTCAAGAATGAGGCGATTTGTTGTCGATTGACGCAATAATAACAATGGAAATTGTCAAAGCCATGGCAATAAAATGGCCGAAACAATAAGTTGGCAACAATGTTTGGTCAGGATGGTTAGGAGTGGTATAATTAGATACAACGCAATAGTTGTGAGTTCACCTTCACTTACTGAAGCAGGCCGCTGTGTGTGTTCAGTACTTCGCACTTTATTTACTTTTTTTACTGTGCGTCACTTTTTTCGCTGCGCCCTTCTACTTTTTTCACTGCGTTCGTCTACATTTTTCACTGTTGCCGGAAAAGGTCGACACTGCGCATGCGTCACGTCATCGACAACAAATCGGGCTCTTTTTACACAGAAAATAGGTGGAAAAACTGGCACGTTTTTGCGAATTATAGGAAAAGTACATTTTCTTACATACTCTGAAGTCCGCCATTGTGTTTACATTTTCGAATTAAGATTCAAACAGTGTACCAAGAAGAGCCCCAAGCTACAAGAAAATCGAGAGGATTACTTCCGATTTAGAAGCAGGGGTCCGGAAAACTAGATGTCCATCCTTTAGGGTTTGAGGCTATACACCCTCTACACTCACCCTAAAAAATAAGGCATCTTGTCAGTTATTATTTAAAAAATCGATTTCTTCTTCAATTTATCCAAAGAAATGAATAATGAGATAAATTTCGGATTTGAATTTAATAATTCTTGATTGTTTAAAAATTTTTTTTAAAAGGAAATGCGTTCAGAAATATTTATATTAACAGTAGATATTGTTTATTAGATTTGGCTCTAGCCATTTTCTTGAAGTATCACATAATTATGAATTGAATGAGAAATAAAGTTTTCGCAATATTGTAAAACATTTTATTCTGTTTTCTGCTATTCGCAAAGTCTGGAATTTATTGTGCACAAAAAATTCGGTGCTGAGGAATCGAACTCTGGCACGGTGCTCCGGAAGCCGATTTAAATGAAGGGGAAATGTAGATAAAATCTATCTGTGTGGGTTAATTCTGTGCATAATGAGGAAGCAAAATCACTTGAGTTTAGATTTTTATTTGCTCATATAAATTTTTTACAGCATTTTAAAAATGTTAACTCAAAAAGGCATTAAATTTTATACTAAAATGTTTTCTCTGCTACTTTAAACGTGTATACATATACATATCTGCATGAAGGAAGGTGTCTTTGAGCTTGGAAAATGTAAAAAACAATAAATATGAAAAATATTATATTTTCAATTGTTACATATGTTTAATTGCGAGATCTACGGCGCACAAAAAAATGTAAAAGGTAGTGGTCATAAAACAACACCTGTGCAAATTAATAAAAATAATAGCATTGATAGTAAAATTCAAACGAAAGTGAATATTCCAGATACTTTGCAACCTACCGATACTACCTAAGAAAATATAATTATAAGAAAAGAAGATATGATCAATTTAATTAACGAAGTTCCTGAAAAGCAGCAGGAACAAATTGTAACTTATGTTTTACGTAAGAATACTAGTCAAAAAATATTTTCAGGTGAAGTACAAGCACTTAAAAACGTTCAACTTCAACTTAGTAATGACAAAGGCAAGAAAATGCGAATTGTCCTAAATGGCGAAGAAAATCATGAAGAGCAGACTTCTTTTTCTGAAGGTAGCTTAGACAATTATTTCGTAGACAATAATATGTCACTATGGCAAATGAATCGTTTCACAACTCTAGTTCTTTCACAGTATGGTAGAAAATCCGTGCCTAGCAATTATAATTCTCATATGGGTGAAAGACTAAAAACTTTAGTAAATGTGTATAAAAGTAGCGTACTTGAATTTGAAACAAGTTCATCGACAATAAAAGAAAAAAGACCAGTGATATGAGCTGATGCCAGTGAATTAGTTGAAGCTACAGTAAAACCACGAAATATAATTGGACATTATAAAGTTAATGTTATGGCTGATGGAGGGCAGGGATTTTTCAAAATATAGATTACTATAGTTCCAGGAAGTTATGCGTCAATAGTTGATGGTGACTGCAGCAGTGAAGATGATAATTATGAGCCTAAAGAAAAAAAAATGAAGTCTAAATACGATAGTGTTAACGTAAAATCAAAAGCAAAAGTGACAAGTGTTGAAAAATTATTAACGTTGTGCATCATTCCTGATATAAAAGAATCATATAAAAACGTAAAGACATTATTTGCAATGACAGGTATTAATAAAATTTCATTCAAATTTGTAGCTGATTTGAGTTAATGCTAATCGATAATGGGCAACAAACTGCTTCCGGCGCGTCCCCATGCCCGTATTGTTTTGTAAAATTAGGGCAATCAGGTAAATCGTGCGATGATAATAATTTTGTCTTCACTAATGATGACGATTCTGGAAGATTAAAGACCTATGGAGATCTCAGAAAAGGCTATCAGATTTTTTTATGCTCAAGAAAAGATTTAAAAAAGGCTCTTCAAGCTCATAGTACCTCTTTTCACATCTGAAGTTGCATTTTTGTGGCCCACAAAAATTATCTCTTTCCTCGAAAAATTATCATGGAAGAGTATTTAACGGAAACGTTTGTCACAAGCTACTCAAATCTGCTGATATGTTGGATGATAAAGAAACTTATAAAAAAGTTGGTCGCCTTCGCTTGCTGCCTTACATAAACGCATTTAAAGGGATGGACACAGTAGTGTCGAGTTATTTTTCTGTGGAAAAAGTTGGAAAAGACTTAAACATTTAAGGGAGTTTGAAAGAATGTATGAAGCTACTGAGTATTCAAAAACATTGAAAAATCACGGGACTTCACAGCATATCAAAGATTCTTCTCGTTTTCTTGATGGAGATGGACTGGGAATTTGGTCAGAGGAAGCAGGTGAATCTATACAGCGACAATTTGTTAGTTTATTGGAATAAATATAAAGTACATGCGATAAATCATCCTTCATATTTATCAATATTTAAGAAAGCTGTAGTTTCATTTTCATCCTTGCGTTTGTAAATACAGTTGTTCGTTTATATAAATGCTCTATAAAGAATGTTTTCAGTATAGAAAATTCAATTTATAAGATGTTATTCAATATTTTCTGGGAATAACAGATGCTTAATAGTTAAAAAGAGTTTAAAAATTCGAATATATATGCAATACATAGTGATGTTATGCTAATCTATTTAAATGTATGATATACATGTATATTAATAATTGAATTGACATTATTTTTCATATTTATTGTTTTTTTTTATTTTCCAAGCACAAAGATACCTTCCATTATAGAAATATGTATATGTGTACACGTTTAAAGTAGAGCGAAAAATATTTTAGTATAAAATTTCAAGTTTTTGTAAATTAAAATGCTTTAAATACTCTAAAAAAATTAAATGAGCAAATAAAAATCCAAACTCAAGTGACTTTGCTTTCTAAATAGGCATAGAATAAACCTACATAGATAGATTTTCTCTACATTCTCACTTCATACAAATCGGCTTTCGGAGAACCGTGCTGGTAAACGGCACTTTCCTTTTTTATAAACCATGTTGAAAAATACAATATTTTGTTCTCTCTGACAAGCGGAGTGCCAGATGTGATTTTTTCTGGTTTCGATTTGTATTTTTTTAATTTTTAATTTTTATTATTATTTCACCAAGTTCTGGTACTGTGCAAAAAATGTAGGGTAGTGGGTTAGCCACACCCCAGAAAGTGCAGAAAAAGTTTGGGAAACGGGGAATATGCTCGACTTGGAAATTATACTTGGCATTGTAAATTTGTAGAGGTCCCTTATTTCTGACCAGAAACTTTGTCTTTATGAATTAATTCAATTATTTATACGCTTGATTGAAATTAAATTGTTCGTTCGAACCAGTCAAAGTTCAGTTCAATTAAACGAATACATACACTAATACAATATTGATACAATTAACTTATGTTTGGATTCATTCAACAAACAATCATTTATTTTTTCATATTACATAATTTGGTAGATGTAGCTAAACAAAATATTTGAATAAATCAAGCTTGTTTAAATGAACGAAAATGTATTTGAGTTACCAAATGTTTTGATATATGCAAGGTAAAATGTTATACGGCACTTCCCGCTGAAAGTTTGGGTACACTGATATTTTTCAAAAATTTTCTGTCGGTGTTATATCTTTAATAAAATATATGCAAATCTGCAAAGAATGACCTCCAAAATAAGTGTTTTCCATCATCATTCATTCTTTTGGAAAATATCTAATAATTCCAAACGAACTCTACTGGTAAACATTTACCAATATTCACAAATATTGGGGTCTTTCTATGTTATTTTTAGTTTCTAATTTACGGTGATTGCATTGATAAATCTTTCCGGAATGTGAAAGTTGCTATAATTAGGCACACTGCCTAACAACAAAAAAACATTTTTGGAATTCATTAGATATTTTTAAATTCAAAAATATTTGAAAATCTGGTATTTGCAAGCATGTTTGTCCATGGTCTTTATTTAGGAATTGATTGAAGATATCGCGCCGTGTAATGGATTGAAATTTAGGGTATTGTACATTGATTGCTATGTTATTCTTGAAAGCTTGATAAAAATGATCTTATACAGGGATAAATATCACTCAGAATAATTTTAAGTTTCATGAGACAAGGCGCGTACTAAAGTATTACAGGTAGGAACAAGTGTAGAAAAAAAGGATCCATTCGATTTCCGCCATTGTTCACATATTATTATATATATATATATATATATATATCAATTACAAATATATATTTTTACATTCTTACATTCCTATAAAAGAAGTCATAAATAAAATAAAACACCTAGAAAATGTGATTATACAACGAGACTCAATACAGTTTCTTATAGAATTGAAACAAAATAATTATAGAGAAGCTAACAAATGTGGCAGAAAACTTATGTTCCAGTTTTTAAAAAAATTGAGCAATTTACAAACTAAACAAACCTCATTACCAGATCTTCATAAACCTGAATTCGTCGAAAATCTTACCACTAAGTTAATACCAAAGGATGTAACAGATATTCTATCCTTCAGAAATCAATTTGCGATGCCTTATAACAAAAACAACATACCGATTGCAGATTATATTTTTGGTATTGAAAACAAACAATTAAAAATTTCAGAAAGAGAATTAAACTCACTCAGAGCGAACTTAACTTTTACTTTGCTATTGTTGTTGACAGCTGTTTTTGAGAACTTTGCTGAGGTTAAGTTGTTTTTTCATGAAAAAAGTATTTTTTTCTTCAGTGATTCATTTTGGTATTAAAATTTATTTCCACGTGCCATCGACATGAAATAAGTATAAATTGATGCAAAATCATATATTCTTTATGCACATATAGCTTTCTTTTGGAAATATTTTGTGTTGTTTCAAAAATATTGATTGTAAATTATGGAAACGTCGGAGGTCAAAAAGTGCCAAGTGGCACTTTCTACCCCTGAGTTTTTATGACATAATAAAGGAATGAAGAAATATTAATGTGTGGCTTGTTGTAAAGCTTATTCTGAAAGCATCCCCTGTAAGCAATTTGTTAATTGTCACATATGCAAAAACTGGGCTCATGGAAAGTGTGTTATGAACCAGCAGTAGGGAAATTTCGTCTGCACTAATTGCGAAAGTGACGAAGAATAAGTCTCTAAACATATAAGTCATGTAAACGTTCATATTATTACGTTTCTATATTATATAAGTTCCTTCTGTGCAATTTAAAATATCATTTCGTTTTATTCATTTTTATTTATGTTTATACAACTTGTCTAAATATTTAACTTCAATCCTGAACAAAATAACATCTACATCTACACGAATAATCATAGTTGGGATATAGTAAAAAAAGTAAAACATGTAAAAATTCTATATAACTATATTTTTATGAACAAATGTATGAAAAATGGAACCTAATAAAACAATATACCACTAAAAACTATACACAATTTATTGAAGCAGTTAATTTCTGCATGGAAAATGCATATTTACAATTTGATTTCAAAATATACAGACAGAAAAACGGAACCCCGATGGTTTTATCCATATCATCAGAGGCAGCCGAATTAGTAATGCAAAATATAGAAGAAAAAATCCTAAAAAACAAAAACTTGAAGGTTCTATTTTAGTATCGATACGTCGATGATTCGATCCTGTGTGCCAAAAAAGACCAAGTACTCACTATTCTAAATGAATTCAAGAAAATCGGTGGATCTTTAAAATTTACTCTAGAAACTCCAAAAAACAAACAAATTAACTTTTTAGATATAACTTTAATTTTTCAAAAAGTGTTTATCGGAACAGATTGGTATCAAAAACCATCTACAATTGGCCAAAATAAAATTATTTATCAAATCACCATTTAAACCATAAGAAAGGAATAATTTTCTCAATGTTAGACAGAGCTATACAAATTTTAAAACCTGAATTCCACCCTAAAAATATTGCCTTAGTTACACAAAATTTATTGAATAATAACTACCCGTACCACTCTATTAAAAAAACTGTAGACCAAAGGTCAAAAACCTACAACACTAACATCTTACGACTAAAAAGAAAGAAATTGATTTGAAAAGAAGACTAGTAGTACCGTTTGTCAAAGAACTGTACGACTCAATTTTAAAAATTGGTAAAAACTCAAACATCCATACGATTTTATCCATAATAAATAAATTGCAACAAACTTCACTACATATACCAAAAGATCCTACACCAAAGTTTTAAAAAACAAATGTTGTATACAAAATAACCTGTATAAACTGCGGACGAGTATATATAGACCAAACAAAAAGACCCCTAAGGACTAGAATATCTGAACATCGATCAGATCAAAACCATTATCGAAAAAACACAGTCCTATGTAAACACACCACCGAATATATACATAAATTTAACTTTCATAAGAGAAAAGTTAAATTTTTAGGAATTGAAAACAATTATCACAATAGGAATATTATGGAAATGTTTTGCATTGTTTAAAATACGAACTCAGTAAGTTGTCGAAAGTAAAGTAAGTTGACACAGAAAAGTTGAGTGTAATTTATCATGATCTAATCGAAACTTGCGGCTAAATTCCTTCTCTGACCAACGAATCCGACGCATGCGCATTCACTTGTTTCTAACGTTAATTCATACACTCTTTATAACAGTAAAATAAAAAAAATAAAAATCGTGGAAATTAACAATCTCAAAACCATGAAATACACCTTCAAAAAATAACTGCAAATTTCTATTCCACATTTAGTGGGGCTATGAACACTTGACAGAAAACATTTTTGACTTCTTAAATATGAGATCCACCACTTATTTTTGACATTTAATTGGATGAAAAGTACACATTGCGGTTAGTTTAAAAATGAAATTAATAAACCAAAAATGTATTTAATCGAAAATAGACCATAAATGTATGTATATTCATGACATGCTCCATTGTTTGTTATATTCCTGATAGGACTGTGGTTCCACAGCGAAATGCATCGACTTTACTTCAGTTCTTAAACATACTATATGAATTTCACAAAGACCAAAGGCCATCAATTACTATCACCTTTATACAGTCATTCTTATAAATCTGTCTAATTCGAAAAACAAAATTCCATATTAATTGTTTGATAATTTTAATACCAGTGTTCTCGCAATTGGATAAGAAGCACATCTTATCTCTTGGACAAATAAAGGAGCGTCCATGAACTACGTGGACAATTTTTCTTTTGTTTGAATAAAGACGAAAATAAAATCGCTGTGAAGTTAAAAAGGACATAACGATATAAACAAAAGAAAAACTGTCCACGTAGTTTATGGATGCTCCCTAAGTCTCCTAGTCATGACCTTTCATCAAAATAAATATGAATCCAAACAAAAACTACACTTGACACGACCCTTGTGAATAAAAGATCAATTTTCTTCTGTTGAATGATGGCTAGATTCCATAACTTTTGTGGTCGACTGTATATGGTCCACATCAAATAAAACCTAGTATATTTTGAAGGAATGGTAATATTCCACTTGACAGGATACCAGTTGTCGACATTTTCTTTTATATCCGGGATAATGTCAAGCAAAGTCGGTCAGAGATTCCAAAAAAACGTATCTACTTATAAACTTTCTGCTTCGATATCAAACAAGCCGAACTTTATCGGAAGTTTGCGTCTTCGCAGAGAGCGAGTTGTAGAAACGCAGTCCAGAATTTTGTCATCGAAGTTAGACTCCATCTCCTTGGAGTCTGAAAGTCCAAGTTGGAGCGAGATCTCATTAAGATATGCATTGCGGAGTTCTGGTAACTGAGAAGGCAGAATTCAGGCTTTTCTTTGTACCAATTGAAATCTCGAATGGCATCCTCAATTTCTCAATTTCTTAATTTCTCAATTTCTCATTTTCTTAATTTTCCACTGCTTTCAGGGGTGAGACTTTCCAAGGTGGCGAGTCTGGAATGGCTGTGCCTGAGACCGTTTGTAGTCAACGATCCGTAGGAATTAGTGTCGATCTCAACACCTATGAACCGCATCTGCTCGCTGGAACGATGGCTCACATGATCGGTCATAATATCGGCAT
>JAUMHM010000004.1:12303998-12334033 GCA_032362435.1 Melikaiella ostensackeni
CACGATGACGGAAGTAAGTATGGAACCAACGACCGATTCATGTAAAATAAAACACGCTTGATAAGAATAATGTTCCTTTAAAATCAGTAAATTGCACCTGGGGTTCTCATCATAGCTATAACCCGTGATAAACAAGCGCATATAAAACTGAAGCGGGATTAATTAAAAAATTGCCGACACCCGAATTTGGTGCAGAAGCGGACTGGTATGAACCAAAGGACTCTAAAATTGCCGTGCAAAACAAGAAAACGGGTAACTACATTTTTTATGAAAGTTGAAATATTGATATACTACTAACGGTCATACAAACTTTCAGTTCGGCTCTGAATATATTTAACGGTTTTCTTGTTTCGCTCGTCAGAAAAGCGATTCTACGCAATGTTTTTTTAAATGTTTCAAAATATGTCAAAAGACCTGAATGATTTTCAGGGATTTTAAAGAATTTTGACAGCGTTCAACCAAATTCATAGGATTTTCAAGGACTTTAATTATTTTGAGGAACGTTCAAAACTTTCAAACGTTTTCAGAAACTTTAAAAGATTTTGAATATTTTAAAGCAGTTTAAGGAATTTCACAATAAGTAATCAAGGAGTTTGATATTATTTCTACGATTTCAATGGTTTTCAAGAGATTTTAAATTTTGTTATGGGGCTGAAAAGTATTCCCTAAAATTGATAAGGACTTGGAAGGATTTCATAGGATTTGAAAGGTGTTAAAGTATTTTTAATGATTCCATGGAATCTCAGAGAATGTCAAAGGTTTCAAAAGATTTTTATGAGATTTCAAGGGATTTATAAGAGATTTCAATAGATACAAAAAATGTTGAAACATTTTATAATGTTTCTATACATTTCAAAAAATTTCAAAAGAATTAGAAGATTTCGCAGGATTTCAATGATTTGTAGAGATTTTCGAATATTTCATGGAATTTTCAGGATTTAAAAAATTCTAAGTAGTTTTAAATAATTTTCTTGATTTCGGAAGATTGGAAGGATTTCATAGGGTTTATAAGATTCTAAGATTTTGAACAGATTCCAAGGGGTTTCGCAAGATTTCCAAATATTCCAAAGGACTTCAAAGATTTTGAGAGATTTGAAAATTTACGAAGGTTTTCCCAAAGATTTTAAAGAATTTCAAATATCTTAGGATGCATACTTTGAAAGCATTTCAAGAAATTTTCAATAGATTACGAGAATCAAGGCGTTTCAAAGATTTTAGGGTTTTAAGAGATTCCAATGAATTTTCAAGAGATTTATAAAATGTCAAGGAATTTTCAAAGTACTTTAAAGATTTTAGGGTACTGAGAGAAATTGTATACAGCATTAAGAAATTTTGCAACATGTGGTAGGATTGTATGGTACCTATAAGGTTTTAGGATATATTAAAAGATTCCGAAGGATTTTAAAGGGATTTCAACGAATTGAATTAGATTTCCGAGGCTTTCAATGATTTTAAGGGATTGTAAAACCTCTCAAAGTATTTTAATGAATTTTCCAGGATTTCAGGGAGTATTATCTGATTATATGCAATTTACCGGGTTTTCTAAGGAATTTTATGAGAATTCAACGGATTGTAAACATTTTAAGTGGTTTTATAATACTTTAAAGGTTATCAAGGAATTTTTAATGATGTAAGAGATTTTGATAGGATTTTCAAAATTTAGCATCCCAAAGGATGTCATAGCACTTTAAATGTTTCAATGGATTTTATAACATTTTAATGGATTTCAAAGAATTTCTTCGCAAGAATTGAGGGTTTTCAAAGTATTTTAAACATTTGAAGAAATCTTAAGATATTCAAAAGTATTTCCAAAGACTTTAGAGAATTCTCAATATTTTAGGATAAATATTTTGTAAGAGTCTAAGAAATGTTTAACAGCTTTCAAGAAATTCGAAGGTAAATGAAGGTACTTTAAAGAGCTTACGGTATTCTAAAGAATTCCAAAAAATTTTCAAGAGCTTCAAAAAAATTCAAGGAATTTTAAATGATTTCAAAGGATTTGAAATATTTGATTGTATTTTAAAAGATCCTGAGAGATTAGGAAATAGTCAAGGAATTTCCAAGGATTTGGAAGATTTTTAGGGATTTGAAAAAATTTCATACAGTTTTGAAGAATTTCGGAAGATTTTGAAGGATTTTATAGGACTTATGAGGTTTTAGGATATCTTAAAAAATTCAAAGGGATTTCCTAAGATTTTAAAGAATTTCAAATATTTTACGGTATTTTGAAAGATGCCAAGAACTTTTCATTCGAATTCAAGAACTTAAAGGGATTTTAAAGTATTTTGAAGATTTTAGGGTATTCTAAAAGATCCTAAGATATTTAAAAAATGTCAAATAATTTCCAAGGATTCGAATGACTTTTAGGTACTTTAGAAAATTGCACACAGTTTTAAAGAGTTCCGGAAGATTTAGAAAGGCTTTATAGGACCTATAGGATATTTTAAAAGATTTCGAGTGATTTTAAAGGGATTTCAACGGATTCAATAAGATTTACGAGTATTTCAATGATTTTAAGGAATTTTGAAAGCTGTAAATGTATTTTAATAAACTTTCCAGAATTTCAGAAAATATTTTCAGATATAATGGAATTTCATAGGTTCTTTTATGCAATTTTATGGAATTTGAACGGAATATGAAGATTTAAAGTGATTTTATAATATTTGAAGAATAGAATTTTGAAGATTCAGGATCTCGAATGATGTCATAGGACTTCAAACATTTGAAGGGATTTCAAAGAATATTATCAGACTTCATGTAATTTCAAGGGATCTTAAGGGATTTTATAACATTTTAATGGATTTCAGAGAATTTAATCACAAGAATTAAGAATTTAAAAATATCCTCAGATATTTTAAGGTAATACCAAATATTTTGAAAAATTTTATATACCTTAGGATACATATTTTATAAGATTCCAGGGAAACTTTTAATAAAATTCGCGAATTTGAAGGGATTTTTATGTATTTGAAAGATCTTAGGGTGTTTCAATATATTCCAAGAATTTTTCAAAAGCCTTAAGAGTGTCAAGGGAGTTCAAAAGATTACAAGAGATTTGAAATATTTTAAGGAATTTTGAAAGATTCTAAGATAATCAAAAACTTCAGGGAATATTAGGGATTTTAATGACACTTAGTTACCTAAAGAAATTTTGTACAGTCTCAAAGAATTTCGGAAGATTTGAAAGAATTTTATGGGACCCATAAGGTTTTAAGATATTCTAAAAGATCCCAAGTGATTTTAGTAGGATTTTAAAGGACTGTAAATATCTGAAGTGTCTTTATAACATTTCAAGAGTAGGATTTCCAAGATACAGGATCTCAAAGGATGTCATAGAACTTCAAACGTTTTGAGGAATTTTAAGAAATATCATCAGACTTCGTATAATTTCAAGGGACTTCAAGGGATTTTATAATATTTTTATGGATTTCAAAGAATTTCTTCACAGGAATGAAAGAATTTCAAATGTTTTGAAATATGTGAGGAGATTTAAAAGTATTGAAAGGTATTTCCAAATATTTCAAAGGATTTTAAATATTTTAGGACATACATTTTATAAGATTGCAAGGAATTTCCAATAGATAGATTTCCAGAATTTAAAGGGATTTTTACGTATTTTAAAGATTTTAGGGTATTTTAAAAAATTTCATGAAAGTTTCAAGATCTTTATAAATGTCAAGGGAGTTCAAAAGATTACAAAGAATTTGAAAGATTTCAAGGTATTTCGAAAGATCTGAAGATATTTGAGAAATTTCAAGGAATTTCTAGGGATTTTAATGATTTTTAGGTACATAAAAAAATTTCATACAGTTTTGAAGAATTTCGGAACTTTTGAAAGACATTTATAGGACTTATAAGGTTTCAAGATATTTCAAAGGATTCCAATTGATTTGAAAGGAATTTTAACGGATTTGATGAGGTTTCCGAGGATTTTAATGATTTTAAGTGACGCTAAAGCTTTCAATGTATTTTGATAAATTTTCCTGGATTTCAGGAAATATTATCAGATATAATGGATTTTCACAGGTTTTTAAAATAATTCTGAAGCAATTTCAGGGAATTTAATAAGATTTCCGAGAATTTCAATGATTTTAAGGAATTTTAAAAGCTCTAAGTGTATTTTAGTAAACTTTTCAGGATTTTAGAAAATATTATCAGATATGATGGAATTTCAGGGGCTCTTCAAGCGATTTTTTGGGATTTGAACGGGATGTAAACTAAAGTGACTTTATAATATTACATGAAGCGGATTTTCAAGATTCAGGATCTCAAAGGATGTCATACGACTTCAAAATTTTCAAGAGATTTCAAGGAATATCTTCAGATTTCATGCAATTTTAACGGTTCTCAATTGATTCTATAATATTTTAATGGCTTTCCAAGCCTAATTTCTAAAATTTCTAAATATTTTAAAGAATTTGAAATAATGTAAGATACACATTTTATAAGATTCTAAGGAATCTTCAATAGATTTCAAGAATTTGAAGGGATTTTTGGGTATTTTGAAGATTTCAGGGTATTTAAAAATATTTCAAGAGATTTCCAAGAGCTTATAGTAAAAATGTCAAGAAAGTTCAAGTGATTACAAAGGATTTGAAATATTTTAAGGTATTTTGAAAGATCTGAAGATATTCAAAAAATGTTAATGATTTTCTAGGGATTCTAATGATTTTTAGGTACCTCTAAAAATTCCATACTGTTTTAAATAATTTTGGACGATTTTGAAGAATTTTATAGGACTTACAAGGTTATAAGGTATTTTAAAAGATCCCAAGTGACTTCAAGGGGTCATTCTACTATCTGGGCAAAAAAAGGTGATTTTCAAGAATTTTTTCCTCAACAACTACTATATATAATTAAATAAATTTTTCAGCATTTATTAATGCAGTCTTAGAGTTTACAAAAAAAAATTCACATAAAATTATTATTTAGTTCAGGTATTATTTAACAATAAACAAAGTGTCTAAAAAAGGCATGTTCACTGCGCGCACGATTTCTAAAAAAGTTTCCAATCGATTACTTTCAAATTTTCTATGTTTATTCTAAACATGAATATCTACAAAGTGACGGAGCGGTTTTTCAAATTTTGGAATTTATCATAGTTAAATTAACAAAAAAAGAGCAAAAAAACACGATTTCTGGAAATTTTTTGTTTAAAGTGCCACTATTTTGTACTCTTGCAACATTAAAAAAATCCGCTCTGTCACTTTGTATATATTTATGATGAGAATAAACGTGAAAAATTTGAAAGTAATCGATTCAAAACTTTTTGAGAAATCGTGCGCGCAGTGGACATGCTTTTTTTAAATACTTTGTTTATTGTTAAATAATACCTAAACTAAATGATAATTTCATGTTAAAAATTTTTTTGTTAACTTTGAGACTGCATAAATAAACGCTGTAAATTTCATCTTATTATATAAAGTAGTTGTTGAGAAAAAAATTCTTGAAAATCACCTTTTTTTGCCGACATTGCTTTTTCTTACACTTAAGACTGTCGAATTACACTTTATTTCATTATATCCTATTCAATTCCGCTGAATTTTCTTTAATCCCATTCAGTTTCGTTTGAATTTATTGGATCGGATTAATTCTGTCAAAATAATTTTAAATGTAATTTGCTTTGTTTCAATTCAGTTCTGTTGATTTCTATTGAGTTCCCAAAAATTCCACTGAATTCCCTTACCTTCTATTTCATTTCGTCCAATTCCACTTAATTATATTATATGCTTTTCAATTCTGCTGAATTATTTTCAATGTCATTTAGTTCCATTTAACTTTATCGGAATTAATGCTATTCAGCCGGATTAGTTTTAAGTGTAGTTTCAATTCAGTTCCGTTGATTCCTATTGGATTTCAAAGAATTCCATTGTATTCGCTGAACTTTGTGGCTATCATTGGAATTGATTTTTCTTTCATTTAATTATGTCGAATTGCACTTTTTATTACATCCTATTGAATTCCGCTAAATTCTCTTCAATTCCATTCAGTTTTGCTTAGCTTTTTTGGCATTGAATTAATTTTGTCGAATTAATTACAAACGCAGTTTGATTAGTTTGAATTCAGTTTTGGTGATTACTATTGAATTTCCATAAAGTCCATTGAATTCATTTTCCTTCAATTTCACTCCGTCCAATTCCACTTAATTCTATCATATGCTCTCCAAGTCTGCTGAGTTATTTTCAATTCCATTCAGTTGCATTTAAATTTATAGGGATTGATGTAATTTCGTCGGATTCATTTTAAATGTAGTTTTAATTTTTATTTCTGTTGAGATCCGTTGATTCCTATTGGTTCTCGATAAATCCCTTCAAATTTCTCGACCTTCCTATGAATTTCTTTGCCCTTAATTTTACGCTGTCCAAATCTACCTAATTCTATTATATCCTTTTCAATTCCGTTAAATTCTCTTGAATTTCATTCACTTTCATTTAACTTTATGGGGATTCATTTGATTCCGTCAAATTGACTTTAAATGAAGTTTCGATGTAATTCTGTTAACTTACGTTGTTTCCGGTTGGATTTCACTGAATTCCATTGATTTCGTTGAATTCATTGGCTTTCATTTAATTGTGTCGAATTACACTTCATTCTATTGTAACTTATTCAATTCCGCGGAACTCTTTCCAATCCCATGCAGTTTCGTTTAACTTTATCCAATTCCACTGAATTATATTATATCCTTCTGAATTCTGCTGAATTAGTTTCAATTTCATTTAGTTTCATTTAACTCCGTTGAGATTGATTTAGTTCCGTCGAACTCACTTCAAATTCACTGCCATTAGTTTTAATTCATTTCTGTTGAACCCCGTTGAATCCCACTGAATCTCGATAAATCCGATTGAATCCCGCTGAATTTCTCGGTCTTCCATTAAATTACTTTGCCATTTATTTCACTCCATCGAATTCCACTAAATGCTATTATATCCTTCTTCAATCCACTGAATTCTCTCTAATTCCATGTAGTTCCATTTAATTTCATTGCCCTTCATTCAATTAAGGTAAATTAGTTCTTATCTAGTTTCAATTGATTCTGTCGAATTCCATTAATTTATATCTGACCTCCGTTGAATTTCGTAGAATTTAATCGAACAAATAATGATTGGTAGAATTCGAAATATTTTCTCCCAGAAAGTCCATTTTTTAAATAATCTATATTCTTATAAGTTTTGGAAACATTTATAATGCTTTACTTTTGAGTGGTAACCCAATGAACACTGCAGCAAACGTGGAAACACTGTCTTTAGCTCTAATAACCGTAAAAACTTACAAAAACAAGTATTGTGTGCAAAAATGGGGTGATCCTAATTCTTACAGCTCTATTCAAAATGTATCTAATGAGAAACAAAACTCCAAAAACAATTCTATCCAGTAATATCAAGTTTGGAAAGTGGTATCGATTATCTCCTTTCAACAGTAACTGCTATTCAACGCTACAACGACGCCGTTCACTCATTAAACAAAATGGGTAAAATTTACTTCTTGGTGAAGTAAGTTGATCGTAAAAGCCCAGAGAGACGGCCGAGACGATTTCATGGATGGGGCGTCGTTAAGAGGATGGGAAGAATTCCAGATAGACGACAAACAACAGAAATGCGTTTAATTTTCTCGTTAGGGGCCAATGCATTCAGTAGAATAAAATTGAGAGGGAGCTCGCTTGTAATGCAAACTTGAGAAAACTTAAGCAACTTTTAGGATGAATAATGTATAAGGGTTGTGGCATATTTGCATTGTTATGCAATCGCGAATGACGGATCAATAACGGCGTACTTCTTGTACGTAGATTGTTACGCCACAGAGAATCAGAATGATCAATTTCTCTTACGTAACCTTCGATTTGTTTCGACGAGATGCAACTTGCTTCCTTGGAGTAAAAAGCGTGATAATTCTTCCATTCCGAGGGCAACTCTTAACGAGGTCCAGATGAATGCACTCCGCGGTATTCTTTCACTTCTGAGAAGTTTCAGATTACGTAGGATGACGTAAGTATTCTTTCAGCTTGCAAAAAATTGTTTCTCCAAAGCTTAACGATCGATAACATCTTTACGGTCACTGGTCTCACCGATTTTCCGAATGTTAATTAGGCAAGCGAAGAGAGCATGTAACTTTTATAAGAACCTGCGAAGAAGGAAAACAGTAGGATAGTACAAGCTGGTTTGTTACGCCACAGAGAATCAGAATGATCAATTTCTCTTTTGTACCCTTCGATTTGTTTCGAAAAAATGCAATTTGCTTCCATGGAGTAGAAATCGTGAGAATTCTTCCATTCCGAGGGCTGTAAACATAGTTCAGATGAATGCAGTCCGCGGTACTCTATTACTCTTGAGTAGTTTCGGATTACGTAGGATGACGTGAGCACTTTTTCAGCTTGCAAAACATTGTTTTTCCAAAGCTAAATGAACGATAACATTTTAACCGTCTCTGGTTTCACCGATTTTTCAAATGTTAGTTCGGCAAGTAATGAGAGCATGGAGCTTTCAAGAGAACCTGCGAAAGGGGGAAAAAAGTAGGATGGCACAAGCTATCCAGCTATTATAGCACAAGCTCAATTGTTACGCCACCGAAAATCAGAATGATCAATTTGTTTTTGTAACCTTCGATTCATTTCGATAAGATGCAACTTGCTTCCTTGAAGTAAAAATCTTGATGATTCTTTCATTCCGAGGGCTGTAAACATGGTTCAGATGAATGCAGTCCGCGGTACTCTATTACTCTTGGGTAGTTTCGGATTACGTGTGATGACGTAAGCATTCTTCCACCTTGCAGAACATTGTTTTTCCAAAGCTCAGTGAACGACAACATTTTTACTGTCATTGGTTTCACTGATTTTCCAAATGGTTGTTAGGCAAGCGAAGAGTGCATGGAACTTCAAACAGAACCCGCGAAGGGGGAGAAAAGTAGGTAGCATAAGCTATTCAGCTACATAGCACAAGCTAGAATGTTACACCACAGAGCATCAGAATGATAATTTTCTCTATTGTAATTATCGATTTGTTTCAACGGAATGCAGCTTGCTCCTTGGACTAGAAATCGTGATAATTCTTTTATTCTGAGGGCTGTTAACGAGGCCCAGATGAATGCAGTCCGCGGTACTCTATTACTCTTGAGTAGTTTCAGATAACGTGAGATAAGGTCAGCATTCTTTCAGTTTGCGAAACATTGATTCTCCAAAGCCTAATGAACGATAACATTTTTACTGTCACGGGTCTCACCGATTTTCCAAATGTTAATTAGGCTAGCAAAGAGAGCATGGAACTTTGAAGAGAACCTGCGAAGGGGGGAAAAAGTGGGATAACACAAGCTATCCAGCTATCATAACACAAGCTAGATTGTTACGCCTCAGAGAATTAGAATGATCAATTTCTCTTTCGTAACTATCGATTTTTTCGACGAAATGCAGCTTGCTTCATTGGAGTGAAAATTGTGATAATTCTTCTATTCCGAGTGCTGCTAACATGGATCAGATGGATGCAGTCCGCGGTACTCTATTAGTCTTAAGTAGTTTCGGATTATGTGCGGTGACGAAAGCATTCTTTCAGCTCGCAAAACATTGTTTCTCCAAAGTTTAATGAACGGCAACATTTGTACTGTCATTGGTTTCACCGATTTTCCAAATGGTGATTAGGCAAGCGAAGAGAGCATGGAACTTCGAAGATCACCTACAAGGGGGGAGAAAAGTAGGATAGCACAAGCTATCCAACTATCATAGCACAATCTAGATTGTTACGCCACAGAAAATCACAATGATCAATTTTTCTTTTGAAGCCTTCGATTTGTTTCGACGAGATGCAACTCGCTTCCTTGGAGTCAAAATCGTGATAATTCTTCCATTCCAAAGGCTGTTAACATGGTTCAAATGAATGCAGTCTGCGGTACTCGATTACTCTTGAGTAGTTTCGGAGTACGTATGATGACGTAAGCATTCTTTCAGCTTGCAAAACATTGTTTTTCCAAAGCCTTATTGATCGCTAACATTTTTTCTGTCATTGTTTTCACTGATTTTCCAAATGGTGATTAGGCAAGCGGAGAGAGCATGGAACCTTGAAGAGAACTTGCGAAGAGGGAGAAAAGTAGGATAGCACAAGCATATCTACGGAAAATGGTAAACAAAGAGAGGAGGGGTAACACGAAAAGATGAAGGTGAGAGGAGGAGAAACAACAGAGGATGTGGTATGAAGGCGGATGCTAGAATGTGACGAGAAATAGACAATGAATGAATAGTTAAGGAGGGGAAGGAAAGATGAAGAAAAATCGTGGAATCGAGGTATAACAGATGCTATAGGGAAAGCATGTCCACTGAAAGAGTAAGGACATCCACGGACATCCTTATTATAGGGGAATGAAAACGGAAGTAGAACCAAAATACTTAGAGAAAGGTAAAAAAGGAGAGTATATGGAGCAACGAAATGCGATTTAGGATGAATGAAGGAATAAGAGAGTGTAGGTAGTGGAAGGTTGAAGATAAATAAAGACGTAGAGTCTGCGATTACCAGCTGGAATCCTTGGGGCATGTTCCAGAAAAATGTACTGAGGAGAAAACAGCTAGTGAGAGTGTGTTTGACAGAACAAGGTGGGGAGTGACAAGGGGCAAGCTGAAAGACGGGGTTGGAAGGAAGGAGAGAAAGCAAGGAGCAATAACTGGGGAAAGAGGGTAGTTCTATGAAAGGATCTTAAAGAAAGATTAAACTCACATACTCACAACGGAAATAGTAGGAAGAAATGGAAGCCCCGGAAGCTCACTCGTGCGTATGGCACTTAGACTAGTTTTTAAGCTCAAGCTTATAAGCTTGAGCTTAAAAACTAGTCTAAATGCCAGTAGATTTCAAGGTAGTATGAGTAGTTGTAAAATAATTTTACGGGAGCAGCGGCCCTAAAACCCGTAAAAGGGCGAGAATAAACTACATACATAGTGATTAAACTGAAAATTTTTGATATTTCAGGAGAAGAATGCTTCTGTCGAGATTGGCACGGGTGCATCATGTCTCAGTCTATTGTGGGTCTGGAAAATGTACAGCCCTATAAATTTTCCGATTGTAGCAAATCGGATTATGCAGCGGCATTGAAAAGCGGTAACGGTATGTGCCTATTGAACAAACCAAACGAGGTGAGTGTTTACGAGTTTTTAATTATTCTCTACATCCCGAATAAAAATTCTTCGACTTGATTTCGACTCAATTTATTCTTGAGTTCGACTTTAAAATGGCGATGTCTAGCTGCATTTCAAAAACGATATGAGACAAACATAAAGTCCCACTTTTATGGTCTCGGGAAGGTTACTTCTACTCGGCGCAAGCTTGTGTCAAGACAAACCTTTCTGGACTGAGAAATGATATAGTTGATAGATGCAAAGTTTTAGAATTGCTGAGAGAAAAATTGTCCAATTTTTAAATTAGTTGTTTTAAAGTTGAAATATGAGAACCTGCTGATCTTAACGACTATAGCCGTAAAATATTTGCTTCAAGAAGATTAAACTTGTGATTTTCTATAAGGATCTCCTGAATCGTAATAAATACGTAAGAAAAGACAACGATTTCGGCACTTTCGCCAAACAGGTATAATACAAATGAAAATGCATAAATGAATTTATCCAAGATATATTGTTCAAAAATATACAAATTTGTTTAACCATAAGCAAGGATTAGCTTTTATGACAGTCAGGATGACCCTTATCGGCAAGGTAGTTATACCTGCCCTGGTCTATAGAGCTATAGGCAAGCGTTTTACTGTCTCAAGGCATAAAAAAATCGACTCATGATATGAAATAAAGCCTGGCTCCGTCTCAAAATGAGACATCGAAAGATGTCTCAAAAATGAGACATCGGAAGATGTCTCCACTTTGTCTCTAGTATGTCTTGATTGGGGACAATCCAATTCGGAACCAAGTCAAAGAGTTTTTACTCGAGATCTTTCGCTTCCTCTAGTACACAGAAATAACAAAAGATAAAGTTTACATCCATTTCAGGTGAAAGATTCGCTGCAACAAAAATTAACTTCGCCGGTTTGACTTGACGTGAAACGATGATAATTTCGCGTTTTCAACCTTGCCTAGGTAATCCTTCGTCTCAGAATGTCTCATCTTTATTCAAAGTGTAGCGAGTGATACGACGCCAGCCCTACCTACCGTCTTTTGAGTGAATTAATCTGGAGCAAAATGGCGACTCCACGTGTGTCAGTTGCTCTTATGCTTTATTTGTGTGTTGTGTTACCGATTGTACGTTCTACTCGAATTTGCTCATTAATGTTTTACTTGGCACAGCTGACAACCTGGCGTAGTAGATGACGTCAGAATTATTCACCTAACCTTGGTGAAACTTTCGCCGAGAATACGTTCGTTTTTCAGCCGTTCAAAAATTTATCTGCAACACATTTTATCTTTTACTTCTTCTGTGTAGGAATCATGTTTGCAATTGAAATGGAATCCCTGGATCGATTTCCATCGTCTTGTCATGACCCCTCTTATACTCCATTAGCTGTGAATGTAAAATTGCGAGGAAGCGAAACGAAATTATGAGGGAACTTCTATTCTACTAAGGTGACTTTTTGTCAAATTGCAGTTGCAAGTTGATACACGTACATGCGGAAACAGGGTAATCGACGATGGAGAGCAATGCGACTGCGGAACTATAGACGAATGTCATGAACTCGATCCGTGCTGCGATCCTATCACTTGCAAACTTACTAGTGAAGCCGAATGCGCCTCGGGTCCTTGCTGCAGCGACTGCAAGGTACTTGTTTTATTTTCTTCCTTAAATTGATCCCTATATCTTTCCTAGTTGACGAAAGGAATATCTGAAATTTACATGCATGAGTTCTGGTCTTTAGATGAAAATTGGGTTCGTTTGCAGATCTCATCCCGTGGTGCATACGATATTTTCTTCAACCTATGGTTGAAAATCGCGGATTCGTTTCATGTGAAGCAGGCCGAATACTGTTGTTTTTTGATCGGAGAAGAGAACGGAGAAAGAAAGTCGTGACAGGTAAAAGATCGTGATAGGTGGAAAACAGCACGTCTGATTTTTTACCCCTCTGTCAGGAGTTTTTGCCCCGGCTAGAAGTTTTTTTCACAGTTTTTTCCCCAGTCGACGAACAGCAACGTCCATCCTGCTTCACACGCCCCCAAATCCGCGGTTTTCATGAATGTGTTGAAGGACATATATATATATATATATATATATATATATATATATATATATTCAAATTAGGAGGGGGTCTTAGAGTTGTAGTTTGGTACCCGCATCTCTCACCAAAGTTGCTTGTCAAGTTGAAATAAAGAAAATTCTTACCTCGCTCGACACCAGTTTCAGACAATTGATATTTGTTCAAACGGAAAGGATAAAGATTGGCAGCCAGCCCAATCCAGTCTGACAAAAATCCAGAGCGAAAGTGAAGAATGAGAGCGTCACCCTTAGTATTTCTGACAGATGTCAGGGATTTCACGTTTATTCTGCTTTTTTTCGTGTTTTTAGTGAGTTTAGTTGTCAATATGCCTACGCAACCAAAAAAGATTTTCTACCAGTAGAGATAAATTTTTCAAACAAAACAGACCAATTTCCAAGAAAAGCAACTGCAACCAAACAGTTGCATTAACAACCAAATTGTTAAATTTTCAACCCAAAAAAGGGAATTTTCAACAAGAAAAAAATATTTTTTAACTAAACAGTTGCATTAACGACAAAGTAGTTAAATTTTCATTCCAAAAGGGCAAATTTCTCACAGAAAAAGTAATTTTTGAACAAACAGTTGCATTAACATCCAAACAGTGAATTTTTTTACCCAAAAAGTCGAATTTTCAACAACAAAAAGTGAACTATTAACCAAACAGTTGCATTAACAACCAAATAGTTGAATTTTCAAGCCAAAAAGACGAATTTTTTTATGACAGTTGAATTTCCAAGAAAAAAGTTAATTTTCAACCTAAAAAGATGAACTTTCAACCAAGAAAGATGACTTTTTTATCATAAAACAGGAATTTTCAATCAAAAAGAACGAATTTTTAACAAAATAGTTGAATTTTCGACCAAAAAAAATAACTCAAACGAAATAGTTTAATTTGAAATAAATAAACAAACTTTTAGGACAATAGTTGAATTTTTAATCAAGCAGTCAAATTTTCAGCCTACAAAGATGCATTTTTAACTAAATGTTCGAATTCCCATACAAAAAAGATTGAAAATCAACCAAAAACGGTTGCATTTTCAACCGAATATTTGAATTTTCAGCCCATAAATTTGAATTTTCATCAAAAAGTTCATTTTCAACCAAGAAAGAATGAACTTCCAACCAAAAACAATGAATCTTTACCATAAAAAATAAAATTTTAATCTGAAAGGATGTATTTTCAACAAAACAGTTATATTTTCGACCAAAAAAGATGACTTTAACATAACAGTTCAATTTTCAATAAAATAAATAAACTTTCGAAAAATAGTGGAATTTTCAAACAAGTAGCTGAATTTTTAGCCTACAAAATAGAATTTTCATCCAAGAAGATTACTTTTCTACAAAAAAAACGAATTTTCAACCAAATAGTTGAATTTTCAATTAAGAACATAAGTTTCAAACAAAAAATGGAACAGTTGAATTTTCAGTTAAAGAAAGTATTTTCCAAAAAACAAAAACAAATTTTCATCCAATTGAATTAAACGAAAAAGACGAACTTTTAACACAATAGTAGAATCCTCAACTAGATAGATGAATTTTCTACCCAAAAGGGCAATTTTTTCAACAAAATACATGAATTTTCTACCAAGAAGTTGAATTTTCAACTTATAAATGGTTAAATTTTAAACAAAACATAAAAATAAATTTTCTACAAAATTTCCAACAAAATACATTAATTTTCAACGAAATTGTTGAACGTTAAAGCCAAAAATACGAATATCTGACAAAACAGTTGAATATTTTGCCCAAAAATATGATTTGTCAATGAAAAAGTTAATTTTTTACCAAATTGTTGATTTTTCAAACCAACAAGTAGAATTTTCTACGAAATAGATAAATTTTCAACCCCAAAATATGAATTTTCAAGAAAAAAGTTAATTTGAAACTAAATAGTTGAATTTTCAACTAAAATGATAATTCCATAACCAAAAAAAATGAATATTTTATAAAGTAATACTTTAAATCAAATAGTCAAATTTTCAATCAACAAAGATGCATTTTTAAGCGAATTGTCGAATTCCCAAACAAAACAAATTGAGAATCAACCAAAAACAGTTGCATTTTCAACCGAATATTTGAAGTTTCAACACACAAATTTGAATTTCCAGCAAAAAAGTTAATTTTCAATCAATAAAGATGAATTTTCAACCCAAAAAAATGACTCTTTCACTATGAAAAATAAAATTTAAATCCGATAGGACGAATTTTCAACGAAACAGTTAAATTCTCGACCACAAAAGATGACTTCAACGTTTTTTTTTTTTGTTTTTCAACAAAATAAATAAACTTTTAACAAAATAGTTAAATTTTCATTCGAATGGCTGAATTTTTAGTCTACAAAAAAAAGAATTTTCATCCAAAAAGATTACTTTTCCACGAAAAACGAATTTTCAACCAAATATTTGAATTTTTAATTGAAACATAAGTTTCAAACGAAAATGAAACAGTTAAATTTTCAATTTAAAAAAAGCTACTTTCTAGAAAACGAGAACAAATTTTTATCCTGTTGAATTCAACAAAAAAGACGAAGTTTTAACAAAGTAGTAGAATTCTCAACTAAATAGATGACTTTTCAACAAGCAAGGTTAATTTTCCAGCCAATAAGGTGATTTTTTCAAAAAAATGCATGAATTTTCTACCAAATAGTTGAATTTTCAACAAAAAATGGAGCAGTTAAATTTTCAGATGATAGATTAATATTTAACCAAATAAGGAACGAATTTTCAAGAAAAGAGTTAAATTTTCAACCAAACCGGTGAATTTGAAGAAAAAATTAATTTTTAACAAAGCATTCGAACTTTCAACCAAATAGTTGCATTTTTAACCAAAAAAAAAAGAATTTTTCACCAAGAAGATTGATTTTCTACAAAATTTCCAACAAAATACATTAATTTTCAACAAAGTTGTTGCATTTTGAAGCCAAAAATACGAATATCTACAAAACAGTTGAATATTCTACCCAAAAATATGATTTTCCAATCAAAAAAATAATTTTCATTTATATTTATTAGAGTACCTTGGTAGAAATTTCGGATAGAAAGTTCTTTCCGAAGCTATCAAATCGTTTCCATTTCTTCCCAAGATCTGCATCCGATTCTTTCCGAAAATTTCTGATAAATAATATTAAATGCAACATGTAAGGCAAGGCGCTGTTAATTTGATTTTAATTAATTTCACAAGCTATTTGCACTAAGATTTGATTATTCAAATAGGTTGGTACGATAGACTTCTGCTTTGCGGATGGTAAAGCGGAATCATATGGTAGGTCTGATCAGAATGACTGAAATGAGAATCTTGGATGAAAATTGAATTTTTCAGTCAAAAATAGTCGAAATTTCTGATAAAAGGATAGATTCGGATAGAGATCTTGGAAAGAATCTGAAAGAAAAATGTACACAAACCTATTCGAAATGATTACCAGGGTATGCAAAAAAATGTTCTTAAAACTTCGGTCACAATATATACTACAATATCTAATACAAGTGAAAGAAATTTTGTGGGGTTATTATGAGTAGGACGTGTGAGATGAAGAAAACCTGATTCTCAGCATCATAGAAAACAATATGGCTTTTTTATTAATGTAAAGCGATGACCTTTTCGGAAGTCGAGAGAAGTTAGAAAACATACCTCGAGATTGTTTCTTAAAGAAATTGAAAAAAAACTAAATAATAGATTTGTTCAAATGTTTTTTTTAATCAGAAATAGCTACGTAAACAGTTAAGTATTTTCATATCGTGACTTACTTTTTTCAAATATTTCCTATAAATCATATTAAAAATGTAGATTTTTTTTTAAATGTGGCATAGTCTCCCGACTGAAAAAGTTACACAGATGGTCCCAGTTTATTGCATCAATCACTTTTTTTGAGAAATCTCAAAATCTTAATATTGAATCAGTTTCGTATCGAGGACTATTTCTTTCGGAAACCCTTGAAATTTTGTCAGCTTACACTTACCCAGGCGGAAAAGTTATGCATAGTGGAAAAAATTATGTATAATTTTTTCCACTATGCATAAATTTTCTGCCTGAGTAGCTCTTATTGGTTTTCAGATAATTTCAAATTTCTGCTGTCCAGCGTAAAATCCCAATAAATAACATTTACAATAGGAACCGTTTTTCTACATTCTTACTCAGGAAAATAACCTCTATGGCAAATGTCACTTCCTACGTTTTTTCAGAAAGTCATGAAAGTCTGTAACTGTGTTTTGGGGTCGTGAATTTTCCTGAATTTTAAAACTAGGAAATTTTGATTATTTAAGAGCGTTTGTAGCAAACTGTAACTCTCTGAAAATAACTATTTCAGAGGAGACTGGAATTACATTTTGGGATCGTTTCTTTTTCTAATTTTTTATTAAACGAATGTTATTATTTATAACGACGTTTATAGAAAGTCATAATTCTGTAAACAGAACTATGGGATACTAAGATTAGATTTCGGTGTTGTCCGTTTTCTGAATTTTTAAGTAATGTTTTGATTTTGTATAAAAACATGTTAAACTTACTAATTTTTTATCCCAAATCTGCAGTTTAAATAGAAATTTGTAATTTCATATGATGATTTTTTTACAAAATCTATAACTTTCTACATTTACACAATGAAAAGGTCGTTTTCCCAAAACGTCGTAGTTTCTTCTAAGAATTGTTTCCACCAGGGGACAAAACGAAAGAAATATTCAAATCGACTTGCATAATGGGCTTCATTTACATGGAGCTTGTGCGGAGATCCATTTTACGACCAAACGGCTTAATGTTTTTATTGAATCTCTTGCATACGTAATCTGAATATTATTCTCTTTTCAATAACAGATCTATTTTTTAGTGAGACTTTCTGTTTTGTTTAATAATCGAAAAAGTGCAATTATAATGCGCCTGACACAAGACAAAGCTAATTACAATAGCAGGGTTGCTCAAAAAGAACTGGCCTACCTTCATCCACCCAGAACGCGGAGAGAAAGCCAGAGAAAGCGATAATTGAGCGACCCTGATATTGTAATTTGGTTTGCCATATGCCAGGCGCATGAAAATTGCTCTTTTTCTATTATCAAGTAAAATAGAAAGTTTGCCTAAAAAATAGCTCTGTACCTGAAAATATAATACTATTCAGATTACATATGCAAAAGATAACATAAAAATATTAAGTCATTTGTCCATCAAATGGAACCCCACACAAGTCCCATATAAATGAATCTAGTGATGCGAATTAGTTTCTTCGAGCGGGAAGAGTTAATTACATCATGATTGGATTTTGGTCACTTCTCTAAAGCTTCTAGAACAGTCTTCGCAAATTTTGAAGACTGGACTAGAAAATCAGATTGTATTTGGTTTGTGTAAGTTTCAAAGGTACCGATTATACCCGCAGGTTGAAAATAATATATTAATGATATTTCTCTTTCAGAGTTGACTTCTGACCTCCGCCTCCGGCACTTTGCTCTGTGGCAGAGTCGATAATTAAATTGGATTGCTCTGCAGTTAATGACATGCATTGTCCTTTTGTTTCAGTTGCGAGCACGAGGAGTCATTTGCCGAGAATCGACCAATGAGTGTGACTTACCGGAAGTGTGTTCCGGCGAGACAGGTCAATGTCCACCGGATGTGTACAAGAAGAACGGAAACCCATGCTACAACAATAACGGCTACTGCTTCAACGGATTTTGCCCGGCTCTGGATATGCAGTGTGAGCAAGTCTGGGGCTACAGCGGGGTAGCAGCCGATAAGCAGTGCTTCGAGCAGTTCAATTCCAAGGGATCGATCAACGGCCACTGCGGCACGGACAGTTCCGGGCACTACGTCAAGTGCGAGCCAGAGTACGTAATTCAGGTGTTACATCCGCCGGCGCACCAGATTATCGGCAAATAGATGTCCCATAGTCTGACGACATCTGTTGCCAGACAGTCTCGATGGGCATGGATTTCCTAGATTATCCGCTCCCACTTTAGGGGCTTCGCACATTTCAAGAAGGAGAGACCTTATTTGGATTTGTATTTATTGTCTCTACTTAAGTTTATCTGCTTGCATGCCAGCTACTAGACGAAGGAAATTGAGATTCTAGAGCTTTGAAAAAATTTTATTCCATGTATTGGGTGATCGATTGGGTCGACTTCCTATTTCAGAAACCTTTTTTTCAAGTTCGTTCCAAAGTATGGTAGTTGTACGAATTCCACCGCTTTGGAGTTCCGGGTATTTTTTCGATAACTAGAGAAGGAAAAATGCTAAATTAATAGAAATTAGTGGAAAATCTGCAGTTTCACCAAGATCAATTTTGGAATTGTCTTCCATTAAAAAATATATGTTGCGTCTCTTACGACGCTTGTTGCCACACACCTCGATTGAGTGGATGTGGGCATGGATTTCCTAGATTATCCGCTCCCACTTTAGGGGCTTCGCAAATTTCAAGAAGGAGAGACCTTATTTGGATTTGTATTTATTGCCTCTACTGAGGTGTATTTGCTTGCATGTTAGCTATTAGACGAAGGAAATTGAGATTCCAGAGCTTTGAAAAATTTTTATTCCATGTATTGGGTGATCGATTGGGTCGACTTCCTATTTCAGAAACCTTTTTTTCAAGTTCGTACCAAAGTATGGTAGTTGTACGAATTCCACCGCTTTGGAGTTCCGGGTATTTTTTCAATAACTAGAGAAGGAAAAATGCTAAATTAATAGGAATTAGTAGAAAATCTGCAGTTTCACCAAGATCAATTTTGGAATTGTCCTCCATTAAAAAATATATGTGGCGTCTCATACGACGCCCGTTGCCACACACCTCGATTAAGTGGATATGTGCATGTATTTCCTAGATTATCCGCTCCCACTTTAGGGACTTCGCAGATTTCAAGAAGAAGACTCTATTTGGATTTGATTTTATTGCCACTACTTAGGTGTATTTGTTTGCATGCCAGCTATTAGACGAAAGAGATCGAGATTCTAGAGCTTCAGAAAATTTTTATTCCATGTATTGAGTGATCTACTTGGTCGACTTCCTATTCCACAATCCATTTTCTCAAGATATCTTCTAGCCAGGGTTCCTACTAAATTATATTAATTCTTTAAATTCCACCGCTTTGGGATTTCAAGTATTTTTTTAATAACTAGAGAAATAAAAATGGTAAATTAATGGGAAAAAGTGGAAAATTCGGAGCTTTACCAAGGTCAGTTTCAGGATTGGATCTCATTAGAAAACATCTATAGCATCTCTTACAACGTCTATTATCGGACGACCTCTAGAGCCTCAGGAAATTTCCATTACTTGTATAGGGAGATAAATCAGCTCGACTTTTTATTTCATAAATCTTTTTCTTAAGCTATTTCCCAGCTAGGATTCGTACCAAATTATAGCAATCATACAAATTCCACTACCTAGGATTCTGGGTATTTTTTGAATATCTGAAGAAAAAAATGGAAAATTGTGGGATAAAGTGGAAAATTCATAGATTTACCAAAGTCAGTTTTCTGATTGGATTATATTACAAAATATCTAAAGAATCTGTTACGTCTGCTACCAGACAACCTCTAGAGCTTCTGGAAATTTCCATTCCTGGTATTGGAAATTTGACTGGGTCGACTTCCTATTTCATAAATCTTTTTCTCGAGCTATCTTCCAGCTAAGGCTCATACCTAATTATAGTACTTGCAAAAATTACACCACCTTGAGATTATGGGCGTTTTTCTAATAACTAGAAAAAGAAAATAGTAAATTAATAGAAAAAAGTGGAAAATTCATAGATTTACCAAGGTCGATTTTGGGATCAAATTTCACTAAAAAATATCTATATGATTTCTTACAACGTGTATTGCCAGACCACCTCTAGAATTTCACAAAATTTCTATTCCTGATGAAGAGAGATTTCCTGGATTGACTTCCTATTTTATAAACTTTTTTCTGAAACTTTCTTCTAGTACGGGTGCTTAATAAAGTATAGTCATTGAACAAATTTCTCCGCTGTGAGATTCCGGGTATTTTAATGATAACTAGAGAAAGAAAAATGGTAAATTGATAGAAAAAAGTGGGAAACTCGTAGTTTTACCAAGGTCAACTCTGGGATCGAATTTTATTTTAAAATATTCATAGGGTCTGTTACGTCTGTTGCCAGCGAATCTCTAGAGCTTCAGGCAATGTCCATTCCTGGTACCGGATGATTGATTGGGTCGACTTCCTATTTCATAAACCTTTTTCTCAATCTGTCTTCTGGTTAAAGTTCCTACCAAGCTATAGTGATTGTGAAAATTACACCGCTTTGAGTTTTCGGGTATTTTTCAATAACTAGAGAGAGAAAAATAATAAATTCATATGAAAAAGTAGAAAATTCGTAGTTTTACGAATGTTAATTTCCAAATTGGATTTTATTTGAAAATATCTGTAAGATCTGTTACGTCTATTACCAGACAACCTCTAGAGCTTCAGGAAATTTCCATTCCTGATGTTGGGAGATTGCCTGGGTCGACTTTCTATTTCATAAACCTTTTTCTCAAGCTATCTTCCAGCTAGGTTTTGTACCAAATTAAAGTAATTGTAGTTACGATCACAAGATCCTCTAAATTATTAGAAGCTGCAGCATAATTATTCCAAGACAGATGAGCGTTGACGTGATTGGTTTTTAATCAGTTGACGCATCCTTATCGCTCTGTCACCTTTCACAAAGGACAAAATCCCATTACGATGGGGAGCAAACCTTAAGGTCTCGTGCAAAGAGGGGTGCGACCTGCTTGCGTACTTCTTTAGCACTTTCTGCAATCGATAAGTTCCCTTTAAAAGGAGCAGCAACTTGTCAATTTTCATTCGAGAATGCACACTTATAACGTCTCATTTAATACAGCAATCTCTCGTTTCATTTTGGTTGGTTGAATTTCATCTTCGTAATTCTCTCTCGAGAAAATTCCTCTGAATCCTAATTTACATAATGATCATTTCCTGAATGGACTGATATCATCAGACATACTATATGTTGCAGGAATGTTCGCTGTGGCTCCTTACAATGTAAGAATGGAAATGTCAAGCCAGTCACGAATGGCATGAATGACTTGTTTTCCACTACCATTATTTCTATCAAAGGACAGCAAATTGAGTGCAAGTAAGTAAACAAACTTGGACATCCACAGGAGAGATTTTCTTTCAGATTGGAGATTGAAAATAAAAAAATTGTTACAGAGCTACGACAGTAAGGGTCGAAGGGTCCGAAATGCCAGCCTTAGGATTAGTACGCGACGGAACATCATGTGGGGATAATCTGGTAAGTTTAGAAATTACAGTATGATTTTTTCAACTGATGCGAAGGATTTATTACTCCCATGAAATACCGTGCAGTTATTAAAAATCGTTTAAGATCCTCTTAGATCTTTCGAATTCCATTGAAACCTTTTGAAATCTCTTGATATACCTAGGAATTTTCTAGAAATCACATGAAGTCACTTAAATCTTTATAACTATTTGAAATCGCGTAAACTCCCAAGAATTCTATGGCATAATAGAAAATTCTTTGAAATATTCGGAAATACCTCGAAGTCTCAATTATTATTCCAGAATTACCATAAAATCCCTAAAAATCTTTGTTATCATTTAGAATCGTGAAATTCCATCAAATCTCTGGAAATCTTTGAAGTCTGTTGGAAATTATTAAAGCCTACATAATTTCTCTAGAAATTGAGTGGAACCTGTTGAAATCTTCACAATCATTTGGAATAGCGTAAAATCCCCAAAATTTTTTTAAAATCCCAGGAATTTCTTTCACAACTGGAAAATCAAATTGAGAATCCCTTGAAATCTTTGAAATTCTGTTGAAATGGTTTCAACTCTATTGAAATCTTTTAAAATGATTTGATGTTCTTGTAATCATTTAAAATTATGTGAAATCCAGAGAATTTTGATGAAATCTTAGGAAGTTCCTCCAAAATGAAGAAGCTAATTTCGAAATCACTTAAAATCTTTGTAGTCATTTGGAACCCCGTAAATTCCAAGAGTTCCTTCGACATTTTTTAAATATTTTGACATTTACGAAATCTCTATTGATTTTCTACAAAACAATTGTAATCACTTGAAATCACTGTGGTCCTTTGGAATCGAATCGAATACCAAGAATTCTTATGAGAAACCAGGAAACCCCTTCAAACTGAAGAAGTTGAGTTAAAAAAACCCCTCGAAATCTTTGGAAATCTGGTGGAATATCAAGACTTATTTTGTAATTATTTGAAATCATTCAGAATCTTCTTAATCGTATGTGATCACGTTAAATTCCGGAAATTTTTATGAAATCCCTGAAGATACTTGGAATCGCGTAAAGTCCCAATTATTTTTCTAAAATTCTTCTCAATTCCATAAAATCTCTTGAAATGTTGAAAATCTTTTGAAATTCATTAAAGTCAACATAATTTCCTTACACATTGAGTGAAACCTCTTGATATTTTGTAATCATTTGGAATTGCGTAAAATCCCAAGAATTTTTTAAAAATGCCAGGAATTTCGTTCAAAGCTAGGAAATCAGATGAGGAATCCCTTGAGATCTTTGGAATTCTGTTGAAATGGTTTTAAATCAATCAAAATCTTTTGAAATGATTTGAAATTCTTGTAATCATTTGAAATTACGTAAAATCCGGAGAATTCTTATGAGATCCCACGAAAGCCCTTCAAAATGGAAAAATTGAATTCATAATCACTTAAAATCTTTGTAATCATTTGGAACCCCGTAAAATTCCAAGAATTCTTGTGAAATCTCAGAAAATCCTTCAAATCTTCTGACATTCCATTAGGTCTCTATTGATTTCCTACAAATCACTTGTAATCAATCAAAATCACTGTAGTCCTTTGAAATCTTGTAGAATACCAAGAATTCTTATGACAACCCAGGAAATCCCTTTTAACTGATGAAGTTTAGTTCCGAATCCCTCGAAATCTTTGGAATTCTGGTGAAATACCATGAAATTTTTCTAATTATTTGAAATCATAAAAAATCTTTGTAATCGTTTGTGATCACATAAAATTTCGAGAATTCTTATGAAATCCCAATAGATATTTGGAATCGCGAAAAGTCCCAATAATCCCCGAGAAATGACATGAATTCGCTTAAACTCTTTGCAATCATTTGGAACCCCGTGAAGTCTTAGGGAATTCCATGAAATATTTTGAAACCTTTGTATTTATTTGAATTCACTATCTTTTTAATCATTGTAAATTCTTCGAAATGTAAATTAATTCCCTAAACCATATATCACTAACAATCTTTGTAATCAGTTGGAATCGCTCAAGATTTCAGGAATTTTTATGCAATCTCAGGTAATCCCTTGAAATATTTGAAATTCCAAGCCATTTCTCAAGATAGACATTTATTTCTTAAAAACCACGTGAAAGTACATTGTAATTACTTTATATCTCTAAAAATGATAGGAATTAATATAAAATCCCTTAAAACGTTTTGAAATCTTTTGAAACTCAATAAATGTATGAAAATTCCTTGAAATACCTGGAAATTTCGTGAAATCTCAAGAATTTGATGGAATTGCGAGAAAATGGTTGAAACTGCTTGAAATTATTACAAATTTTTGGTCCCATGTAATGTTCCAAATCCTAGCATAAAATTCTCAAAAATTCCAGAAAATTCCATGAAATTGTGTAAAATTTTGTGAAATACTGCGGAATCTAGATAATTTTTTGAAATCTCGTGCAATATGGTGAAATTCCTTGAATTATTGCAATCTCTAGTGTAATATTTGAAATACTTGGAAATCTTTAGAATCGCCTGACATTGCTAGAAATCACTTTAAATCATTGAAAATCCTCTAAAATTTCGCGAAATAGCTTGGAATCTTCAGCTTTGTTCTAATATTTAAAATATTTTAATCTGATTTTCCTCTCCCATTGAATTCCCTGACATTTCTAGAAATTTCATGGAATGTTATGGTGTCCGGGAAAACCATTCGATGTTCCTTGGAATTACTTGAAATCTTTTGAAATTTGTTAAAATCACGTGTAATCTGGTGAAACTTTGGAATCCCGTGTAATATTTGAAATACTTGGAAGTCCCTTCAAATCATTGGAAATAATTTGAAATTTTACGAAATACCTTGGAATCTTTTTTTTTTGGAAAACCACTTGAAATTCCTTGAAATCTTTAAAAAAAATTTGAAGTAGTGTGTTATATGGTGAAATCTTCGAGATTCCGTGTAATATTCGAAACACTTGAAAATTCCTTAGAATCGCCTGAAATTGTTATAAATCTCATTAAATGATGAGAAATCCTTTGAAATCTTTAGAAAACTTCTAATCCTTGAAAATCTTGAAATCTGGATTTACCCTCCCAGAAAGTTCATTGACATCTCTGGGAATTTCAGGAAGTCTCATGAAATCTAGAGAAACTCTTTGAAATTCCTTGAAATTACTCGAAATCTTCTGGAATTGTTTGGAATCGCGCGTAATCAGGTAAAATCTTCAAAATCGCAGGTAATATTTGAAATGCTTAGAAATCCATTGGAATCGCCTGACATTGTTAGAAATTCCTTTAGATAATTGGAAATCCTTTGAAATTTCGCGAAATATCTTGGAATCACCAGCTTTGTTCTAGCATTCGAAATCTTTAAACCGGATTTTCCTTCCTATTAAATTCCCTGACGTCTGTAGGAATTTCATGAAATCTTATGAATTCCGGGGAAACTATTAAAAATTCCTTGAAATTACTTAAAATCTTTTGAAATTTCTTTAAATCGCGTGTAATTTGGGGAAATCTTTGAAGTCCCATGTAATTCCTGAAATACTTGGAAATCCCCTGGAATTTTCTGAAATTATTAGAAATCCCTTCAAATCATTGCAAATCCTTTGAAATTTTGAGATATACTTTCGAATGTTTGGCTTTGTGCTTATACTGCGAAATCTGGATAATCTTTTAAAATCGCGTGTAATCTGGTGAATTTCCTTAAATCTTTGCAGTCCCGTGTAATATTTGAATTATTTGGAAATCTTTGGAATTACTTAAAATTTTTAGAAATCACTTGAGATCATCGGAAATGCTTTGAAATTTGTTGCAATTGCGTTTAATCTGGTGGAACTTTGAAATCCCGCGTAATACTTGAAATACTTGGAAATCCCTTCAAATTATCGGAAATCATTTAAAATTTCGCAAAACACCTTGGAATCTTTAGCTTTGTTCTAATATTTGAAATCTTTAGATCTCATTTTCCTCTCCCATGAAGCTGCGTGAGATCTCTAGGAATTTCATGAAATCTCATGATATCCGGAGAAGTTATTTAAAATTCCCTGAAGTTTCTTCAAATCAATTAAAATTTGGGTCGCGTGTAATCTGTTAAAATTCCTTAAATGTTTGCAATCCCGTGCAACATTTTAACTATTTGGAAATCTTTGTAATTACCTGAAATTGTTAGAAATCACTTTATATCATCGCAAATGCTTTGAAATTTGTTGAAATTGCGTGTTATCTGGTGAAACTTTGAAATCCCGTGTAATATTCGAAATACTTGGAAATCCCATAAAATCATTGGAAATCATTTGAAATTTCACAAAATACTTCGAAATCTTTGGCTTTGCTCTAATGTTTGAAATATTTGAATCTGATTGTCCTCTCCCATGAAATTGCGTGACATCTCTGGAAATTTCATTAAATCTCATGAAATCCGGGGAAGTTATTCAAAATTCCTTGAAGTTCCTTAAAATCTTTCAAATTTGTTTAAATCGCGTGTAATCTGGTGAAATCTTTGAAATCCCGCGGAATGTTTGAAATACTTGGAAATCCCTTGGAATCGCCTGAAATTGTTAGATATCCATTCAATTGTTTTGAATCCTTTGAAATTTCGCGAAATACCTTGGAATGACAATGACAAGGCTCCAACTCGGAGAGGCAACATGAAAAGGTGTTACAACATTGAGGGCACGGATGTTCCCAATACAATTTATATAGGATGTTGAAGCTTCGAGATTTTGCCACGCGAGCTAGCACTTTTTTATTTTGTCTCCACGAGTTAGCACCTTTTCAATTGGCCTTTCGAGATGAAACCTTTTTATTTGGACACGTCGAATTGAAGTTCCTTGAAAATCTTAGAAATTCCTTGAAGTATTTTGAAATTTTTTTGACATCTTCCGAAATTTTTGTAATCCCGAAATCTGATGTTCATTCAAACCTAGGATGATGAACCCCTCGAATTGTTGCAAAATTGAAATCCCAATGAAAATCTGTAGCGTGCATTGATCGCAATTTAAAAAGCGATTAAGTAAATTTGTTTTTCGAAGGGATCATGATGTTAGCATATTCCATTGACAAGAGTAGAGGTAATGCATCTAATTTCGGGCTCAATCTACTCTGGCCGTCAACAAAGACTTTATTTACCTTCAATTTGTGCAAACGTACAAGCCATGTTTACCTTATCCTTCATGCCGACCTTATGCGCTCGCGATTACACATAATTAGCAATGTCATTAGCGTTTTAGCCCTCAGTCCTCACTAGGGTGGTCCAAAAAATGTCAAGTTTCGAATTTTCGAAATGATTATGCACCATTGCATTCCTTTCCAAAAAATAATGTTGCACGGTTTTTCTTTTTAGAATTTTTAATTAATATTTAGAGGGTGCGCAGAGCTGCAAAAGATTAGTATTTTTAAATCCAAAGCCAAGCACATTTCTACAAATTTTTCTTCTGCAAACTAATTTTAATGCCACCTTTCAATAGCCTTGCGGCCTAAAGTCTTAAAAATATTTATGGTTATACTAAGCCTTCTACCTGGGATTGACATGACACCAAGCAAGTAAAAGCAAGCTAACATTTTCCTCGCGATGGTAGGTATACTAGGTTGTTTGAAAAGTCCCGGGCCTGACGACCGGATGGCGCCACTAGTATAATATCCTTATTATTCTTGTGAAGTGTTAACCTTAAAAACACTAAACCAAAAGTTTCATTACAATCTGTCAAGTACTTTGTGTTTATTGTAATTGTCGCGTCATCATCTCAGTGATTTTGTGAACAATGCAAAAAACGAATTTCGTGTTCTCATTAAACATTATTATTTGAGAGGCAAAACGGCTAAAGAAGCTATAGAAAAGCTTGATAAGTATTATGGCACATCTGCTTTAGCAAATACAACAGTCAAAATGTGGATGAAAGAGTTTAAGTTTGGTCGTATGAGCACAAATGACGAACAGCGTTCAGGGAGGCCTTCAGACGCGACTACGCCAGGGGTGATCAAAAAGTTTTCCGTTTAGTGACCGATGACCGTGAATTGAAGGCGCGTGAGATTTCTAGGCTGGCAACATTTCAACTGTACGTGTACACAACTTTTTGCATAATCATTTGAACATGCGAAAGCTATGTGCGCAATGGATGCCGCGCATGAGTGTTCCTGAGCCGTTTTATAACCGTTGAAGGAACCTGGATCCACCATTATACACCCGAGACAAAGCAGCAGTCGAAGCAGTAGGTTCTGCCTGGTGAAAGTGCGTCAAAGAAGGCGAAGGCTGTTTTGTGAGCTGGAAAGGTGATGGTCACAGCATTCTGGGATTCCCAAGAAATTACTTTTATTAATTGAGACTTGGCTCCGTGTGACTTCTTTCTTTTTCCAAACTTGAAGAGATGGCTGGCTGGCAAGAGATTTTACTCAAATGAAGAGGTCATTGCCGAAACAAACGCTTAATTTGAGGAGTTGAGCGCCGACTTCTATTAAAAAGGCATCGAGCTTTTAGAAACTCGTTGGAATAAGTGTATCGAGCTGAAGAATGAATGCGAATTTTCTCAAAAAAATGTTGTTATTATTATTTTTGAGAAAACGATCTTTAACGTGTCATGAAATAGCTTCCAAATGGACATCAATGTAGGATATTATTAAGGGGGTTAAGAAGAGAAACAAAAAAAGAAAAAAGTGTCTTTCTTCCCATGTTAAATTTGTTATGAGTCCATAAGAACTGAAAACGTTCTGTGCAACCTCCAAATATTAATTAAAAATTCTAAAAAAAACTATGCCACATTATTTTTGCGATAAGAATGCAATGGTGCATAAGCATTTCGAAAATTTGAAATTTGAATTTTCCGGACCACCCTAGTCCTCACGTGTCACCATAATAAAACAGGGTGCCTACTCACCCGAGAAGCCTGGAATTTTCAGGATATTGTTATATTCTTAGAAAACCCCGGAAGTGTCAGGGAATTTTTTTCAAGTCGAAAATTTTTTTAAGGGTGCTAATTTTTTTAAATTATCATAATTAATTAAATAACAATGATTTTCTTTATTTTTTCCCATTCTTATTCAAATTCATGTACTCTAGGAAGAAACTTAAGAATTGATTAATTATGTTTTTAGTATTATTGAATTATATAATCATTCGATGGTGATAATTGATATATTTAAGAATATCCAAAAATTTCGATCCAAAATAGAGGAATTCTCAATGAAAAATGTGATAGTTGATGTCTCAATCAACAAAGATTTAAATTAAAAGTACTTGAATTTGACCAAACAAGACGAATTCCCAAAAAAATGATTGATTTCTCAACCAAAAAAGATTATTTTCCTACCAAACAGTTGCATTTTTAACCAAAAAAAGATTAAATTTCTACTAAGAGAAATAAATTTTTGAACCAGAAAGACGAATTTCAAATAAAGGAGTTGTATATTTTTAACCCGAAAATATGAATGTTTAACAAAATAATTGAATTGTCAACCAGAAAGGTAAATTTTTGACTGAGATGATGAATCTTCAAAAAAGAAAAAAATGAATTTTTAACAAAGTAGTTTCATTTTCAAACAAGAAGTTGAATTTTCAACCAAGGAAGATGAATTCTCAACGAAATAGTTGAATCCTCAACTAAAACTAGTTAATTTTCAAACAAACAGTTGAATTTTCACCTAAAAAAGATTAATTTCAGCCATAAATGGTATAGTAAAATTTTTAGTTAA
>JAUMHM010000004.1:12345113-12361177 GCA_032362435.1 Melikaiella ostensackeni
GGGGGGTGTAAAGAATTTCTTACGTAAGTTATCTCTTTCTAATAATTCTTTTTAAATGTGATGATTGAAACCAGTTTGAAAATTTTGTAAATCCCTTAAAATTTGTGAAATCATGTGGAAATTCCTTGAATCCATTGTATTTCATAGATATCATACATAATCTTTTGAAATCCCTTTAAAACTATTTAGCTCCGTGTAATCACTTCGAATGTTTTGGAAACTGTAGAAGTCGTTTAAAATCCTATGATGTTCTATGAAATTTTTTGAAATCCTTTAAATCGCTTGAAATCTTCAAAATAACGTAAAAATCTCTTATAATTCTTCAAAATCCGCAGAAATCTCTTCAAAACTCTAAGAATCGGTTACAATCCATGAAATTCTGTGAAATATTTCAAAATATAACAAGATTCCTTAAAATCCTTCCCTTTCAAATTCATTGAAATCTTTGAAATCCGTGGGAATCTTTCCGAATGTCTTGAAATCCCTTAAAATCTTTTAAAAGCCACTAAAATTCTTCGGAATTCCTCAAAATCTTTTACAGTATTCGGAATCCCTCTGAAATTCCTTGAATTTTTTTTGAAATTTCACGAAATCCTCTAAAATTGGTGTTTATACTTTGGAATATTTTTTTGATATATCTTACAATCCTTTGAAATGCCGTGAAATCATCAAAGCCGCTTTAAATATCTGAAAATTCATTCAAATCGCATAAAATCCTTTGAAATCTTATGAGATTCCTTCAGGTCCCTTCAAATCTTCGAAATCCAATCAAATTCTCAGGTATTCTTTAAAATTTGTGAAAATACTTCGGTATCTCTTGAAATCGTTTAAAATTCCTTGAACTCTTTTGAAATATTTCGAAATTTCTTGAAGTCCTTTCGAACCCCTTAAAATCCTTTGTAATTTGCGGAATTTGTTCTTAATTCCTTAAATTCCCTCAAAATATTTCGAAATCTTTCAGTGTCCCTTGAAATCCTGTAAAATCTCTTGTCATCTGATTAATCGTCCTGAAGTCCCTCAAAATCTTGTAAAATCCCTTAAAATTTGTAAAATCATGTGAAAATTCCTTGAAATCCTTTGTATTCCATGGATATCCTACACAATCTATTGAAATCCCTTTAAAACGATCAGGCTCCCTGTAATCCCTCAAAATATTTTTAAAACTGTGGAAGTCCCTTAAAATCCTATAATATTCCGTGAAAATTTTTTAAATGCTTTGAGTCACTTGAAATCTTTAAAATCCCATTAAAATCGCTTAGAATTCTTCAAAATCGGCGGAAATCTCTTAAAAACTCTAGAAATCGGTTACAATCCTTGAAATTCCGTGAAATATTTCGAAATATTACGAGATCCCTTGAAATCTTTGAAATCCATTCAAAATTCACAGAAATCTTTAAAATTTGTGAGGAACTTTCCCAATGTCTTGAAATCTCTTAAAATATTCCTCGAAATTCCTTAAAATCCTGTATAAGATTTGGAATTCTTTTGGAATTCCTTTAAACTTCTTGAAATCTTACGAAATCCTCTAAAATTGGTGAATATACTTTGGAATATTTTGATATCTCTTAAAAGCCTTTGAAATGCCGTGAAATCATCGAAGCCGCTTCAGATATCTCAAAACCATTAAAATCGCGTAGAATCCTTTGAAATCATATGAGATTCCTTCAAGTCTCTTTAAATCTTCGAAATCCAATTAAAATCCTTTGGCATTCTTCAAAATTTCTGAAAATACTTCGGTATCTCTTGAAATCCTTTAAAATCCTTTGAAAATCCACGAATTTTTTTGAAATATGTCGAAAGCTTTTAAAATCCCTTGGGATCCCTCAAAATCCTTTGTGATTCGCGGAATTCGTTCTTAATTCCTAAAAATCCCCCAGAATCTGTCGAAATCTTTCGGTATCTCTTGAAATCCTGTAAAATCTCTCGTAATCTGATTGACTTCCTTGAAGTCCCTCAAAATCTTGTCAAATACCTTGGGGAATCCAAATTTCCTGTGAAATTGTACTAGGTAATTTCTTCAAATTTTTGAAATCTTTAAAAGTCTCTTAAAATCTGTGAAACCTCTTGTAATCCTTTGGAATCGTTTGAAATACCCTAAAACTTTTGTAATCCGTTGAAATCTTTTGAAATCCCTCGAAATCTTATAAGATCCCTAACGAGCTTTGAAAATCTCGTTCAATTCCATCAAAATTTTGTCATTTTTAAAAATATTTTTAGTCCTTTGGAACACCTTGAAATCCCTTGAAATCCTTTCAAATCACTGGAAATATTTCAATTTTTTAAATACCTTGAAATCTTTTGATATCTCGTTTATAGTGAAACTTATTGATATACTGTTGATATATTCAGTAAAAATATAAGATTTCACATAAGAAGAGGGGAGGGGTGATAAAAATCTTGCGAATCCTTACAGTAGGGGGAGAGTGTCTCAAATTTAAAAAATCATCCTTACGCTTTTAATAGACGTTTCCTTTTTAATTTCCAAATTTCTTCTCAATTTTGAGTCTCACATAAAGGATTTGAAACAAAAATCTTAATTTTGAGGCTTTTATACTATAATCCTAAATTAACATTCCACTGTCGTGAGGTGAAGAAGAATTACTACTTTAAAAAAATTTTTTTCCTGACAGGCCACTTTTGACATTTATTTAGAGCCATATAGCAGTTCGAAGCCTTTTCAATCTCAAAAATCTTTTTCTTGTTCATTATCTTTTTCTCGTTGTTTATTCCATTTCACTGGAAAGTTTTACCCTGGATCTAATATCATGTTACATTTTTAATTGTATTCATTACAATTCTTTGCAGAATCGTGTTTTGTAACACAGATACGAGAACCATGCTATAATTTGTGACATCCTAAATCTCATATTTTCTTGCTTGAAAATTTTTTAATGAGCTTTGGACATCTTCTCGCTACCTGAAACGCTCAAATAAAAGTAAAAAGAATCTTCACGCGTGTGTCATTAAAATGTAATGTAATCACATGCCTTGCCTGCATGCGCAAATGAAATGCAACGTAGACAAAAACGATACAAAAAAAAAATTGTAGCTGCAAAAGCAGGTCTCCAGGCATCCGGTACTTTTCTGACCACTTTAAATAGGTAGAGCGCGTTTTTTTGCTAAAACTATTTTCGAGACATTCTGATGCAAATTCCAAGTTCAATAGAAATGACCACGGAGCGTCACGGAAATATTTTTGAAAAATATTCCAAAAATGGTCCTTGCGTCGATTGACCCATTTCATTGCATTTGAGAGCAAAATGTCTAACAGCAAAATTAAACTAGACACAATTCTGAAGAAGTATTCAAAAGAGAACCTTCTACCTCCCATAGGTGCCGAGTTATGACCCTTGGAAATAACGTGATTTCTTCAAAAAAGAGGCTGCAAAATCAAATTCTGAAGTTCGTATCTTTGGAACCTGCCAATTTTACGAAAAAATGTTCCGCATGATAATTAAAGAAGGCGCGGTTTCGAGTAATCTTAAAAAACAATGACCTTGCCGCAATAGTTGTAGCACAGGAAGTCATGGGAAAATCTGAAAAAAAATCTGTCCTTCATAGGTTAAGAGTTATAACCTTTCACAAAACTCCAATTTTTTCATATTTCCAGTCAACACGTTTTTTTCAATAGCTTATTTCTTGCATATCCTACGGAGAAACTGCGACAGGATAAATTATGGGGACCAAATCATACGGAAACTGTTACTAAACAATTTTCAAAATTGTACGATGTACTCCATCTCCTGATACTATGTAATTTATCACTCAATCATTCAAATGATTAGCTAATTGATTCATTGATTCATTCATTGCATAATTACGTGAAAAATGTGTTTATTTATTTCTTTATTATCAACAATTAACAATAATTGTTTCATCTGCGATGATTAGTTTATCAATTCTTGACATTTCCAGAATAAAATAATAAAGTGTTGTGAAAATAATTCCTTCAAAAACATTTTTTACAAATAATAAATTAGCAATGTAAAAACAGTCAATTTATAATTTTTCCTTCATTCACTTTCCACAACAGATATTCTGGAAGTATTTTTCATAAAGAAAATACGTGTACATCAAATATGCACCAAAATAATAGTGTAAGGAGTATTATTTGAACACTGATTAAATAATTGATTGTTTTTTTCACGCAAAATAGAAGAAAATGTGTATTTTTAATGAATTACAGATGCATATATGTCACCAAAGTGCTCAAATACGGTCGCAAGTGCATTTTTCAGCACATACAGAGCCTTTCAAATGAAAAGGGTGAAAGTTTCATGGTCATAGCTCGTGACCTATAAAAGCTAAAACATTTTTTATTTTCATATGCAGAATATGTTCTCTTTCATCATTTATCTTGTTACAGTCTTTTCGTAGGATACGAATGAAACGAGCTATTGAGAAAAAACTTTTTTTTTGGCTGAAAATGGTAAAAAAATGTTTTTTTTTTTAATGTCATAACTCTTGACCTATGAAGGCTATAAAATTATATTTTTCCAGATTTACGCAAAATTTCTTATGCTACATCTTTTTTCTGGCGTCATTGACGTGGCTTCACCCACAAATGAAGTATTTTGAAAAAACTGAACACGAGTAGTTAGCCCTGAAAAAATAAATCAAGAGTGGTTAACTTCAAGAAACCATAACCTATGACCTATTGGGGATATGTCATAGCTTTTTTTAGGATTACTCGAAATCGTGTCCACTTTAACTGTGTCCGGACGCTATAGGGTCACATAAAATTTTCTCATGCGAGAGCAAAGTGCCCTGGAAGCTTTAAAACAAATTTTTCAATTTTAATTTTTGAAGAAAATATCTGGATGTGAAATTTGACTGCGCATCTTTTTTTCCTTCAGACAAAGATTTGTAGCTTTCTTAGTTTTGAACTCATAGCCAAAAAACTGACTTTTTTGACAAAAATTGATTTTAATCCGTTTTTCACTCCAACTCGCGTTTTGTTTGTCAGTTTTTGGAATTTTCAAAAGAAATTTACGGGGAATACTCTGTCGGGTGTATTGAATAGATTAGGTATAATTATGATTTTACTTATGTCATCGCTGGAATTTTCGAGTGTACGATAGACTCTGTGGCTTACCGCCGCACCACGTTCTGTCGCTAGTGAGGTTTAACTTATAATACGGTATTAATGACATTTATTAGTAAAGAACGATTAAGCGGAAATTAGTTGACAAAATACTCATGAATTTTATTCAATTTTTAATGTATTTTTCCCATTCACATAGATTTAAATATAGAATACTCTAATTTACACCTACACTTGCATTCGGCTTAACTCGTAAGCGACCTTGAACACTCGCTTTGCAACAAAACTTATGCACACGTTCATTGCACTTTCTCTGAATCTATTTTTAAATTAAAATAGATCACTTAGTTCTGAACTCTTTACTGGATAACGCACATCTGAGTGTAAAGTTTAGAGGATAAAGTTGAGACACAAGGGTTATGTAGTTATGGTCAGTATTTTATTCTAACAGATTCGATGTATAGTGAGTTCGCAAGCAGAGCGGATGACCAGCCCTAAGTGCGAGAGAGACAGTAGAGTAAAGTGTAATGACGCAGGTCAAAAGTGGTAGTCAATGACTAGAGCGGATGATCAGCCCTGGAAGTCAGAGAGATAGCGAGGTAGCGTCCGGTATTCGTTGTGGTTCCTGGTCAGAGCGGATTGCCAGCTCGGGGAGGTAGTAAGAGCTAACAGCAGATGACCAGCCGTTAGTCTTTTGGATCAGAGCGGATAGCCAGCCCTGATCTTTCTGACCGATTCTTCGCGAAACACGCCTTTTTAGGCCCGTCGCGCCTCACGAGAGTCGCGAGCAGCTGACCGGAGTGGGAAAAATGCGAGTGGAGGGAGATGCGCGCGTTCAAGTTTCGTGGTCGCTGCACTCGCGGCTCTCATCTACACTCGGTTTTGCCGGCGTGAGGAAAACGTACCTTCCTTATTTTGACATGACCAAAGTTAGGTTTATAGGTATGTCCATACCAGGGCAAAGAAAGTTCTTTTTTTCCGCGATAGGGTTGCTTCGGCTGGTCTCTCTCTTACTTACTAAGTCTTAATATTAAAATGCCTATTATCTAAAATGGTTGTCTACGAATGAATAAATGTCGTCTGCGAAAGGGTTTTATATTCTAATATCAAAAGTCTCGATCCATGCGAGTCGCGTATAACAAATAATTAAAAACATGTGCAGGTGTAAACATTAGGTGTACATTATAGTATCCTACATTTAAATCTAAGAAAACCCGAAAAATATATTAAAAATTGAATAAAATTCATGAGTATTTCGTCGAATTATTTTCGTTGAATTGTTGTTTAGTAAAAAATTTCATTATTACCGTATTACAAGCAAAAACTCACTAGGGAGAGAATGTGGCGCGGCAGTAAGCCACAGAGCCTATAGCACACTCGAAAACTCCAGTGCTGACATTAACTAAAACCATAACTTCTCCTAAATTATTGAATATTTTGATCTGAAACTTTCCAAAATTATTATTACAGTCGACTCCGCATTTTTGTCATGAGAAGTCTTTGCCTGATCAAAATTCCCTCGATAAATGAAACGCTCAAAGTCACAAAAGTCCAGTTCACGACGAGAATCAGAAAAAAATTATCAAAATTAATTCAAAAATACGTTTTCGAATTCCTGTTACTCTGTCAATCGAAGGACACCCAAAGCGCATTCCCTGAAAATTTCAGTGAAAAATTCAAGAAACTGACTTTTGCTTTGTGAAAAGCGAGACCACAGTGCAAAGGTTTGGGTCTATTGTGGCATCATAGCGAATGCCTATTGTGATTGCCTCGCGCTTTTTAAGAAACAGAGTTTCTAGAGAAATAAAATTTCATGAGGAATGAAGTTTCTCGAGAAATATGATTTTTCGATAAATTTAATTTTTTAAAAACAGTTCAGAAAGCGCGAAAAGCTGAGAAAATGTCTCGGTATTTCTCAGTTCTCAGTCTTTCTCGAAGACACTGCGTTCTAAGCTGATCGAAGTGCCCAACACAACTCATAATTCGGAATTTATTGGAGGTAGAAGGTTCTTGTTTTTAACTTCCTCAAAATTATGTCTAGTTTAATTTTTTGTAACTTTTTAAAAAAATATTCCCGGGATGCGTCGTAGTCATTTCTAGCAAATTTGGAATTGGCAGCAGGACCCCTTGATAAACGTTAAAAAAAACGCCCTCTCCCTACTTAAAATGGTAAAAAGCCTTTTTTCGTACGAGATGCCTGGACCGCAATGAGAGACATAAATTGCGAAGGGTTTCGAGATAGATTTTCGTCGGAAATGGGCTGAAATTTCAGTAATGGCATGCGGAAAATCATTATCCGGAGTGTTACATAAACGCGGATTATCAGACCCTTCCAATCGCCGAGTATCCTGAAAGTCAATTTCAATGGATTGCCTACTTTTGGCTCATTTCTGATAAGCGCCTATCTGTCATATCCTCAATTTATGTCCTGGCAGTGGCGTAACTTAAAGAGTCTTCCTGAAAGGGAGGGAATAGAATTTTACCCCATAAAAGTGTTTTCATAAGAATAGCAATGGACCAAAAGCTTCTTCTAAGGAGTTAAAGGCGAGTTCGGAACTCTAACTTCTAATTCAAAGTCAGTCAGCTCGGTTGAAGTTTTCTCATAGGAGAACGATGGAATTCGAAAACTCTGCATTTCTTCCTCACGCATTATTTACAAGTTTATTATTGAGTCCCGTCTTTGTATGAAACTTTGGGAGAAGTGTTTTCACCGTTTTTCAAGGACTATATTCTTCCAATAGAAGAAATGAGATTTCACTTAGATCAAATGGAATATTTCAGTTATTTATTTCAGTAAGGAAGCGTCCATTATTTACGTGAGGATTTTTTTGGGGGAGGGGGATGGAGGTCTGGAAAATCTTACCAATCCTTACTTCGGGAGGTGGGGGTGAGGGTGATCCAAAACATTTCTTAAGTAAGTTTCCTTTTTCTTTTTTTATTAATGTGCTAATTGAAACCCGTTTTGACGTTAAAATAACTTTTCACACTACTGTGCACATTATATGATTATTTCATTTATTTCTAATTCATTATATAACATTTCATATCATAACCTACATCCAATAAAGGCGGAGTCGAGGTGTTAACCAGTCTTGAAATGTGGTGTACACTAGGGTGGTTCAAAAATGCATTGGAAAATTTGTTTTCGTGCTGGAGGGCAAGGATCCTTTCAATTCGGTTTCAAATCCAAAAAAAATTTGCCTGCTTCTGTTTTTTCGAAATTGTTATTTTCACAGGTGCCGCTGGGCACTCGAAATTTCCCATGTAAAATAAATGGGAGAAAATCACTTTCGGATTTTTTGGAATTTTTCTTGCCGAAAATGATTATTGTGGTTCTAGCGAAATAATTATTGATATTATAAAGTAATTAAAAATTACTTGAAGAAATTCCATTTGCTTAAATAATATTTTTTCCTCAAAAGGGTGGCTTTTTTCTGAAAAAATAAGAAAAAATGTTACCTTTTCATATATTTTATACGCTCCCGATACCTCAGCTCCATTATTCAACAAACTTTCATTTGTTTAAACAAATCCTATTTGTTCCGATAATTGTATTTTTCTCAAAAAGTCGGCTTATTTTCTAAAAGACCTATAAAAGGGTTACTTTTGATATACATTATACGTTTTCGATACCTCAGATATACTATTTAACAAACTCATATTTATTTAGACAAATCAAATTTGCCTGAACAATATTTTTACATGAAATTTGGCAATTTTCTCTCTTTTCTGCTACAGATATCACAATTAATGATTTCTTAAAACATACATTCAATTTTTTTATATTCATGAATTGCATAAACAGTTAGTTATTAGCTTTATCCAGCATTTTGTCAAATTTTAAAACTTTTTGTCATGAATCTTCTGAAATGAAGTAATCAATTTTCTTGATTGAGCGATTTATCAATGATCTTTGCTTTAATTTGTTTATAACCGGAAATAGCTTCCTTGGACTTTTGAGATGAAGCTTGTACCATCATTTCCTGAATTTTATGAACAACTTTAAAAAAAAAGAAAGAATTCTCAAATAATGAAGCTAAGATATAAAGATAGACAATATAAAAAAGGCAATATAGATAGAAAATTTACCAGAGAAAAGTGAACTTCTCTAGGACAACACGATGAATTACTGGAAATAACTAATAATTAATTGTTGAAACAATTCTTGAATAAAAAAAAATTATGTTTTCAAACAATTGATAGATGTTATATTCATTGCAAGAAAGAAAGTCCCTAAACTTCCTGAAAAAATATCGTTTAAGCAAATGTAATTTGCGTTAACTAAGAAATAAAGCTTTGTTAAATAATAAAGTTGAGGTATTAAAAAAGGTAAAAAAACACATAAAAAAGCAACCTTTATTTTGATTCTGTTGGAAAAAACTGACTTTTTGAGAGAAAACAATTATTTCAACAAGTGAAATTTGTTCAAATATTCAACAATTACTTCAAAATATTATTAATTCTGTCACTAAATCAACAATAATAATTTTTGGTGAAAAAGGTAAAAAAAATTGCTCAAAGGTATATATTTCGTGTAGAATTGACATTTTTGGATTTAAGGGTACTTTTCAGGGCACCGTGGGGGTGTGTTAGTGGTGAAGAACCCATACGACTGATAAATATAATTCTTTATTGAAAAGTCCTCTACAAATTCTATAACTTTCCCGTAGCATCTACCCAAACTCACATAAACTATTTTAACAACCCTAAAAAGTGATTTTCTCCGGTGTATTTTACATGGGGAATTTCAAGTGCCCAGCGGCACCTGATAAACACAAAATTTCTAAAGAACAAAAATATGCAATTTTTTTTGTGGATTTGGAATCGAATTAGGGGATCTCTGCTCTCTATAAAAAAAAGTGATTTCGAACCACCCTAGTGTACACCTTTCAGTAAATCTAACAGAATCCCTGGAAATCCTTTTGAAAGTCATTAAAATTTCTCGACATCCCTTAAAATCTTTTGTAATACTAAAAAATCCTTTGAAGTTCCGTTAAATCTTTTGAAATCCTTGGAATCGCTCGAAATCGTCAAAATCCCATAAAAATCCCACGTAATCCTTCAAAATCCGTGGAAATCCCTTAAAATGTCTAAAAATCGACTGAAATCCTTGAGATTCCATGAAATATTTTGATATGTTATGAGATCTTTTGAAACCTTCGAAATCCCTTTTAAAATTCATTAAAATCATCAAAATCTGTGGGAATCTTTTCGAATCTCTTGAGATCCCTTGAAATATAAATCCATTTGAATATTTTGAAAGCCTCTTGGAGTTTTTCAAATCTCTTTTAAAATTCATTGAAATCATTGAAATCTGTGAGAATCTTTTCGAATCTCTTGAGATCCCTTAAAATATTACCAATCCATTTAAATATCTTAAAAGCCATCAAAATTTCTCGAAATACTTTTAAGTCCTTTATAATATTCGAAAATCCTTTAAAATTCGTGCAAATCCCTTAAAATCTCTAAAAATCATTTAAAATCCTTGAGATGCCGTGAAATATTTTGAAATGTCACGAGATTTCTTGAAATCTTTAAAATCTCTTTTAAATTTTCTTGAAATCATCAAAATCTCTTGGAATCTTTTCGAATGTCTTGAGATCACTCAAAATATTACAAATCCATTTGAATAATTATTTTGAAAGTCATTAAAATTTCTCAACATCCTTTAAAATCCTTTATAATATTCGGCAATCCTTTGAAATTCCGTCAAATCTTTTAAAATCCTTGGAATCGCACGAAATCGTCAAAATCCCAAAAAAAACCTCATGTCATCCTTTAAATTCCGCGGAAATCTCTTGAAATGTTTGAAAATCGATTAAAATCCTTGAGATTCCGTGAAATATTTTGAAATGTTACGAGATCTCTTAGAATCTTTAAAATGTCTTTTAAAATCCATTGAAATCATCAAAATCTGTGGGAATCTTTTCGAATCTCTTGAGATCCCTTAAAATATTACAAATCCGTTTAATTAATCTAAAAGCCATTAAAATTTCTCAAAATCCTTTAAAATCCTTTATAATATTCGAAAATCCTTTAAAATTCGTGTAAATCCCTCAAAATCTCTAAAAATCATTTAAAATCCTTGAGATCCCGTGAAATATTTTTAAATGTCTCGAGATTTCTTGAAATCTTTAAAGTCTCTTTTAAAATTAATTGAAATCATTAAAATCTGTTGGAATCTTTTCGAATCACTTGAGATCCCTTAAAATATTACAAATCCATTTAAATATTTTGAAAGACATTAAAATTTCTCGACATCCTTTAAAATCATTTATAATATTCGGAAATCCTTTGAAATTCCGTTAAATCTTTTGAAATCCATGGAATCGCACGAAATCGTCAAAATCCCATAAAAATCCCATTTCATCCTTTAAAGTCCGTGGAAATCTCTTGAAATGTCTGAAAATCGATTAAAATCCTTGAGATTCCGTGAAATATTTTGACATGTTACGAGATCTCTTGAAATCTTTGAAATCTCTTTTAAAATTAATTGAAGTCATCAAAATCTGTGGGAACCTTTTCGAATCTCTTGAGATCCCTCAAAATATTACAAATCCATTTAAATATTTCAGAGCCATTAACATTTCACAAAATCCCTCAAAATCCTTTATAATATTCGAAAACCCTTTTAAATTCCGTTAAATTTTTGAAATAATTGCAATCGCTGGAAATCGTCAAAATCCCATAAAAACCTCTGAAAATAATTTAAAACCCTTGAGATTCTATTAAATCTTTTGAAATCCTTAGAATTACTCGAAATTGTCAAAATCCCATAAAAATCCCATGTACTCCTTTAAAATCGTTTAGAAGCAATGAAAATTCCTCGATATCCCTACAGATTGCTTATAATATTCGGAAATCCTTTGAAATTTTGTTAAAGCTTTTGAAATTCTTAAATTCGCTTAAAATCTTCAAAATCCTAAAAAAGTCCCGTATGTTTCTTTAAAATACGTGAAAATCTCTTAAAATCTTAAAAAAATCGGTTAAAATCATCGACATTCGGTGAAATATTTCAAAATATCACGAGATCCCTCGAAGTCTTTGAAATCCCTTTAAAATTCATAGAAATCTTTAAAATCCGTGGGCATCTTTCCAATTCTCTTGAAATCCTTAAAATCACTTGAAATTGTCAAAATCGCGTTGAATCCTTGACATTGCGTGAAATGTTTTGAAATATTGCGAGATCCCTTGAAACCTTTGAAAACACATTAAAATTCATTTAAATTTTTCAGGCACGTGGGAATCTTTCCGAATCTCTTAAAATCCCTTAAAATATTTTTAAATCTATTGAAATCTCTTACAAGCCTTAAAAAGCCTGGAAATCCTTCAAAATCCTTTATTATATTCGCTCATCCTTTGAAATTCCGTTTAATCTTCTGCTTTGTTTAGGAATCCTCGAAAATCCGTGGATATACTTTGGAATCTTTTGAAATCTCTTAAAATCCTTTAAAAACCCGCAAAACTATCGAAGTTGATTTAAATCTCTTAATATACGTTAAAATCCCATAAAATCCCTCAAAATTTTCGCTAATCTTTTTAAATTCCGTGAAATCTTTGAAATCTGATGCAATTCGTTCATATCCATTGAGATTTTCGAGGGCGAATTAAAATCCCCTAACAACATTCAAAATTCGTGAAAATATGTGGGTTCCTCTTAGAATCCTTTAAATTTCTTTGAAATCCCATGACTTTTTTTGAAATATTTCGAAATCTCTTAAAATCTCTTGAAATCCATGAAAATATTTTGTAACCCGTGGAAATAGTTCATATTTCCTTAAAATCCCGAAAAATCCGTCGAAATTCTTTGGTATATCTTGAAGTCTTGTAAAATCTCTTGAAATATGATGAATCTCCTTCACTTCCTTGAAATACTTTGGAAAGCTTGAAAAATCTCGTTAAATTTCGTAAAATATTTGTAATTCTTTGAAATACTTTCCAGTCCTTTGAAATGCCTTAAGATCCTTCGAAATCTTTTCAAATCCTTCCAAATCACTGGCATTCTTTCAAATCTTTTGATATCCCGAGAAATCTCTTAAAATCTCGTTCACAGTGAAAATAATTGATATATTGTTGATATAATATATTGAGTAAAAATAAAAAATATTACGTAGGAAGGGGGAGGGGGAGTCACAAAAATCTTATGAATCCTTACAATAGGGAGAGGGTGTCTAAAATTTCAAAAAAATAAACTTTGCTTAATTAATGGACGTTCCTTAAATAATTTAAAGTTTACAGATTTCTGTTACTGACTCATACCGACATCGAGGGTTCGCGTCCTTGCTATATTCAGAAGCTTTTATGTAGATATTGAACGTCATTATTGCAGGATAATGAGCGCCTAGCTGATGAAAATGATTAACGAGTTGCGTAGCTTACTGGTAAAAAACATCAAGCGGCAATTGAAATACCTGGGTTCGAGTCTCAGCGTAGTCGTAGGCATGAATTTTATTCTTTTTTGAAAGACATTTATGATCTTTTTTTTTGAAGTAATAAATGTATTCTGAATCTGACATACGATATTTTTGTAAAATGTGCATAATAATGACTTTTAATATCTTATCTAGAAGCTTTGTAATTTAGCTGTTTGAGTGGATTCGTGTTATCGACATTTACCGAAAATGAGGGTTCGTGTCCATGTTAAATTTAGAAAAATAGACAGATGTTAAAGGTCACTATCGTTTGCACTACTATATTATAATAATAATAACGTTCAGTATACATGAGCTTCTAAATGTACCAAAGGCGAAAATCTTCAATTACGGTAAATGTCGGTAAGTCTCGGTAACAGGAATCTTGAAGTAGAAGAAAAAACAACCCAGCTTCACTATGAATTTACATATGATTTAAGACCAGTGCACTTCAAAATTCAACAGATCAAAATTCAAGTCCTTTAAAAGTAAACAATTCAAGAATTGAATATTAAAAATTCAGAGTGAATCAATCCGGATTCAATTTTTTATATTTGAATTCTAACTTTATTCGGGGATATGTAATATAATTTACAAATCGTATTAAATTGCAGGATTAAAAATGATATAATCTGAAATGGGAAGCATGAACCTGTTTGAAAATTATCAATTTCAAACTGCAAGCATTTTGAAATTGAAAACTTTTAAATGAAACCATTTCAAAATTAAACAATTTTAATTTCAAATTGATCAATTTAAAATCTAAACCAATGAAAAGTGAACACAAATTGAATAATTTCAACTTTGAAGTTTATACTAAACATTTTCAACTTTGAATTAAAAATTGAACGATTATAAGAGATAATTATTTTCAATACTCTTAAAATTGAAGAACAGTAACCTTACAGACTTAAAAATTAAAACTTTTAGATTGAAGCCACCCAAATTGAAAAACTGTTTACTTAAAAATGTCAAATTAATAAAGAAAGTCTGTAGAACTAGAAATTTTCCTAACTTACTAATTATAACTCAGAACGTCTTGAAAACAAAATTTTTCAAATCCAAGAGTTAAAAAATCCAACAATTTCATTTATGGAATGTATAATATTCAATAGTTTTTCAATATTCATTTTAAAAAATGAACTCATTCCGATCAATTTTTTCAAATGTATATAAAAAGCTCGAATTTAATTTCCAATACTTTTCAGAAATTGATTTTCTATTTAAACATAGATAAATTTAATATGAGTTCTATTATAAATTTGAAATAAAATCCAGAAAACTACAATTCTTGTGAAAAAGTGTACGAAAAATGTATTTCCCTTTTCGAACTCTCTCAACTGTTCTTTTTTATTCGACGGGAAAATAAACCGTTTATTATTTCTTTCCCATAAAAAATAATATAATTTTTTTTAAAATGATTTTTGCATAGTTACTATTGAGTTTATTTTTGTCAATGTTCAGTATTTATACTTATGAGCTGAAAAGTTCAAAATGAAATAATTTTTCCTCTTTTTAAAAACGATATTTATATTCTTCATTATCATGTGGACTAGAATTTTTCTTCTTAAGTATTCTGGTTTCAATTTTCCAATAAATAATAACCAAGAGATTGCAAACACCTTTTTGAAAATAGGATATACATTTTTCTCAATTTTCTGGTTCGAAAAAGTTTGGCAATAGATTTCCAGCTTGAAACACAGTTTGAAATTCTAAGTGAATCATATTATAAATTATAACTTTTTTTTATTCCGATGAACTCTTGACTCATTCTAATAAATAAATAGTTATTTGACTCTTTACTTGTTAATTTTTTTCCATCAAAAAAGCTCTATTGCAAAGCTATTGAAAAACAAATTATTTCATATAGTTGAAAACTATGGCCCATTTGACATCAAAAATGATTTAAACGGAAATTTATTCGAGTTCTGTATGTCATTTTTCCAAATGCTGAACCATGTCAATTTATTTTGAATGACATAATTTATGGGGTAAAAAAAACCTTCGGACAATTTATTTTCTCATTGTGACATCACTTCTCCTCTACTTCTCTGTATACAGAGCTTTAATTTGGAGTTTTCGCATTCAGTCGGACAATGATGAAATTAGATGAGACAAAGAATAAATATCTGTTTATTAATAATAATTTTTTTATGGATTATAATTTCAGTTATTCCTGATAAGATACGCCACTGCTTCATAAAAACTCATCTCATTTATTTTCAGTCCTCCAGGTTTTCACTTTCGACTCCGATAAAAATCAAGCGCCAATTTCTGATCAGTTCATCACTAGGGTGGTCCAAATTTTTTTAATTTTCATGCTCTCATCCCTAATCGAATAAAAAAAAATAAACAAATATTTTCTCGTTTGTTTTTGAAAAGTTAATATTTAAAGGTGACGCAAATCTCATTAAGTTTAACACGTACTTATTTCCCACAAGAAAAAAATACGTTTTTGTACATTTTTTACAGAATCGTCAATATTGCGCATATTGAGATTGTAATAAGCGAATAGGAATTGTTCAAACGATTGTGTTTGTTAACTTTGATTGACTATTACCTCAGGGTAAGTCAAAAGTTGAAGCAAGGATGGAAATTTCAGAAAAAAA
>JAUMHM010000004.1:12361277-12397221 GCA_032362435.1 Melikaiella ostensackeni
ACATATGGATTACTTCCCAACGAATCTAGGAGATTTTAGTGAGGAGCAAGGGAAGAGGTTCCATCAAGACATAAAGACAATGGAAATGAGATATCAAGTTCGATGAGATGTAAAAATGATGGCTGATTACTGCTGATTATTGGAGAGAGAAAATGATGAGAACCGAGTGAAGCATAAAAGGAAACCGCTCGTAAGATCTCTCGAGGATAAAAAAGTTATATACTTTAAGAAACAGTGAATGTAGGCATGATTCCCGATATTCAATGTGAGGATTCAGAACTTGTAACAAAACTCTGTTTGTATAAATTCGTTTCACCCTGATCCTCACCTGATGGGGTGAGAATGACCCCTGATTCGGATTTAGCGACCCCAGAAACGCCTTAGAAGAGTGGTTTCCTCCAAATCAATGGTTTTTTCTCTTTTTGACCTTGACATGACCTTGATCCTGATCTCATTGGGTCGAACTCAACCCGGATTCGGATTCAGCGGCCTCAAAAACGTCTAAGAGTAGAGGTTTTCTCCAATTCCGTGATATTCTCAATTTTGACCTTGGGATCACCTTCATTCCGACTCGATGGAGTAACAGTGACCCCGGATTCAGATTTAGCAACCCCAAAAACGTTTTAAAGTAGTTATTCATGCCAATTCAATTGTTTTTTCTCACTTTGACCTTCACTTGACCTTGATCCCGACCTGATAGAGTCAAACTGACCTCGGATTCGGATTCAGCGACCCAAAGAACGTCTGAAAATAGAGGATTTCTCCGATACAATGGTTTTATCCATTTTGACCTTCAATTGACCTTGATCCTAACCTAATGGGGTCGAACTGACCCCGGAATCGGATTCAGCGACCCCGGAAACGTATAGGTATGGTGGTTTTGCTCGGGATTCAGAAAATTTTTTTTTTGTGGGGCTGTGTTATTTTAGAAACTTTCCTTTGAGATAGTTTGTGGAAGGAAAAGATTTTCAAGTGAGGATTTAAAAAATTTTAAATTAGATGTGTGGATGGAAGAGAAATTTGAGACTTGATTCTTTCAGTTAGTGTTATTTGTCAGGGGATTCGTTACTTAATTTCAAAATTCTTACAATTGGAACAGAAAACTTTGAAGTTTTAAAGAGAAAATATTCTCTAGAGATTTGTAACATGATTACACTAGAATTTAATACACTAATTTCATTTTGATTGAAGCAATTTAGGTTAAACTACAGCAATTCCAATTGAATTCTAGCAATCTTAGTTAAATTGTACTAATTCTGATTGAATTCTGGATTTACCCGCAGCATTCCATTAATTCGACAATTAAATTATATTAATTGAATTCTGATCATTCCAGTTGCATTTAAGTAATTTCCGTTACATTTAATCATTTATTGCACTTAAACCATAATAATTAAAATTAGATTCTAGGAAATAGAACTAAATTAGAAATTGTATTAAAATATAGCAATTCCAATCAACTTATATCAATTTCAGTTCAATTCTAGCAACTGAAATTGGATTTTGGTTTATATCAATTCAGATTGAGTAATGCCGTTTCGAATGAAATTATGGCAATTACAGTTAAATTCTTGCACTCCTAATTGTATTGTAGAAATTAGAATTGAATTATAACAATTAATGTTAAACAGTATCTCTAGTTGAATTTGAGGAATTCTAGTTGAATTATAGATTTTGAAATTCATATATAATAATTGCAATTGAATTGAAAAATTGTTTGAATTGCCATATATCTAATTAAATCATAGATTTGTAGCAATTCCTATTAAATGATAGCCATTTCAGTTAAATTGTAGAAATTTCAATTCAATTCTAGTAATTCAAGCTAAATTATGATAATTTCAGTTGAATTATAGTAATTCCATTTCATTTATAGCAATCCCATTTCAATTATAGTAATTCCATTTCAATTATAGCAACGCAAATTCAACTACAGAAATTCCAGTTGAATTATATTAATATTAGTTCAATTGTGGCATTACAGTTAATTTAATTCAAATTAAATTAGCAATTGGAATTGTATTCTAAGAATTGCAGTCTAATTATAGCAATTAAAGTTAATTTATGGCAATACCAGTTCAATTATGTCACCTATACAGTTAATTGATAGCAATTTCAGTTGAATTGTGGAAATTGTAAATCAATTCTAGCAACTACAGTTGTATTTTAGTAATTTCAATCAACTCATGATAATTGAATTGTTTTCTTGCAAGTGGAATTGGATTCTAGCAATTATAGTTGAATTATAGCAATTCCAGTTGAATTTCAACAATTTCAGTTGAATTATTGTAATTTCAGTTAATTTATAGCAATTCCATTTCAATTGAAGCATTTTCAATTCAGGCGTAGAAGCGAAAGTTGAAATATAGAAACTTCTGTTGGATTATATTATCATTAGTTGAATTATGTCATTACCAGTTGGAATATAGCAATAACAGATGTATTTTAGCAATCCCAATCAAATTGATTTAATTTGAATTGATTTCAGCAATTGGAATTGAATTTGAACTAGCGCACGAAATTAAGTTTTAGCAACTGGAATGATTTCTAGAAATTCCAATTGGAGTGTAGCAACTGAAATTGCATTATGACAATTCCAACTTACTTCATTTAGTGGGAACTATCTTTTGGGAATAAGACTTAATTTCGAGTTATAATGTAATTATAAATTGCATTGAATTAAGTAATTTCGAAATAATAGAGTTTCAAATAGTACTATAACATTTTAAAATAAATTGTAGCAATGTAGAATGAATTATAGAATTTATAATTGACTTATAGTATTTCCAGTTGTATTATAGTACCTTCATTTGAATTGCAAGACTTCCAGTTAAGTAATTACATTGATTACATTGCAGTTGAATCATATAATTTATCGTTTAATTATATGTATTTCAGTTGAAATATGTCAATTCTAGTTAAGATATAGCAATTTCAGTTATATTTTAGTCATTCCAATAATATATAATATATATATAAATATATAATATAAAAATAAAAAATATATAATATATATAATCTAATATATAATAATAGCAATCTCACTTGAATTCAATAAATATGTTAGGTGGTATGTTTTGGAAGTTGGAATTTATTTCGAATTGAACTGTATTAGAAATTGCATTAAATTAAAGTAATTTTTTGAATAACTAATTGATATTGAGATAGTTATTCAATGAATTGTTGCAATTTATATCTGATTATATAGTAATTCATAATTGAACTGAATATTTGATTGAGCATCAACAGTTCTACAGCAACAGATAATAATCTGGCTTTGAAAATATCAATTTTTTCTAGATTCCTCTGAGCTCTGCAAATTCTTCTTCCTTCTAAAAAAAGATATAATTTGCATTCAAGATTGATTAATTTTCGCTTAAATTGTATACCCTCAGGAAAACTGAGTAACTCGATAATTGGATTAAAGGCGGGTAAGATTTCCTGTCTTTCTTTAAGCTTGAAAAATCCTGGCTTGAAAACTTTAGATATTAAGAAAAGTTTAACGTTCAGCGAGAGACGAGATTCAAGCTACAGAGGTATGAATTTCGACGTCACTAAAATCCCAGGATAATCAATCATCCTATAAACTTTCGAATTACAATCTGCATAGGCTGGAATAAGCGCTAGTTGACAACAGATCAAACGAAAAGGGAAAAGGAAAAATTAAGATTCACATTCCTGCACTTCAAAAGCCTAATGCTGACGAAAAAAATGGTAAATTAGCAATAGGAATTTCGGTTTTAAATTGTAAAACTTACTGCTGTATTTGAATATATATGACCAAAAGATTCTAATTGATAATTAAACCTCCTAATAAAGTTTGGGTTGAAATCGAAATACAGATGTGCGTGCGAAGACACCTCCGCATTGAGAAAACTATTTGGTTGTGCTAACAGTAATTGGCCTAACAAAAAAGTTGCTGTAACAGCTACAAAATAATTTGTTGGATTATCCAAATTTTGTTGAACATTTTGGTTGATCTATCTAAACAATTTTGTTGGCTGAACAAAAGATTACAAATCAAACTGATACAACTGTTGTAACAAAATGGAAGAAAATTAAATTTTAGAACTGATCTTTAGTAAATTGGGTTCGAGGAAAAACTTTTTTTCTATCTTTGACAAAAAAGATTTTTTTTTCAACACTCCCATGATTTCGGCCCATTTTCATGCCTGCAGAGCGGACCCACAAACTCGCATCTGCAGCAGTGCGAGCATGAAGTACTTTCTACTCACTAGGGAGTAGAAAAATTACATAAGCGAAAGAATATGGCTTATGATCGTCTTAGCATATAAATATCATGCTGATGACAGTATATCTGTAGCAGGCATAGTATAGCAGGAAGTGTCACCGCCAGCGGAAGTTCTTGGAACTGCAAAAGCTATCCTCGCATTTCGTATGCGAACTAGACTGGACACCCAAAACTCATAGTAGATGTCGCCACTTCTTTTGCCTCCGATGGACGCACATAATCTATAATTCTGTGTTGTTCATGGTGGTCAGGATGATCAGGTATTGGCTAAACTAGGCTCATGTGTGCAAAAATAATCTCCACTACGCATGCGCGAGAGTTTAGCGAATAGCCAGCTATCATGAATAATAGAAAATGTTAGAAAACTTGCCCCCTATGGCGCGAAAAAGGGTAGCGACATTTGCTCTGAGTTTGAGATGTCCAACCTAACTGCCGGGCGGCGGTCAAACGCGTTCCTTGGATTACTGGTTTTGTGCATTTTGGGGCCCTTTTAGTACCGACTCTAAAAGCGAGATTGTGGGACCGGGGCGATCATCAGTTCCTCCATAGATACTTGCCATTCCTTCCCCTTCCAGTGCGTAACGACGCTACTCCTAACTCGACTCGAAGCAGCACCTCGAGCAGCTCCGCCTTCAATGCTGGGCCCCCTGCGGAGACAATGCCCTCGATAATCCTTTTGTCACCTAGTTTACCTATTCCCTGGCCTATTTCTATCTCAAAAATACTGATATGTCAAATAAAATCTGTATCATTTTGGCGAGTTTGAAAATATAGTCGTAGAAATAATGTAGGTCACATACCTTCCCCTTTTCCAACGTTTCGTGGGGGGCGGGAAGGCATCCACGTGACTGGTCACAAAAATAATGAACTAAGGCGATAAATTTGTAAAATATAAAAGATGTATTTTTTCTAGAGCTACAACTTTTATTAGAAACTTTTTTCTCTCTAACCAACATTGAAGGCGGAGCTGCTCAAGATGTTGCTTCGAGTCGAGTGAGGGGTAGCATCGTTGCGCACTGGAAGGGATGGCAGGTGTATGGAGGAATAGATGACTGCCCATGGAATCGAACCACAGTCATGAAAAATGCCCGAATCATAAGTATACATTTCCCTCGCCGTAGGAATGGAAAGATCTCCCTTTAGTTATGCAATATGCTATGATAATCACATTTTTTGATATCCTTACAATCGCTCTTGTGTAATGAACTACAGTTTTGTGAAGACAAAAGAATTTTGTTGCGGTGACTATTTTTTTTCTCAGTGCGGTACAAAAATTGGTGGTTTCAGGGGGAGAGAGCAGCAATCTTAGCAGAGGGATATTGGTGATTATCCTAGTGAGTGTCGTGAAGGCTGTCTTCATTTCTTTTACAGTAATGGCTCTTTGCTACAGGTACAGTAGCAAATTTCTACAAGTGATGAGAGCCCACTGAGCCCAGCTGAGCTGAGTGGGTTCGAAGCAACGCCTGTCGACGTGACGTAATTCGTGCCTAGCTGGATGAGGAGGCATTGCACGCGGCCGTCACTGCTCTATAATTGATTATTTATTCATTACTTTAGCCTCCTTATTCGATGTCTTCTTATATGTCTTTTTTTTATACGCTCCTGTTTTCGCAACTATGCCACAACATCTGTGGACATTTGTTCTCATATATTTATATATACCCTTTGGAAAGGCTAGAAGAATGAAAAAGAAAAGGTCCTGCGAGCCGAAAAGATTTTGATCCCTTTCTGAAACGCTCGTTAACCCCATCAATCAATGTTATTTCTCAAAGCAGTTATTCGCTTCGAGGTTTCTCAGTTATTAAGTTGGATTTTCGTATATTATTTCTGTGAGAAGAGGTGAGATTGTGGGAATGATTCGAATGTTTTCTCTTAAGTTACCACTTTCATTCTTACTTCACTAATTGGAATCTTGAGAGTGCAAAAGCGTTTTATCGGAACAGAGGGAAATTTCTTGATTAAAGACAAAGTATTAAATCGCTTACTTTTCGTATTGTTGATTCAAGCGAATTCAGTAAACTTCTGTTCGGTTTATTGTTTTTTTTCTAATTTACTAGAGTTTATATTTCCAAGAATTCAATTTGAATTTAGTGAAATGTGCAATTATATTTATTTGAATTCATTTGGAATTCTCTTGAATTGATTTTGAACTTACTACAATTCAGTTTAATTTACTTCCCAACAACTTGCTAGAATTGACTTTTTTCTTAAAGTCACTTTAATTTACTTGAAACCAGTTTTATTTTCCAGAATTCTTTCGAATTCATTTAAAATACCCTTAAATTTACTTAGTTTACTTGAATTCAGTAGAATTTTCTTTTAATATAATTCGACTGGAATTCATCTGTTTTTCATGAATTTACTTTAAATTTACTGGAATTAAATTTCACTGTATTAAGATTAAAACTGAACTCACGTGAACCTAGAATAAATAATATGTAGCATAGCAATTCAGATTGAATTGTATAGTGACTCAGATTGAATTATAGCAACCTTGATTAAATTCTGACAATTCAAATTCAATTTTAACAATCCTTATTTATTATTATTGTATTTCTTATTATTCTTATTAAAATGCCTAAATTGGAATGGAATTCGAATTATAATTCAATTGGATACTGCATTGAATTATAGTAATACCAATAGAATTATAGCAATTCCAGTTACATTCTAGTAATTCCAATTGAATTCAATAAATTCCAATCAAATTGTAGGAATTCCATCTAAATTTTTGGGATTATAATTGAATTCTAGTATCACCTTCTGAATTCTTACGATTTTAGTTAAATTCTAAGGACCTTAATTGAATTCTAGAAATTATAACTGAATTTTATAATTGTAATTGCATGTATGTAATTCTAATTGGATTCAGGTAATTCTAATTGAAATCTAGTAATCGTAATTGATTTCAAGAAACTCTAGTTAAATTCTAGTAACTCCAGTTGAATCATGCAATTCCCATTGAATTATTGCGATTGAAATTCAATTCTTTAAATTCTGATAGAAATCGAATAGAAACGCAATTAAAAATCGTATTTAATTATATCAATTCAGAATGAATTGTAGTAATTGCCATTGAATTCTAAAAATGAATATTGAATTATGGGGATTCAAATTGAATTCCAGCAATTATTATTGAATCATGGGGATTATAATTGAATTCCAGAAATAAAAATTAAACTATAGCAATTATAATAATATTATAGCAATTATAAATAAATGATAGAAAATTTTAATTACATTATACGAATTGAAATAAAGTTATCGCAAATATTATTGAATTATAGCGGATCCAATCAAATGCTAACGCTTCTAATTAAATACTAATAGTTCCAATCCAATGCTAGCATTTCCAATTGAATTCGAGCAATTCTAATTGACTTATTGCAATTCTACTTGACTTCTAGCAATTCTGATTGATTTCTAGCAATTCGAGTTGATTTCTTATGAATTCTAATAGAAATCGGATTGAAATGCAGTTAGAAATTGTATTTGATTATGGCAATTCGGAAAGAGTTATGGTTATTGCAATTGTATTCTAGAAATTATAATTTAATTATATCAATTTTAATTACATTATTGCAATTATGTTTGTATTATAGCAATATTAGTTAAATCATAACTATTATAATCAAAATATTTATTAAAATTCAATTCCAGCAGTTTCAATTGAATTATAACAGTTCCAATTAAGTCTAAGCAGTTCCAATTGAAACGGTAGCATCTCAAATTGAATTTTAGCAATTCTAATTGAATTCTAGAAATTCTAATTGAATGTTAGCAATTCTTATAATACAGTTTCTAGCAATTCAAAATTATTGCTAATGATTCTAACTGAATTACGTAATTCCTATTGAGTTTTTGCGATTGAAATTTAATTCTGTAAATTCTAATAGAAATCGAATAGAATTGCAGTTAGAAATTTTATTTGATCATAGCAATTTGGAATGAGTTATGGTAATTACAATTGCATTCTAGGAGTTATGACTTAATGACATTAATTTTAATTATATTATACCAATTATAGTTGAACTGTAGCAATTTCAGTTAAATCATAGCAATTACAATCAAATTGTTGCAATTATATTTAAATTCTAGCAGTTTCGAATGAATTATAACCATCCCAATTAGATCCAAGCAGTTCCAGTTGAATAGTAGCATCTCAAATTCAATCTTAGCAATTATAATTGAATTCTAGCAATTCTAACTGAATTATAGCAATTCTAACTGAATTCTAGCAATCCTAATTGAATGTTAGCAATTATAATTATCTAATTTCTAGCAATTCAAAATGATTTCTGATGATTCCAAATAAATTATGAAATTCTCATTGAGTTTTTGCGATTGAAATTTGATTCTGTAAATTCTAATAGAAATCGAATTGAAATGCAGCTAGAAATTGTATTTTATTATAGAAATTCGGAATGAGTTATGGTAATTACAATTATATTCTAGAATTCATGATTTAATTACACCAATTTTAATTATATTTTAGCAATTAAAGTTGAATTATAGCATTTCCAAATAAATTACAGAAATTATAATGAAATTATAGTAATTATAATTAAATTCTAGCAGTTTCAACTGAATGATAACAATTCCAATTGAGTCCAAACAGTTCCAGTTGAATGGTAGCAATTCAAATTTAAATTTAGCAATTATAATTGAATTCTAGCAATTCTAATTGAATGCTAGTAATTCTAATTAAATGTTAGCAATTCTAATTATCTTATTTTTAGCAATTCAAAATGATTTCAGTTGAATTATGAAATTCCCATTGAGTTTTTGAGATTGAAATTTAATTCTGTAAATTCGAATAGAAATCGATTTGAAATGCAGTTAGAAATTGTATTTGATTATAGCAATTCAGAATGAATAATGATAACGACAATTGAATCCTAGAGATTGTAATTGAACGATTGGGATTCCAATCGAATTCTAGTTATTCTAATTGAATTGTAGCAGTTTCGAATGTCAGAAGATGCAATTGAATTCCAACAGTTCCAAATGAATGCCAACGGTTGCAATTGAATGTCAACAGTTCCAATTGAATTCGATTGAATTTATTTAGCTGTAGTTAAATTTTCCTGAGAATCATAATGTATAATGCACTAAAAAGATTAAACATCTCGGTATCTTTTTGTTTTTCAGAATGTGCAATATTACCTCCTGTTCTCATAAGTATTATAATTTGTTAATTACATATTTGAAATCAAGAAATATTCTCTCACTCAAATTAAATTGCTCAAAAACGATCTAAATATGACCTCAATGTTCCAATTTATTGCATGAAAACGTAATGCATCATTCACGGATCCAGGACCTATCGCTCGATACAATTTAGTGTGACTATCGCAAATAAAGTGGAATATGGCGCCAATGTGCTTTTTATACCCTGTTCGCACGACTGCCAAGAACGAGTCTGAGTTCCCCAATTTTCGGGACCAGCTGGATTTCCAAAAACATTCTAAATTCCGAATCAACCTCAGGCTTAGCTTTTATTTACCACGAAACAGACAAGTTTACGTTTGTACAAATAAGCTAGTCGGTCCTGAACGAAAGTTGGCAAACCTAAATGCTTCATTGCGTATTCAGAAAAAAGGAATGTTATTTTTCATCAGCATTATCATAAAATAAGATATTTTTATTAAAGACAAATGGAGCGCCATTTTTCATTCAAGGTGAATTTCATCTATCTGTTCGTAACGAACGAAAAAGTTGCACCGAATCGACATGAACCCGCATCGTATGTAATCACAAGCTCGAGGAGTTTTTTTAAAGTGTTTTTTTTTAGATATATCTCTTTTCTAAAAACAGAGCCTACAATGATATTCAATTACATTAAATATAGTCCATTTGGTTATATACTGAATAAAAGTTTATGAGAAATCTTTCAATCCTATCTCAAAAAGGAGAGTTCTAAGATCTGTCGTATAAAAAGAAAATCCAGTTATCATTATCTCGTAATAATAACAAATTCTTTTCTTTCCTTTCTTGATCTGCCATTTTTATCTCGTTGGGTAATCATTTTGGGCCCAGTTTTGAGGTATAATTTTTTTTATTACGTAGGTTCGAACCTTGATGCTAGATGAATACGTCGTTCTGCGTATCGACGTCGTCGTGCGATGATTTTCGAGATACAACACGGAGAAAAATAGATTGTCAAACTTGGAATGTCAAAACTTAGATGGTCAGTTTGATCTTCTAGATATATGTAGTAACCACGCACCATCCATAATTTTTTCTTCATAATCAGGCAGACTAAAATTTTATAGTCTGTTTGAATACCCACAGGTGATCAAACTCACTATCAAGATGATCAAATCGACACTCTGGGATTGTTAATTTTTGACTATTCTCAGAGTGTGGGAACTTGCAAATCAAACAGAAGTGGCAGCATCAGGACTTCTACCGAACGCCAAGCGAACACACCCGAAACGCATTTTCGGAGCGAGTAACGTTCAGCGTCATGTTTGGCGTGTTGCACAGATTTTTAGTTAGCTTAAACCACTTGTTGTGATTTTAAATATGCGCGGAGTAAATGGAGAGAACATGCCGGAGAGTGGATTCAGTGTTTTTTTTTGTTTTCAACGTCAAATTCAATGCTTCCAAGTGACTAAGAACAAATGCGTCACTCAGCAATCAGTGCGTATACTCAACATTCTCGACCGAAAACGTGCTCAAAATTTCGTCATTTGTTGATACAGAAACAAAAGTTATGAGATTTTTGATACGCATTTATATCAATTTCAGATAGTCGTGATATATACCTGTATAATCGGTAATATGTTGTCAAACTGTTTGTCCATATGCAATCATGTCTTATGCATCTATTACTTCAAAAATAATTTTAAAATGCTTTCAGATTTAATGGATGCTATACCAGTTTGCGGGTTGTGTAGATTTTATTTAATTATTTAATTTCCAATCTCTTCTCTCTCTGACTCTCACGAATATATATTAGGAGAAGGACAACATATACTAAAGTTGACCCTCTAGTATAATGAAGTTAACAATCCCAGATAATCAAGCTAACACTCCTGGGTACTCTGGTTTATACTCCAGGATCGTCAGGTTTACAATCCAGGATCGTCAGGTTTACAATCCAGGATCGTCAAACTGAACACCCATTTTTGACATTCCGCGGACACAGTACACTCCCGGTATTTTCCCTCTCCGTATGTTCCCGTTCTCCTCCACACGTATTTTAACGCACACATTCTCGTGTCTCCCACTTAGGCGACTGCGAGTCTCTGCGATAGCCTGCGCATGTGCCAACGTGCGAATTCCAACGTGGAGTAGGATAGAGTGAGTGTAGTCTGTAAGTGCCCAATTCTTGGAATTACAATCCCCTACAGCTCCGTCAGGCGGGCAGATATCGGAAGTGTACTGTAGTAAATTACACTATCTAGAGAGCTGTCCTATAGCTAAACCTCCAGTGTAGTCAGTTTCACACTCCAGATAGTCAAGCTGACTACCCATTTCTTCCGTGTACAATTACTACATTTAATTACTATTATATAAACATATACATTATATACGTAAAGTTTTGTTATTATTCTCAATGGTGTGTATCGTATACATATTGAATATTATATGTGCTGATATTGGCTTCTCTGTTTCTTGTCTGTTTCTGTCTGTCACTGCCATCTCTGTCTGTCTGCATGCTGTTGGACGCTCGCGGAAACCAAACCACACCACATACCGCGCACTGCGAACAATGGTACTCGACCTCGCTCTGGATGACCAAATGTTGTCGTCCGCCGTTTGTTACGAAATCACAGAGAACTACCACGGCTCTAACACTGTATTTTTAGTTGGTATGCTCATGTCGGTGGTAGGGGGTGTTTTCGTAGTATTTGCTCTGATGGCTCTCTGCTACAGGTCAGTCGTAGTACATAGAAACTTCTCCCTCTGTCTCAGGTTAGTGTGCAGATACTTACACGTAGAATTTCTTTGTATATGTCCTTCGTTCTTTCTTCTTCTTCTTTTTGACTTTTCTTATACTTCATCTTCATCGTTTCCACGACTTAGATACTCTCCGTCCTTATACGTTATCAAATTTTTTGCCTTATTTTGCATTCAATTCGAGACGCGCTACTGCTGTTTGATTGTCTATAATGCTCTGCACGAGCTCACTCAAGCAAACGATCTCCATTATAGCTCTTACTTCAATAATTACTTCATATGAATCAAAATTTCCAAGTTCGAAAACAAATACAAAAGTTACAGGTGAATAGAGATCAGGTTTCAAATTTTATCTTGCGCGGAAAATAGACTTTCAAGTTTGAGTCACTGCAAACTCAAAATCAGCGATCAAAAAAACTTAACACTATCTGGATATGATCGTCATGATTTAAGCTTTGACATTGTACCAGGAAGACAAGAATATCTTTGCTAGTTCTGTAATTATTGACATGAATGTAGACGTAAGCCAGAAGATCATGATCATCTTCTTCGTACGGTAGTCGGCCTACTCGTAAAGTATGTAATGCCAATTTCACGCAGAAGCCTACATTCTTGAAGATAATTGAATTACTGCTAAAGATATTTCTATAATTCTAGGCTGAACTGAAAAGATGCATAATAAAAATCATATTTCTATTGCTTTAAAATTTTTTGATTAGTTCCTTTGAAAATCTAGTGAATTCAAGTTGAAAGTTCAAAATTCGGACGATTCAGACTGTTCCTACTCGTTTCTTGAGAGTCAAGTAACTTTAAACTTTCAGTCACTGCATGCTCAAAAGCAACCAGGAAAACATGAAGCTTCGTGAACATGAACCTTAAAATCTAAGCCTCATGGTCAGTCTTGAAATATGAAAATATCTTCACTACTTATCTAATTATTACCATAAATACAGACATAAGTAGGTAATGCTAATTTCACACATGCGTCTACATTTTTGAACATAACTAAAGAACTACTGAAGAAATTTTTAGCTTTCTAGGCTTATATGGAAACAGACATAATAAAGAACATATTTCTTCAGTTTCGAAAAATTTCTTCTACTGCCTTTGAGGATCCAGTGACTTGAACTTGAAACTTCATAATTAGTCGAGGACGAATCAGACTGCTCCAGCTTGTTTCTTGTAAGTCAGATAACTTTCAAATCTAGATCACTGAAAATTCAAAATCATTGATCAAAGAAACATGAAACTTCGTAGATATGATTCTTAAAATCTAAGCATTAAAATCAGCACAGAAATATAACAATATCTCCACTAGTTCTGTAATTATCACCACGAATGTAGGAATGAACCAGAAGATCAACTTCATCTTTGTCTACGATAGCGGGCCTGCTGGCAAAGTATGTAATACTAATTTCGCGCAGCAGCATACACTCTTGCAGATAATTGGGATACCGCTAAAGATATTTTTATCTTTCAAGGCTTATCTGAAAAGAGACATAATAAGGATCATATTTCTATAGTTTTAAAATTTTTCATTACTGACCTTAAAGATCCAGTGAATTGGAGTTGAATGTTAGAAATTAGGCTGAGACAGATCAGACTGTTCCAACTCGTTTCTTGTGAGAGTCACAAAACGTTCAACCTCAAATCACTGCATGCTCTAAAGCAATCAGAAAAACTTGAAACTTCGTAAATCTCATCCTTAAAATCTACGGATTCAAATAAACCTGGAAAGATAACAATGTCTCCACTGGTTCTGTAATTATTCACATAAAGATGGAAATAAATCACAAGATCATTATCATCTTCTTCGCAAGGTGGTGAGCCTGCTCATGAGGTATGCAATATTAATAACACGCACCAGTCTATATTTACGAGCATAGTTGGAAAACTACTGAAGATATTTCTATCTTTCTAGTCTACCAAAAAAAAAAAAACATAAAAAGGATGATAAGTCTGTTGTTCTAAAAGTTTTCGATTATTGCCCTTGAAGATCCAGTAATTTGAAGTTGAAAGTTAGGAATTATTCAATTAGAGATCAAACTTTTCCAACTCGTTTCTTGTAAGCCAAAGAACTTGCAACTTCAAGTCACTGTATGCTCAAAAACAATCATAAAAACTTGAAACCTCGAAAATATGATCGTTAAAATCTAAGCTGTAAAATCAGCCCCGATAGTTAACAATAGCTTCACTAGTTCTATAATTATTGTCATAAATGTAGAAATAAACCAGAAGATCATCATCATCTTCGTCGCAAAGTGGTGGGCCTGCTCATGAATTATGTAATACTAATTTGAAGCAGAAGCCTACATCCTTGAAGATAATTGATAAACGGCTGGAGACATTTTTATCTTTATAGGCTCATCTGAAAATAGAAATATCAAGGATCACATTTCTATAAGTTTGAACAATTATGATTACTACCCCTAAAGATATAGTGAATTGAAGTTAAAAGTTAGAAATTAAGGGAAGACATAGATCAGACTGTTTCAACTCGTTTCTTGTAAGTTGAAGAAGTTTCAACTCCACGTTACAGCGTGCTCGAAAGCAATCGAAAAAATATGAAACTGCGTAAACATGATCCATAGAATGTAAGATTTAAAATCAGCCTAGAAAGATAACAATAGCTTGACTATTTCTGTAATTATCGTCATTGATGTGAAAATAAACCAGAAGATGATCAACTTCCTCGAAGCAAGGTTGTGGCCCTGCTCATCAATTATGTAATACTAATTTCACGCAGAAGCCTACATTCTTGAAAATAATTGGTAAATAGCTGAAGATATTTTTATCTTTCTAGGCTTATCCGAAAAGGGGCATAATAACGATCATTAGTCTATAGTTTCAAAATATTTCAATTACTGCCCTTCAAGATCCAGTGAACTGAAATTAAAAGTGAGAAATTAATCAAAGACAGATCAGACTGTTCCAAATTATTTTTTGGGAGTCAAAGAACCTTTAATTACAAATCATTGCGTGCTCAAAAACAATCAAAAAAACTTATAACTTCTAAAATATGATCCTTAAAATCCAAGCTTCAAAATCAGCCCAGACAGATGAAAATATCTTCTCTAGTTTTCTAGTTATTTTCATAACTGTAGACATAAGTACCAGAAGATGATCATCATCTTCGTCGCAATGTGGTGGACCTGCTCATAAAGTATGTAATACTTATTTTACGCAAGAGTCAAAATTTTTGAAGATAAATGCGAAATTACTGAAGATATTTTTAGCGCTTATCTGAAAAGATACATAATAAAGGTCATATTTGAGTAGTTTCAAAAATTTTTGTTCACTGACCTTAAACACTTGCTGAGTTGAAGTTGAAAGTAAAACGTCAAAGATCTAAATCATCCTGGTTTTATCAAATATAAATGAAGTTGTCAATTTTTTTGCAATATTTGCCCAAACTTCAGACAAAAAATAATACTTCATAATTTGAAATACTCATAACCGATTGCTGTAGTAAGTTTATTTTTCCTGCCCGAATGCCTCTACTGAATAGATATTTATAGCCGATTTAATGTAAAATAGCTGACACAGATTTTCTAGCGTTAGATTCTAATTGAATCTACTAGAGGCGATAACACATCGAAATTAATTAACAGCAATATACCAATGAGGATATTAATTTTATAATACCGCAAATCGCAATGTAATGGAAAATGCATGTTTGTGAAATGATCCAGATCTAATAGTGATTTCAATGTTTGTGATACATGACATGCAATGACAATATCACAGTAGGTATCAACTAAAATTCAGCTTCGAAAGTTCTATTACGTTTTTCAAGAGCCGAAGAAAAAAGAAATTACGCAATAAGAAAAGTTAAAAAATTATACACTTTTACTATGGAGTTTCTATAAAGAATTTAATCAAAAATTTGAAATTTGTAAAAATATTTAAAATCTTGCTTGTATATTGATGTAGTCTTCCTCATATAAAGTCCTGACAAATTCCACAAAATTCCGAAATTAATATTGAGCATAGAACTTCCACACAGATGCTTCATTAGATTTGTAATTAATTACTTATTTATTAACAGGACCTTACACGAAATTCCAATCCTGTCTTATCTTATCTACCTGAAATTGCAATCTGAAACTAATCTAAGAGGTGAAAATTTGAATCTAGAGAGAACAATTGATTTGTGGGTGAAGTTTAGTAATAGAGCATAGGAGGAATATTCAATGAAGTTTCTTGTTCAAAGAAGGTCTATTTCTGTTTCCTGCTGGGTGGGCTGACATCTTTGAAGTTGATTATTTGGAGATTGTGAGGTATCGATCAGATCGTTTGCTTTAGGGTGATCCCGCATAACTTTTGTCATCGTCGACGTAGTTTCGCAAATTCGCTCGCTCGTCACAAATACGTGGAGCGATCGATCGCTTTGCCCGTCGCGTCATGCCTGTGCGAGTTTTACTTGACTTTGTCGTCCTGACGGAAACGAGAATCGTTTGACTTTCGACGAACTTTCACGGCTTTGACGCACTGCACGCGCATTGCTCAAGTGCACTTGTAATTGCTCCTTATATCCTTTACGATGAGTTCAAACGAGCCAAGGTCCTCGTCAGCGTATTAACTCAATCGTAATCCGAGTTAGGCACATTTGCCATTTCAGATAAGGGTTTCAAAAGTCAAATTTTAAGGTGGGTTTCGATTAATCTCAACCAAAAATTCTTCAGGTGAAAAAAGATGAAAAATAACTCAGGAATTGATTTTTTGCTGCTAGCCTTTAACTGGAGACCAAAAAAATTGTATGTTGTATGCTCAGGGACAAAATTGGCTCTCAAATCACCGCTTTTGCTCCATAATGCACACGATACTTTTTGCAACAATCGTATATAAAAATTCGAGTTTTTCAAAGCCCGTGAAGCGTGTTAAAAGTGATTCGATTTGTGACCGATTGAGGAAATACCATTATGTAGATATTGCACGACAAAATAGCCTGTTACTTGTCTGTCACATTGAAACTGATTAAAGGCTTCTCCGAAACAGTGCCAGATGGCACCACTGAAGGAACTATTTGCAATACGCTAAGATTACTTTTTGCAACACACGCATTGAGAGTGCAAGTTTTTACGCCCGCTTCGCTTGACTAAAATGGCCAGTTTGTGACTGATGACGTCAGTTTGTTTTTATCGGGGTAAAAGTACTTTTACTCCGGTGATGAAGGGGTAAAGGTGATTTTAGCGTGCTAAAAAAGGTTGTGACATATCTTGATTAATTTAAGCGGGAAAGGGCGGTAAATTTAAAACGGGAAGAATTTCAATTTGAAATTAACACAGTTTATTCAATGACTCAAGTGTAAGGGTAAAAATGACAAATGCGAATTCTGCTCGGTAGCGAGATACAGATCAATCTGCCGCACTTTTTTGAGTCTGGTGAAAAAGTCGCTCGCCTACGCACCACCAACTTTTCCCACCTTCGATTGCTTGGCCAATGGGGTCCTAATTACGGGGGTAGTCAGAAAATCCGCAGGGTCTTTATTTTCGTATTCTCTCTCGGAAATTCTTAGACCGTAGTAAAAAGCTTAACTGGACAAAATAGACAAAATACAAAATTAAAGAAGAAGGTAGTAAAGGTATAAAAGTAACGATTCTAGTCCTACGGTTACTCCTAAAATTCTAAAGATGAAAAGTTCAGTTTTCTGAATTTGGCAATAAAATGCCGCTCGGAATTGTCGAATTCACAACGTCTTTAACCATCTGCTTTTTAATCCTAGGTTTTAGCTTCAGCTCATGAAATCTCATAAGAGTTACAACACACTATATTTTTCTAAATAAATTTTTGGTCACACACATTTCCTAAAATATAAACTTAATCTCTCGGATCTCGCACGCATGTGTTTAAATTCGCCCGCGCTATATTGCTTGCTCATATCACCAGCAGGAGCGATACGTGTCATATGTTACAAGGTGTCCTCGGTGACGCCATCTGGCACAGTTTCGGAGAAGCCTTAAGTCAGTTTAGAAGAGGCAGATGTTGAGAGGCTATTTTAACGTGCAATGCTTACATAATGTTAGTTCGTCAGTCGGTCACAAATCGAATCACGTTTGATACGCTTCACTGGCTTTTAAAAACTCTCATCTTTATTGCGGTTTTTGCAAAAAGTATCGTGAACATTATGAGACAATGTACTATTTGCTCTTGCATCACCGAGGAAACTGTACTTTTATTCTGCTAAAAACAAACTGACGTCATCGGTCACAGATCGGCCATTCTCGTCACGTAAAACAGGCGTAAAAACTCGGATTTTTAATGCGGGTGTTATGAAAAAAAATGTTTGAAAATAGCTAAATTCCTGTACGCACCACAGGAATCTATCTGTCGTATAAGAGAAGCGGAATTATCTCTAAATGGGAAAAAGAAAAATGATCTACTATTTATAGATCCGCAGATATATCTTTACGAAGTTGAGACTTTTTCTTAAAATTTCTTGAAAAGGGGTCAACTTCCTGAAGGCATCCGACCTATGATAACTAGAACTTTTTCCTTCTTTTTCAAATTTACAGGAAATTGAGTCTACTTTAGATCGTATGGTGACTACATTTCTCTTCGATGCACAGGAAATAAGCTATTTTGAGAAGACTGAAAAATACTGTATAATGAAAAAATGTACTGGGAATTTTTTTATACTTATTTTTTTAAAGAAGTTTAAGGTAGCATGCATAAAAAAGCTATTTTCCAAAAAAGGATGTTTACACCTTTCTTAAAAAATGACGGAGGCTTCAACCTTTTTTGGATGTCTAACTAAAGGGTTTAGGAGAAATAATTCCTGAGTTAATGCTAATCAAAAGCCTGAACTATGCTAGCAACCTCCGCTTTTATCTATTTGAATTTCTGTTATATCTGATGATCATTTTGAGGACAAAACCAAACAAAAAAATCATTGAAGGCGTTTTAAGAAATATATTTTCTTATGAATCTCGTGATAACTCAGAAGCGAAAATAGAAAGAATCTGAAGTTGTAAGTAACTTTTGAGTTTAGTTTATTCGAAAACCACCTTTTTTTGAGTTTTCATCATTCCTTTGAAGGTACTTCAAGTTTCAAAGAAATTTGAAGGACTACGCAATATTTATGAAACATTAAATTTTTGTCATAAAGAGTAGAACTTTCAATGGGGTCATTCCAAAATTTTTTGAAATATCTCTGCGAAATCATAAAAAGAAAAAAAGTTTGTTAGAATGAAATAAATGTTTTATTGGTGAGTCAAAGAACGTTCAAAGAAGTTATCCACTTAAATGAGCAAACATTTCTTTGAATAAAAAAAATAACTTTTATTAAAAAAAAAGTTGATCCAAAAATAAAATTTCTTTATAACAAAAAAAATATTTCTTCGATTGAGAAAAAAAATCTAAAAAACAGCGCTTTGGCTAAAGATTCTTTAAATATGGGTGTCGTGTCAAAAAACTTAAGTATTGGATTTTCTTAATCTATAATTCCTGACGAAGAATTGATTGAAATTTGCATTTTACTGGGATTTTTAATATCTTTTAGACACATTTCGGCATCTGAATATACTTATTTCAGTTCACAATTTAAAAAAAATAATTAATATTTACAGAATTTTTAATTTGAGAAAACAGGACGTCATTCAGGATTACCCAGAAATTACATTCATTTCAGAAGGATCAAAATTGTTGTTAATTTTTCGAATTTGAAATAAGTGATATTAATTTAGAAATGATCCTATAGTCAAGGTTGTACATTGTACAAAAAAAAACTTAGTAAGCTTTTATGTGCGTTTTATATTCTAAAGTACAAAAGATTTTCAGAAAAACTCCCATTTTCATGGTTTATAGAATTTATCATGGAAGATATTGATTTCAGTGGAAAAAATTCTAGAAAATTAATTATAGCTCTCGATAAAGTAATACTTCTTTGACCAAGTCATAGCTTTTTAAGATTGTCAACTTTCAAAGAAAATCCTTTCATAATTTTTGCAAAGAACGAACTATATCTTGAAAATATGCATGTTTAAAAAAAAACATGGTCAGGGTAACGACTGAAAATTTAAAAAAAAAACAGAATTGGAAATATTTTAAATTTATAAATTTTAGTAGTCAAAGTATAAAAATGTTAAATTTAAAGTCTTTCAAAATTAAATTTTAATTCGAAAATGTTCTAAGTAAAACATTATAAATTAAAAACTTTGAAGTGAACAAATTTAAATTGCCAGTGCTTGAAATTGTGTAATTTTTTCGAAAGATCGTCCTTTTAAATCAAAAAATGATGGTGATTTTATTGGAAAATTGTTTAACTAAAAAAAAATATTCTCAATATCGAAATGGTTTCTATGACAAATGCTGTATTCATCGAGATTTATAATTTTTATTTAGAATGACCTTATGCGTAAAACAAAGGTTTTTCTGAGATAAATCATAGAAGCTATGAAAGCGCAGGAGATTTTTGAAAAAATCCATTTTAATTGCGAAAACAAAATTTACGAACAAAATGTTCAAGGTTCTTTTGCACTTTTTGACAGCACTTTTTATATTCGTAAAATATTTAATTCATAGTTGACTCAGGTGTCCTCATTTCACAATGTGCTAAATTTATTAATGACGCTCTTTTTTCAGCCTGGGCTCTGAGATAAGAAAATTTAGAAGTCAAATTTGAAAATCGGTTCAAAATGGAAGATACTATTTATGTACAAAAATTACTAAAAGTTCTAACAAAATTAAAATTTTCAACAATATTAGCTCAGAAAGTATGTATATTTGAAAAATCGAATACTTTGATTTAGGGTGGTTCTTGAAACCCAATTTTAGAAAATAAATCCTGAACTCAATCAATAATACTGCAAAAATATTTCAGTTTAATTTGACCTTGAAGTAAAATTCAATTTATCTATACACCGAGAGAAATGTTTGGTTGGGATAATAAACGACTTTTTACTATGAAATCAAGAAATTTTTTTGTTGGACTAACAAAATTTTGGTCAGTTTGAAAAACATCCAGTAAAGCAACGGAAACTTAATTTGTGTGGAACCAATATTTTTTGGGACAAAAAAAATGTTGCTCAAGTTGGCTTGGTTGGCGTCATTTTGAACAAGTTCAGATTATTCCATAAAAGTTAATCAGGGCTGAATCTTGAGAAAACTGTTTTATTGGTATTTGATCCACGAGTTCTGTTTTGTTTCATTCATTTTAAACTAGAACAAAATTTGGTTGCAAAGATATCAAGTAATGTTTTCTTATTGTCAGTGTATATTAAATTGAATATTTCTCGAGTAAAATTTATACTCAAAGTGTTCGAGTAATGTTCACGCAGGATTTTAACAAAAAAAAATAGTAAATGTAGGCGGCAAGTGCCTACAAAAAAGGGTTTCGCAGCCGATTAAGTCTTTAATAAAGTCGTTCAAATCTCACCCGTCCCCTCATTTCTCATCTTTCTCCTCACTTCCCCTTTTTTATACAATAAGGGTTTCTGTCCGAAGCTGCGAAACCCTAAAAATAAAAAAAAGTCTGTGGAATGACCCAGGGGAATAACTGCACGATTAAAAAGAAAAAAAACTTGGATCGGATTACAGTAACGTAACAGGAAGTAAGAGCAAGTTGCAATTTCCGCTACAGATCGCAAACAAAGGCACCGGCGTCGCTTTGGCCTGCACATTTTATAAGGCGAATTTAGTGCTGCTTTCGGTTTTTTGTGAATAACGTAATACGACGAGAGTTTAAGTGAATAGGAACGCGGGAAATAAAATTGTTTTTACGAAGTGAATATTTTTCTACGGTGTGTATCTGTTTCGCCTCATGGCTAATGGGACTTGTACCAGGGTCGCCAAGTTTCGGTTTAATCTTGACATTATTATTTTTTTTTGACCATTTTCTAGAAATTGTACTAATTTTAATTTAATGCGTAAGATGTTATCAAAAAATAGATCGTAATGTAACTATGCCCTTTGAAGGAAATTTTTCGATTAAATTGGCGACCCTTCTTTTGCACTTTTTGCACCTTGTTATAGTGCTTATGATTGTCGGCTTCGTGGTAGCATGCGAGCACGCTGAGTACGCGAGTCTGACGTCTCGATGGTGAATTATAATCGTCGGGAGAAACATCCATTCAAAAAATATATTTCATTTAAACCTAATAGTCCCACTGCCAAATTTCCCTTTACCTCGAGACAAAATGGATTATTCAGTAATTTATAAAAGGCGAAGGACTCTATTAGGTTGTATCTTTTTCTGAGTGTAAGTCTTTGCAAGTGTAGCAGCGCATGTTTTTCAAATTCTGACGATAATGCATTTCTCGCAATATTTGCCTTACGAACTGTGTCAAGTTGAAAATCGAGTGAGAATTATTTTTCCGTCAACGATAAGTCCCTTCACGCCTAGATTAAAACGATTTTCACAGAAATGAACTTGCTTGTCCATGTTTCCTGAAAATTTTCTTCTGGGGATGGTTTCTCACTATTTTAAACCTGAAATTAAAAAAATAGTAGGGTCTTTTTTGAAATAACTCATTTTTTGACATTTTATAGACAATTTACCATACATACTTCTTAGGTGGAAAATCACGTATGACTTTATATCTGCCTAAGCCCTGTAATTGAATGACCAAAAAACGTCTAAATGCTCAATATCGAGTGACTTTTAGAACGCTTTTAAAATGTTGAGAAAGTGTAAAGAGATAAGTTTCTTGAAATTTGTTTGTTACAGGTACATTATACGATTACATTCCATATTGAAGGAGCAAAGTAAATAAAATTCCTGGAAAATTGAAAAAAGAACAATATCCTGACACTAATAGTTTGGAAGATGTAGCCTAAAAAGTGATTTTTTAGTGAAATTTCTTTTGAAAATTTTGGTATTGTGAGAAAACTTTCTTTCTGTGAGTTTGATATGAGAATCGACTGACTAGGAATAGAATTACACTGAATTATTTGTAAAAATAAGAAAAACTTTGTTCTAACTCTAATATTACCGCAGTCAGAGCCTCTCAAAGTTGACACACTTTTATTGTACTCTTTTTGAAACTAAGTTTCTCGTAAATGAATCACTTCGTGTGCATTTGAAGAGTGAAATTCTCGACATAGAAGTAAAGATGTATCAAATTTCCCGAAAGAGGAGGAAACTTGTTCTAGATAGTTTGAGTTTGCCAAATATGTATGCTTTCGAAAATTGAGTTACTTTAAAGAATTAAAACAGATTTTACTGCGAGTTGCTTGCCGTTCCAGGCTGTTTTCCTAAATTCTATTCTTTTGATATCTCCTAAGTATTTTTAACCCGAAGCTGACAGTCGTTATTCCAAAGCAGTGCAGGTTTTCCTATATTAAGCAATCATATGTTTGGCCAAAATAGAATTTTACACTATAATTTGATATCAAAATCGTATTTCAAATTTCGCATCTGGAAAATCTTCAATCAGAATATAGTATTTATTTGTTTAACAATTACTGTTGTGGTTAATGGTATCTTCATATGTGTCATGTTATGACGAATATTGCTATTTTTTAAAATGACCAAAGACACAGAAAAGACAAAAGATAAAGCTTACATCGAATTCAGGTGAAAGATTCGCTTCAACAAAAATTAACCTTGCCGGTCAAACTTTACATGAAGTGGAGATAATTTCGTGATTTTAAACTTGCCTCGATAATCTTTCGCCTGCTTTCACCTCAATTATTATTCGAAAAGCAGCGAGAGCTACGACGCCAGCGCTATCTACCGATTCTACGTTCCACACCAATTTGCTCACTCCAGCGTGACGTAGTTAGATGACATCAGAATTTTTCTTCTAACCTCGGTGAAACTTTCGCTAAGACCCGTTCGATTTTGAACCGCTGAAAACTTATCTGCAAATAATTTTAATTTCTTTTTCTGTGGATTCTGGAGTCCACGAGGTAAGTCGGGGGAAAGTTTGCTTGTTATGTTTTGGGAAGACGAAGAATATGATAAGCTTGAAAGGAAATGTCGGAGTTTCTGTTGAAAATTTGGTCGAAATTATTGATGATGACGAATGATTGCCAAACGTCATCTTTAGTGGATGTCACCAAGGAGTTAATCTTGTAAAAGGTGGTCTGGAAAAATCAGTTCAGTTACCTGATTTTGACCAGTTTTCACCTTTGAAAATGAGTACAAGATCAAGCAAAATTGGTGAGTGTCAAGTCTGCCAGACATCCAGAATGCCCAGGGTGTGAAATTTTGCAATAAATGCTATTCTACCTCAGCGAAACAGTATTTTGTTCGACATTTCAGATAGTAAAAAGGCCGGTAAGTGAGATTCTTGAGATATCTTTTAATTATTATTTTACAAAATGTAAGTAAAAAATATAAGAATTTATCCTTCTTATATACGTGATCATTTAACTCTTAAACTGGATGCTTTGATTCCATTCTTGTACTTGTATTGAGAAGAATAACATTCCGTATGTGACCACAACCTTGCCTTGCCTGGGCTTTCAAAGTTTGTCGAGCAATCCAAATTTGAAGAACGGTGCACCTTTTGCTCTTCATTAGTACGGAAAGATACAACCCACAAATGCAACCTGTCAACCTGTCTCGGCATTCTGATTAAATTTGTGAAAGAATCGCCTTCAAAGTCAAGGGATCAGGTTATTTCGTTATTGCTGAAAGAAAAATTAATGGAAGAAGGGAAAGTTGGGAAAAATATTACTTTGGCATTTTTTCAAAGCAATGGTGCTTGATCTCTCAACATGACTGTAATTTCACAAAAAATGATAAAGGAAAACCATCAACCTCAGCGAATGACATAAAGGTTGTGCGGTCACAACTCAATTTCAGCTAGGAGACAATTCTTGGGATCGCTGCAGTACTTCGAGTCGCAAGTAAGAATAGGAAGCTCATTGAATCAAATTTAAAGGCAAAATTAGTAGCGGAAAGTCACTGCCTTGATGACTATTCTTCTGCTGAAAACTTCGGCTTTGCTATTGTCAAGGCTAGTGAAATAATGTCTACAGATAAAATGTTCGTTTTTTGTACTCTGATAGAAGGATTGATTGAATGCGTAGCTGAAAAGCGTAAATGTACTAAAGTTCATCTCAAGTTCGGTCTTGATAGCGGAGAAGGTTTTCTGAAGCTCTGTCTGTCCATTCAATCTACAGAAGAGTCTCAACAATTGGAAGGTTTCCGTCAAAGTTATAGCCAAGGATTTACGGTGATGCGATTCAAGGATTCTTTAGTAAAAAAGCTTTTCATACTAGGATTGGTAAAGAAGTATCACGAAAATTTCTACAACTTGTGGGAATTACGGTCCGAAAGCAACATTATTCGTTTTGAAGGGGCTATTGCAGCAGACTTAAAGATTGCAAACATTATGGCCGGAGTTACGTCTCGCAGCAGCCTTTATCCTTGCAAATGGTGCTATTCCAAGATAAGTGAACCCAGCGAAGGTAGTAACTTGAGAACAATTGCAAACATTTAAGGAAACTACCTTCAGTGGCAACAAGCAGGTTTAATTCAAGCACAAGCAAAGGATTATAAAAATTGTATTATCTTTCAACTTTCACAGGAAACAAAGATACGACACTGCTAGAAATAATTTCACTTCCTAAGCTGCACTTGAAGTCGGGTTTTGTTAATACTTCCTTCACTCACACGTTCAGTGAATTTAAATCTTTAACTTCATTCTGGGTTAAAGTATGCAACGTTGAGAGAGAAGCAACTCATGGTAGTCCTGCTTTCAATGGAAACTCTTGCAAGAAGCTGTTGGATCGGATAGATATTTTGCGTAAAACAGTCCTCTAAAAGCTTGCAGTATGTGTAAGAATTTCATGACTTTGAAAAAGTAGTCAAAGCATTTTTCTGTCAACAACTGGATCTGAAGTTTTAAAACGCATATTACTTCTTTCAAGAGAAGCTTCATGCAGTTATCTGCCATGTAGTAGAATTTTGTGACCAACAGGAAATGGGTTTGCGCGTTTTCAGCGAACAAACTATGGAATCCGTACACCGTGAATTTGAAGTGATTTGGCAGAGATTTATAGTAAAGTCTGTAAAAGTCATCCAGAGTATGGTATCCGTCTAGTGAGAGCTATGTGCGAATTCAACGGTCGTCACGATTAAAGCGCCAATTTTAATTGAATTGATAAACATTTTTAGTTTCATTTTTGTGTTCCATTTATTATGCGTCAGATCACATTCCTTCAGTTTTAGATGTAAAATAGTTAGGAGACATCCAAAGATTAGAATTTAAGAAAATAGCTTGGAACAGCAAGCAACTCGCAGTGAAAACTGTTTTAATTTTTTGAAGAAGCTCAATTCTCGAACGCTTTTTTTGGAAAACTGAAACTATTTAGAGCAGGCTTCCTTCTTTTCAGGAAATTTGATACATCTTTACTTCTATGTCGAATATTTTACTCTTCGAATGCACAGGAAGCGATTTATTTACAAGAAACATAGTGTCATATAGAGTACAATAAAAATGTGTTAACTTTGAAAGGCTCTAACTGCGTTAATATCAGAGTTAGAACAAAGTTTTTCTTAGTTTTGCAGATATCCTCGCATACACCCTTTGCTTCTTGTACATCCATACATCGTTTCATGCAAACTCTCGTGTTTCTACGGTGTTCGTTTTTTTCAATTTTTCAGAAGGTATGTCTACTTTTTTTCTTTAATATGGATTGAAATTTCAGAATGTACCCGTAATGAGCAACTCAAACAAACTGATTTTTTTTACAGTTTCTCATCATTTTAAAGGCGTTCTGGAGGTCACTCGAAATTGAGCATTTAGACGTTTTCTTGTCACTTAATTACAGGAGTTAGGCAAATATAAAGTCACGCATGATTTTTTATTTAAAAAGTATATGTAGTAAATGTTTTAAAATATGGCAAAAAAGGAGTCATCTTAAAAAGGACACTGACGATTTTTTAAATTTTAGGCTTAAAATAGTCAGAAGCTATCCCCAGAAGAAAATTTCCAGGAAAAAATGGACAAGTAAGCTCACTCCAGTGAAAATCGTTTCAAGCTAGGCGTGCATTATTTGTATTAATTTCACCTGTACTTGTTCATTTTTACAGAAAGAAAAAGGAAAAATATTGTGGATTCTTGAAATTCGAACGATGCGAAAGAGAGATTTCACCTTTATTTCCTGTCTGTCAGTCGCTATCGAGCGTGCTCGGAGTGATAAAAAATATAGCTTTATTAATGGATTTTTAAAAGTACCGCATTTTATACGAAGTGTTTTCGTATCGAAAAAGTCGAGCGAACGTGGACATTAATGCGAAAAAAAAAGGAACAAAAAGTGACTTTAAACTATCTATTTTCCATTTCGTGCGCATTTAATCGTACTAAAAGCTCTCCTTCTTTTAGGAGACGAATCTCTTTTTCGCATAGTTTTAATTTCAACGTTTGCGCAAGGACCGTTATTTGAATCTTAATGTGTCCCTCATGTCGACATTACGATTCGATTTTTGTTCGTTGATCGGATACGGCAGTAAAGGAACACACAAGGTTAAAATAAGTCCAGCTGCGGGTGTCCCATTTGACTGGTTGACCATTTATTTTTTACCGCATGCGAAATTCACGAGTAGATTGTATAGCCCCGATAGTCCCGAAGAGAAAACATCAGATTTGTTCGTCCTTTTCTGCCAGATAAACTTCACTGCAACGAAGGAAAGCGGATTGGATTTTCAACGTTGACTCAATGCCTCCACATAAAGTGATACACGTTTTATCTCTCCCGTAAACATTGTGAGAGATTCCTCTGCAAAAAATCAGCCGAAGATAACATTTGCGTTCTTTCCCTGTTCTCTTTTTAAACAAAGAAGGAGGAGACTCGTATGTTTTTAAAGAAAGTAAGCAGTTGGCGTAACTACTTTTTCTTAGAAAGCCACAAGAAATGGTTAAGAATGAGTGTTTTCGATTTGAGATTAATAAATTTTGAAACCTACAACTATTGTATTCTTGATTTTATATGCCGAAATTGTAGATAATTTTGAGAGGTTCACTTCGGCATTTCTCAATTTTCAATTTTTCCAATTCACCGTCTGACCTTATTTTCATTTTCCTGAATTATCATTTGCTCTAAGTTTTACTATTCGCAATTAGCTTTCGGCGTAATTTTTATTTTTTCTAATCACCATTTGTCTTAATTTTTAGGGTTTCGTAGCCTCGGACAGAAACCGTTATGGTTTCGTTCGAGTGTCCGTCCATTGTATAAAAAATGGGAGGTAAGGGGAAATGAGTGGTGAAAAAGGATAAGTGAGGGTAAGTCAGTGGTGAGGGGATGGAGGGAAAGTGAGTGGGAGTAATGGAAAATGAGGGTGAGTAAGGTGAAGTGAGGGAAGTGAAGGGGAGTGAAGGGAGGGAAAAAATTGGAGAAATGAGGTGAAATGAAGGCAAGTGAGGGGAAATGAGGGTTGGGCATTGAGGGGAAACGAGTGTGGAGTGTGGGAGGAGTGAGCGGAAATGAGAGTAAGTGAGAAAAAGCTAGAGGACATGAGGTTGAAATGTAGCGTGGTGAGGGGAAGGGAGGGGATATGAGTGGGTGTGAGGGGAAATAGTAGTAGTGAGAAATGAGGAGATATAAGCGGTAAATTTGATTTTTCATCCAAATTCTACTCAGGATCAGATAGGATAAGGCAGGACATGATAAGATAGAAGAGGAGATAGGTGTGAGGGGGAATAAGAGCGGTAAGAGGGAGGGGAAGATTTGAGTGACTTTTACGAATTGCGATTTGTCTTCATTTTCATTTTCTCGAATTACCATTTGCCCTAATTTTTATTTTCCCGAATCGTCATTTGTCACAATTTCCATTCTTCGGTACCGTCGTTCAACAGAAAAATCATACATAAAAATGGCTTCATGTAAAAATAATGACGTGAAATTAAAATCAGCTGATCGAAAATTCAAATAAAAAATTCTGATTGGCCGATTTGAATTTTGCGTCATTATTCTTATATGGATGACACTTTTACACAAAATCACGTTCTGTTACATGACGGTACGGAAGAATGAAAATTGTGACAAATGGAAATTCGGTAAAATAACCATTATGACAAGTGGCAATTCAAAAAAATAAAAATGATGCTCTCTGGTAACTCAAAATTATAAAACTTAGGTTAGATGGCAATTCGAAAAAATGAAAACTAGGACAGACGGCAGTTTGGAAAAATAAAAAATGTCAAAATGGTATTCTGTGAAATGAATTACGGAAAATGAGGCATTAGGAAAAGTTCAATTTTGAGAATATTTATACACCTCGAATTTTTTGAATTCGAAATCGTTTAATTTGGAATTAGATCTTGAATTGAACTTAATTTTAAACTGTTGTATTGTTTGATATCGTATGCACCAACTTAAAATTATAAACCGTTTAAAGATGCTCGTTTAAGCACGTTTCAATTTTAATTTTTTTTTTCAAAATTGCTCGATTTCAAATTGTATAATCCAGTTTAGAATCATACAATTTTAAAAACTACAATTTCAAGCTTCTGTATTCTTCGACTTAACATGCTCCAGTTTGAGATTGTGAATAATTTTTGATTCTTATTTTGGCATTATTCAATTTGAATTATTGTATATTCAAGATCCTTAAATTTCAAATTTCACCATCCGATTTTGAAACACTCAATTTTGATATCTGCAATCTTAAACTTTTGTATTTTATCTATTTAGTATGTTTGAATTTAAAATTGTAGGAAATTTCAGGAGGTTAACTTTAAAATTTTTTATTTTATTGTCATTCAATTTTTGATTGAAATGTTTAATCTTGAATTATTTATTCAATTAATTTTTTAATTTTTGAAATAAGAATATTTTGTACTCGAAATCGTTCATCTTTAAATTGTACAACTTAATTTTGAATTATTCAGTCATAAAAGCTACAATGTCAAATTTTTTTATTCTGTGATACCGCGTGCCTCAGCTTGGAAAAAAATTTTTGAGCTTCAATTTATCAGTTTTTAGTTTTCCATTTTTAATAACCTATTATATCAATTCGCGATCTTCAATAAATCGTCTTATTTTGTTACAAGATTCCCACTTACTGACCTTATCGGGATAAATTGTCTTCTAGAGTTAGTGACTGTGCTTCAAAGAATTCGTTTCCGTGCTAAATTGAATTTTAATTCAAAGACAAATCATATTCCTGAAGAAAAATATAAGGTATGATGAATGAAAAATTATTGAGGGTCTATACATAATTTTAAGGAATATTTGCACATTAATAAATTATAATTCATGTCGAAAGCATTTATATAAAGTCACAAGTTTGTCCAAATCGCGTATTCGTCCGTCGTACTTTTTTCCCAGGAGGGGAATTGAGGGTTGCAGAGGGGAGTAGAAGTGAGAGGAGGAGGGGGAGGGATGCAGGGTGGGACAGTGAGGAGGTGGTTGTAAGATGAGAGGATGTAAGAGGAGGAGAAATGGTGGAAGAGGAAGTGATGCATGGGGAAGTGAAGAGAGGGGTGGCGAGGGAAATCGGGAGGGGGATTTTTGAGAGGTTGTGAGGAGGTGATGAGAAGGAGAAGGGGCAGTGAGGATATTGGAAGGCAGTGCACGGAGGGGCGGGAAGTGAGTGGATGTGCAGAAGTGAGGAAGGGTTGGAGAGTGATTGGATGTGGAGGGATGTGGAGAGGAAGTGAGCAGGTGTGGGGGGTTAGGGATCGGAAGTGAGCGAGTGGGGCGGGGAAGTGAGGCGATGGTAGGGGAAGATAGGATCGGTCACCTTTCAAAAACTATATATAAGAAATTCCTAATCACTTACTTTCTTGACTATTTTCATTTTCATTGTAGAACAACAATGATGTCGATGCTAAAAGTGAATTCTGAAGTTAGGTAATTGAAAGATGTAAACCTATAAAAATTATTTTCATTTCATTTACCTATGATCATTTATAAAATGAAGCATAAACGATGGGTCTTGGGAGAAGTTCAACATTTTAAACACTATATTAAATAGGCTGCGGAACCTTTTTTTGTAGTAGCAAGTCGCCTGCTCTTACTTATGTTTAAATACCCAAAAAGCAGCTCAGATGGTTCTCCACATTTGTCTAGACGTTCACAATTTAGCACGGAAACGAACACTTTTTTAGCATGGACATAAACCCTAGAAGTCTCTCAAAATCGGCAATGACAGTAAGTACACATAGAAATCTTGAAGTTTAAATTAAAATTGTTTAATTTTGACCAAATTCAACACTACTCAAAAGTCAGTTATGCCACTGAATCTGTACTTGAAATTAGAATTTTTTTTTAGTACCGTTTCCTTTAGAATAACCCTTCGAAAAATAAGCACTCAATAAAAAAAACATTCTGGCGTAGGACTGTTAATTCTACATATACTTTAACTCAAAATAGGTATGTATGTATGTACGAACAAATCTGGTGTGATTAGCCTAATTTTGGCGTAGTCATTTATTAAATCAATTCTATAGCCCACTGATGCACTTTTTTAAAAAAAGAACAGTTCGTAAACCTTCTTAGCTTGCATGAGCTTTATTATCCTTTTCTACAGAAAACCTCAGGGCGTTCGACTCTTTCTTTAATTTACCGTTTTCTCGCAGACGGAAGGGCACTCTTCCCAAGTACGATCCACCGTACACGAAGAAACCAGCACAGAAGAGCTTTAGCGGTCCATCCGATAATCATCATCAAGAGGCTGCATTAGATAGCGTCAACAAGATCATCTCTTTTGGCAGAATGCCTCAATACAGGTACGCTCATCATTTTTCCAACCACACCATTCCAACCTCATAAAGCAAAATCCATCGCGTTTTAGTTTTGAAAAAAATTTGAGGTCATGTACCACTTACCTGGCTTCTACCTTACTTTTTTGGAAATTTTCTCTAATGAAGAGAAGGAATTTTCATCGGTCATGCGTTCAAAAAATCAGTTCATTCAGATGATGTTTGATGAACCGACGTTTTAGCACCTCCTTTGGACCTTTATCAAGGTATGAACATTGATTAAATTTCAACAAATTAAATGGTATGTTATAACAAAAGGTGAACATTGAGAATATACAGTCAATTTTTAAATTGTCGCATAAATTCTAATAGATTAAAATATACGAAGTTCATTTGATAAGTTTGGTAAAAAAGCAAGTAACAATTTGTTTGAAAAATTTGCCTTTATTTCTCAAAGTAGTCTCCTTCAAGGACTACATACTTAGCCTAGGGAGATTTCAATTTTTTCATCCTTTCAGAAAAGTAAGATTTCTCGAAGTCTACAAAATATGTATTTACGACATCAATTACTTTTTCATCGGACAAGAATCTGTGCCCACCGAGCCAGTGCGTTGTCGTAATGAAACAGCACTTCTTTGTGCGCCAATCTTGGCCGTTTTATTTGTGGCTTGGCTTTCAAATGGTCCAATAATGAAGCATAGTATGATAATTTCTTCGGAATCCCAGAATACTGTGGCCATCACCTTTTCAGGTGACAAAACAGTCTTCGCCTACTTTGGCGCACTTTCATTAGGCAGTACCCACTGCTTTGACTACTGATTTGTCTCGGGTGTATAGTGGTGGATTCAGGTTTCGTCCTCAGTCACTAGTCGATGTAGAAAGTCCTGCGAATTCTGATTAAACTTCGCCAAACACTGCGCTGAAACGTCATTTTGGTTGCGCTTTTGATCGGGAGTCAGCAATCACGACGTCCATCTTGCACACACCTTCTAAACCTCTAGTTTTTCGTGCAATATGTTGTAGACTCGTTCAGTAGAGATGCTCACAGCCTTAGAAATCTCACGCACTTTGATTCGGCGATCTTCCATGACCATACGATGAAGTCTTTCCACCATATCGGATGTGGTGACCTCAATTGGGCGTCCGAAGCTCGCTTCATCTTTAGTTGTGGTTCGGCCATGTTTTCAATTCGTTTGTTAAAAAATAAACGGTTTTTAAAACGAGGGAGCAGACTTTTGAATAAACATGTTTTATCACTGCACGGAACTCTTCTTATCCATTCATTCGAAAACTGCTAACACGCTCACTTTTAACGTTTTCCAAACGCAAACGGATCGTCGGTTCTGACTGAAGCTTGGTGAAGGTTAGTTTAAAGAATGCTATTTCGTGGCCATATACTACATAGTTCATTTCAGCGCCATGTAGCAGGAAATTTACCTCACTTGTCAAGCGAACCTTGTAGAAAAAACTAAGGAATTTCTTTTACCTGAATATCGTAGTTGTTAGATCTACCTACTGATCCTGTCACATATTATGTTGAGAATTATGCTTTTTCGAAATGGTAAAGAAGTTGATAATAAAACCTCTTATACAATAAAAGGCTTACAAACATAAAAAAACGTTGTTTGTTTCTTGGAGATCATTATGACTATTGTATTAAATAAGAGGGGCGACGTTTTCAGGAACAGTTTGTCATTGCTGGTTAGGTACTTTATAATAAAATGTCTGACAGTATGAGTATGCGTAGAACGGAGCGCGGGAAATGTTTGAATTTTTACATCAACTAAATATACATTAATAGTAATTATTGATGTGTAATCTTTTTGATTGTAAGTTAATACATAAATTTATCTAATTTTCATTAAAAACTGATTCTAGAATTTAAAAATGATACTTTCTCTAGCTAAAACCTCAATATTGTTGAAGTCCAAATCAGAATAATGATAAAATGTCCACGCATGCTGAGATAGACATGTGTTATTTTTCCCCAAACTACAATCTCTTTCGCGTTTAGCTATTCGCGTTTTTCAACTTCTGCAAGTTTCACCTTATAAATTTCTTTAAAGAATTTACATTTTATGAGGTAAGCTACGTTAGACGAGTTTTCAGTTCTTTCTTCATCTTGTTTGTTGATATATAAATCGTATAAATTATATATTATCGTTCATAAACCAGAGGTTCTATTCTAGCAAAAGCATATGCTCTTCCTAGAATATGCAAACCAATCTTAAAATGGAGGTTAATAGAGTTCATCATCGGATCGCCAACTGATAATATGGCTTCTCATTTCGCAAAAATTTTAAAACCTGTACAAGCAGAGACTGTTTCTTATGTAAAAGACAGTTGATGGTTTAAAGACATATTAAACATTTTTAAGATTCCGAAAACGCACTCTATGGTTTCTTTGGGTGTTGTGTCAATTTTTGACTTAGCAATAGAATGTGTAGGAGAAAAACTAAATTTATTTCATAACTTAACAAAAACCTCTAAGAACAAAAAATTAATTGCAGTCAGAACAGTCTTCAACAACACTGTTTTTTCTTTTGATGAAGATTATTATAAATAAATATCAGGTCGTCTTGTATAGGCTTACCCTTATATCCAATCGTTGCTACTATTGTGCTAGAAGATATAGAAAAAAGAGCTTTCAACAAATTGAATCTTAGACCGATTATATTTATTAGATGCGTAGATGATGTCTTCACTATAAATATAAATAAGTTTTATAATCAAACAATTATCCATTACCTTTGATCAATAGTATCGTTAAAGAAAAATTCAATGTTCATTAAGTAATTGTTCGGTTGCTCAGGCATCGATTTGCTCGAATAATTTTACTCACTTTTCCGATATTACCGCCGGTTTTCGATGTGCGAGGACAGGCGGATGGTCTTTAATCATATCCCACCCCTCCTTACATTTTTCCAACCAATCGAAACTTGAATACGAGGAAACACTTATCACCATGAACTTCTTTTAACAAATCAGACGTTTCCGTAGCGGATTTTCCCAGTTTCACAAGAAACTTAAAGTTGATGCGCTGTTCTACTTTCACACTCATCATAATTTCGGCGGAGCTCAGGTAGACGGTCAACTTCGAAAGAAGGTTACTGCCGTACTCAGGGTCGTACAACCTTGAAATTTGAAGGGTAGGGGGGAAAGAATATAGATCAATATCAGACCCTGCTTGGTGTTGCCGAGTTTGACAGGATAAATAGATCTACTAGGATGTTCAGGTAAAAGAAATTTCTTAATTTTTTTTGTATGTCTTAAACAATTAGAATTTTCGAGACAATTCAAAAATTGACTGCCTATTTCAAATGTTCTTATTACATACTATTTGATTTACAGAATTTAATTATTTTTTATACTTTGATAAATGCCTAAAGGAGGTGACGAAACGTCGGTTTATTTAACAGCATCTGAGTAAACTGATTTTTTGAACGTAAGACCGATGAAAATTTATTTTCCCCATTGGAGAAAATTTCCAATTAACTAAAATGTTCGAAAAGAAATTTTAAGTTTTGAGACTTCTTTCTCAAACTTGAAAAAATTTGAATTCTACCTTTCCGACTTTTTTTTTGCAATAACTTGCGTCTACAGACAATGAGATATCGAGTTGTAAACTTGAGAAATTAATTAGGAAAATTAAATAAAAAGCACATGGGACCTAAGGAAATATGGTCCCACATTTTCATAATTACAAACGATTTTTTTTAAATTGTAAATATTAGGGTTTAGCGTAAAATACAAATTTCTGAAAGTCATTGACCCTGGGATCCCCATCTTTTCGTTTTCATATGAAAAAGTAGCTGTATATAAATTTGGTCCTGATCAACAAAAATTTGTCTGAGGAACTTTGCCAAAATCGCCCGGAAACCCCGAAAAAACATTTTTTTCTAGATTTACTTCAAAATGATTGAGTCGCTCCATTTTATTTCGACGAAGTCGACTGCGGTTTAGTTTGCAAAAATTTTGATACTCAACTATAATAATTATCAATGATTTCTATTTTATTTTAATTTTTTTTATTTTTATATATTTTTTTTATTTTTATATTTTTTTTATATATTTTTTAAAATTTTTTAATTATTTTTCTATTTTAATTTTCACAGGCATCGTAGAGAGTATATATAAGAGCAACATAATCTGAAGCTTCAGTTTCAGGTTAGCCCTGAAGAAGTGA
>JAUMHM010000004.1:12409763-12429428 GCA_032362435.1 Melikaiella ostensackeni
AAATCGGGGATATCTTGAACTTAGCAGCTAACGTTTTGGTTTGCGCCGAAGTTCAGCGTGATCATAATACCTTAAATACAATTCGAAACACAGTCATCTGTTTCAAAATTATGTTTAAATGCCTTCATTGTGTTCGAAATGTTGTGTTACATCCTGAGATCGTCACTTCTCGATTTTGAATAGATGTAATCAAAACTTTTGAGGACGCATGCAAATATTAGGTAGAGGAAGCTTTGTATCCGTAACAAGACATTTTCATAATAATGAATTTTACATTTGTTATGCAATTTATAATATTGTAAAAATGTGTTTTTTACAGTAAAACTTTTTTCGTTAACATAACTCAAAGTAGATGCAAGATTATGAAAAACTTTTTAATTCGAGAAGAATCGATTGAAATACATTGTATTGAAGTGTAAGGAAGTTGTGGTCACTTACAATATTTGAAAAATCGGTTTCTTGTAGTACAAATTTTTCAGCAACATAATTAAAAGTTGATGAAAAAACAGAGATGATTCCTTGATTATAGACGAATCGGCTGGCCTACATATTACTACATTTTACTGAAGAGTAAGGAAGTTAAGGTCATTTTTAATATTCGAAAAATCTGTTTTTCACAGTAAAACGCTTTTTGTTAACATAAATCAAAGTAGATGCAAGAATAGTAAAGACTGTTTAATTTGAGGCAAATCGATTGACCCTGAATATTATCACATTTTATTGAAGAGTAAGGAAGTTATGATAATTTTTAATATTTGAAAAATCTGTTTTTTTTTTAAACTTTTCCCGTTAACATAATTTAAAATAGATGCAAGAATATAACATTCGAGACGAATCGGTTAACCTATAATATTAATACACGTTATTGAGAAGTAAAGAAGTTATGGTCATTTATAATATATGAAAAATCGGTTTTTTTAGTGAAACTTTTTTCATCAACATAATTAAATGTTGATGCAAGATAAGAAAAGCTTCCTTGATTATACACTAATCAATTGACCTATATTAATACATTTTTTAGAAGAGCAAGAAGGTTAAGGTTATTGATAATATTTGAAAAATCTGTTTTTCATAGTAAAAAGTTTCAATTGTAGTTAGAGACTCTTAAACTTAAAAATTACAAAAAGCTTCCAAATTTTCAAACAAAATAATCTGAAATTTAAGCAATTTGAAATTTCAAAACGAAGCAGTTTTCATTTTGAAGTTTTAAGAACCAACCGATTTTCAATTGTAACATTACATATTATATGAATTTTAAACTTAAATTCCCAGAGTTAAAGATTTTGAGCTGAAACGTTTGAATAATGAGGATCTATAAATCTAAATTCATGTATCCTCAAATGGAAATATTCAAAAATTGAAATTTCTTAAATTTAAGTTGTTCAAATATAATAACTTTACATTCAAATCAGTCAAGTTGTACAATTTCAAATTAAAACTCATAGAAAGTTTAAATCCCAAATTCATATCTTCAAAACTGAAGAATTTTACATTTATGGATATGAATTAAAAATTCAGAATCCATAACTCTACAACTTCAAATTAGATAATTCAAAACTATAGAATTTTTCGCTTGAAGAATTAGAGAATAGAACATTTCAAATTGAAACATTGAAACTGCATCATTCAAAGTTAAACCATTTTAAATTCGAAGAGTTTAAAAATAAAATTTCGAATTTGAATCGCTGAAAGTTGTGTAAAGAAAATAAAGACCTTCAAAACTAAACAATTTTTTAATTTCTGTATGTAAATGTATGCAAATTGATCAATTCAAAATTAGATTTTGAAAATTTTTTTCTCTAACTTTGTAAATTTCAAGACTCTTGAAAATGTCAAAGCTTTCAAATGTTTTTACATTCTCAAAAAATGTCAGATTGGGAGCCTGACAAAAATAAGGCAATTTTTTTAGACTTTCAAAACACCTACATTCAACATTTTTACATTCGGAATTGAAAATTTAACACAGTAACATTTTGAATACTTCAATTTTCAATTAACTAATTTTGAAAAAATCTCAAAACTGTAATAGCTTAGTTTTTACAAGGCTTTCAATTTTGAATTTGTTGAAAGGCCATGTGAAGTAAATCCTTTCTATTTTCAAGATTTAGGAAAATTTTGACATTTTCGAATATAAGCAAAATTCAATTTTATTTTGTTAAATAACACTACTTAAGTATGAACAATAGCACACAAGTAGCCTTAAGTGCATGTACCAGAGTGTCAGGTGATGCAATTACATGATGTTTAATTCGGTGGCTTTATAATTTGCAGAATGTAAATATTATGTTCAAATTTTATGAAATGGTTCAAAATATATAATAAGGACACGTCTGTCTGGGTCATGTAAGTTTTTATTCTGTTTGAATAATGCAATTTTATTAATTTGATTTTAGCCAGGGCACTAAAGCCATGTTCTCAGTTACATTTCAAGCTAAAAATAATTAAAATTGCAATATTTAAACAAAATTCAAACTTATATAATCCAGACAGACTTTCCCTTATACATTTTTAATTATTTTCCTAAAATTTCAACACAATATGTGCATTTAAAAAATTCTGAACTCATTGAATATAATACCACGTGGCTAGTCACGTAACACTCTGATTCATATCCTTAAAAGTACTTCTAGTTAAAGCCTACAAAATTGAGCAAAATTCCAAATTTAAATCGTTCATAATTGAAAAATTAGAAATTTAAAGATGTAAAGCCCATAATTTTTTCACTCAAGCTATGCAAACTAAACCGTCTAAAATTTCAAACTAAATGAATTCAAATTTTAAGCGATGAGGTGGGACTCTTGAAACTCAAAGCTTTAAATTGAATAATTTAAAAGTACAAATTTTATGTTTTAGTGTTCTTGAATTTGTTACATAGATATTACTTACCAATAAAAGTTCATTTTTCGATCTGAAATTGATTAGGTATTTACTAAATATATTTCTCAAATCATTTTCTTTTAATTGTAACGTAACAATGGAGGGGGAGAGAATGTGTTTCTAATTACATGTTTCGGAGGTTTAGATGTTAGCAAGATTTAGGTTAGATGAGGAAAGGGGGGTTTAAAGGAGAGGAAATATGTTACGTAATATTCGAGCGATCTCTATTGAGAGGCCATAGCCCAATATGTGTCAGAAAAATCCCCTCAATATAAATTACACTTACGCTTGACGTATATATTTCCTTTCATGAAACAAACATTTTCCCTCAGTTTCAAACTTTCCTTTTCTTCTGGGAGTTCTAAACCAATCCAACTAAATAAAGAAAACATAAACTTCAAAAGTATCTAAAAGCGCACTTTTTAAGAATTTTTATCAGGCGAACATTGTTTGCCTTTCTGGAAAACACGTACCTCAAGCGTAATTCTCACTTCTTTACAGGAAATTTCATCCCATAACAAAAAACAAGAGTTCAAGTTGACTTCAAAACACTTAACTTTTTACATGCATTATAAATAAAGTTTCATGAGAAGCTTCCTTTAAAATAAATTGAATTCTAGTCCGGATGAATCTAACTAGGGTGAACTTTAACCAACATCCTGTTAATTTTCCCTGCATGTTAAATTTGATTTCTCCCAGGTCAACTTTAATTCAGGTTTCACCTGTATACTCACCTACTTCATTTTCTTCTTTCATATCTAGTATTGCACAAATGCACACACCGCTTGCAGCACAAAATCGATTCATACCCACCTACAGCCTTTTAATTAACGAAATATGTGTTACGTCAAGTTTGTCGCGAAAAATGTTTAATTTTGTATTTGATTAGATGCTAAATGAACTGCCAAAAATGCTTAAGCTAATGGCACCCCAATGGGCACACAAGTCCTAAGATTGTCCTATAGACGTCTCTTGGCGGACGTCTTGAAGATGTCCTGAAAACCTTTTAAAGATATGAAAAGATCCAAAACATGGCTGAAAGACGTCAAGTCACGAAACATAGAGGTACATTCTGAAGACGTCTTTAGGATATCTTGGTGCCCACTGGAACAGTAAAAATCGAACGAGCGTCACACTAAGCTCGTTATAAAAAGTAAGATAACCGCTAAGCGTAAAGCTGAGGCGTAACGCGTCATTTCGCAAGGCGTTAAGGGCGACTTGGATGATTAACCTTGGAACTGTTGACGTTTCAGGGAGCATAAAGCGAGACTTGGAGTAGACGAGGAAGACGGAGGTACGGGGACAGAGGAGGTTGTCTCTTTCATTGATCTGCCACCAAACAATCTCACAAAGTTGCCTGAGAAGGGAATTTTAAAGAAACACGGTGGTTATGGTATTGTAATGGATGATATAGTTGATGATAATAATGATAATATAAAAATGTGAGCGAAAGACTCGCCTTTCTACCCAGAGATGCTGCTTTTTATTCGGAGATGTACAATTTTGTTTGCTTTGTTAGCTATAGGTGCTGGCGGCACATTGACCGACGTCGAGAGGACTTTAAACAGTTTGAACGGCTACCATGACGACATAATTGAAGCTTTGAGGAATGCAGCGACCCATAGAGGTTTGGCAACAACACCGTCCGGCAGTGGAAACATTCTAGACGATGAAGCTATACGAAAGTCATTAGCTGAATGCGGATATGGTGACGCTTACAGAAAGTCAGATGTTCAGGACAACATCGACCACCAGGATGACGAGGAGGAGGAAGAAATACCGCCGACATGTGGTACAATACGTATACGCACTTTAGAAGATATCATTAGACAATTAGAACATCATTCGACCAGGCACATGAGTCCCAGCGAATCAGAGGACATTAGAATGTCCGAAACAGAAGCTGATCGTCCATACAGAGTAGATTCGTCCGTTTGCAGCGAATCGTCTCAAGGGTAATTAACTTTGTCCTCTTAATCCTCTTTTTTCCACATTTCATCACTTTTTTTCACTTCACATTCTTCATCCTAATACTTTTCAGTTTTATCTTCTCATCCATTTTTCCCCTGAAATTTCCTAATCTTCTCCTGACAACTTCCTAACTTTTCACTTCCTCCGATACAATCTTTTCATACATGTTCTTAAACTTCTTCCTCCTTACCAATCTTCACATACCTTTTTGTCCTCTTTGCCCAGTACACCCCAATCTAAACTTCATTTCGTACTTTGAATTTTGCTAACCTACTCCATCTATTTTCAAACTTCTCCAATTTTTTTTTCTGATCCTCTTTCCCTATCCTTTTCCATTTTGTAATTTCTGTAATTTCCCTACTTCATTTCGTAACTTAAATCTTGCTAACCTTCTCCATCTGTACCCAAAGGTCTCCAATATTTCTTCTAATTGTCTTTCCCTATCCCTTTCCATTTCGTAATTTCCGTAATTTTCCTCATACACTGAAAGTCCTAATGAGTCGGTCTGCAATATGTGATTCCGAGAATTTCTTTCGACGATCAGGGGTCGAAGGGGTACAGAGAGAGGCACTCTAGAGCCAGAAAACTCGTCCAGTACCGTACCAACAAAGCTGGCAGTCTTCATTATTAAAAAAAGGTCCCCATACCTTATGATAACAAAAATCTACCATTGTACAAAATTAAGTAAACTGATATTATGTATTTCTACTGGAAATACTTCATACGGCCCTGATTGTTGATATTGGCGTTGCTCCGCCATATTTCCAAGGCCATTTAAGGCAAGAATCAAAGTTGGGCTTGTATGGGACTTTCAGTGTATATCTATTGACAACCTATTCAATCAACAACCAACCTGTCAAACTACTATATCTATTTTCCATCTTCTCCAATATTTCTTCTGATTGTCATTTCCTATCTCTTTCCATTTCGTGATTTCCTTAATTTCCTTACTTTATTTCGTAAACCTTATCTTGCTAATCTTCTCCACCTGTTTCCTATCTTCTTCAATATTTTTTCTGATTGTCTTTTCCTATCCCTTTTCATTTCCTAATTTCCGTAATTTTCCTTCTTCAATTCCTAATCTAATCTTGCTAACCTTCTCTATCTGCTTCCCATCTCCTACCATATTTCTTCTAAATATCTTTCTCTATCCCTATACCTTTCCATTTCCACGTAATCTGTAGTCTCCCTTCTTCCTCTTGCTATAGTATCTCCTAATGATATACCTCTTTTACCTAATTCTATTCCTCTTTTTTCTATAACAAATATTCTCTCCTCTTCCCATATTATAATCTCTTCATTCCTTTTACATCTCGTATTAGCCAATTCTCTTTTACACATAATATAGACTAAGCCCGCATATCGAAAGGCCTTTCCCAATTGTTTTTAAATCAAAATTTTCATATTCCAAACATCTGTTCTATTACTCTTATTTTCCTCCTAGTTTCTTTAAACATCTTCATTAAATTTGTTGTTAGTCCATCTCCAGCTATTTTTACTAATGTTTTTTTTCTAATTCCTCCCTCTTTACATCAAATTATTCTCTTTTTTTTTCATCTGAATATCGGCAGCCTTTACAAAGAGTACTGCTAGCCCCTTCTTCAACATTTCTTTCCACTCATCCTCCCTTTGAACCCTAATACATAATTGCATACTCATACCTATAATTATATCACTCCAAATTTCTATTCCTCTTTCGGACTTTCACCACTCATTTACACTTTTTTATTCTCTAGAATTAGTTCTCATTTCATTCCCACTCTTTTTGTTTCTTTCCCTTGATATTTTCCTCTAATACCTCTGCCGCATTTTCGCAATATGGCTTTCGCTCCTGTTAACACGTCCATCAAATGTTCCATCCATTTCTTTATTTCTATCTATTCCTGGAGATAAATCTTACTCTTTTCTCTCTTGTTAACAATTTTTTCTTATTCTCGATTTTACCGGTACCTCAAAAACCTTGTTTACCTTCTCTCCTCTAAAATTTTCACTCCTCTTCCTCCTCCCCTTTACACGTCACTCTAATTTAATTATTTCGTTTCTTACTTCGCGATCAAATATAGCCTAATTTGATGCCGTTTCTCTTCTTTCATGTGTGTTAGTAAATCCCCTCCAATTATAACTTTCAATCCTTCTTCTTTTAAAGTAATTTCTCTTCAATATTCCTATTGATGTACACCCACTATTTTCTTTCCACTCCTTCTATTTGTATATTATTTACAATTACTCCTTTCTCCTTGCTCCTTTTATCAACCCCTATTTAATTGAATCTTCATTTATCTCTTCTTGTGAATCTACATTCCCATGATTACTATAAAAAGCCACGGTTTCAATCTTTTCCCAGAATTCCTATAGTTGTTTTCCAGCACTCTGCTTTATGAACATATAATCTCCAATCTTCTCTTACACTTCTGTTCTCATCTCCCTTATTTATCTTACATTTCAAATTTCCGTTCCTGTTTTCCTTTTCCTCTGTAAACATTTCTTATATTATTTGCCAATTTCTTCTTTTCTTTATTCCAAGACCACCAGATCCCTTCTATTTGGATTTTACCTTAGCACACCCACGCTGTTTTTCCTGCTCCTTAATCTTCTAAAAAAATTGCAATTTTCTTTCCCTCGAGTTCGATCATCTATTATTTATCTTTGACTTCTACTGCCGTCTTTACAATTTCTATCTCTTCTTCTGAATTTCCTAGTTCTACTTATAGCATTTTATTACGTCTCTCTATAACAATAACTCTTACGTTTTCAAAATGAAAAATGCTGAACTAGAGTCTAGATTAATAATCACCTGCATCAAAATTCAATCTCAAAAATGTCCTCCGCCCATGAGTCCGACTTCTTTATTCTCCAATCCTGACCCCGCACTCATTTTCTTCTTCCTGAAAAAGTAAAACATTTTCCTAGATTCTAAAGCCATATTGAGACATATAAATCTAACAAAATTAATCGCATAGAAGCAGAAGATGCAGCAGGAGTCGTGACGACGACCCAAGATTCGTCTACGGTCGATATCGTCAACCAACGGCACGAAGTCCCTACGGCTCCCATCAGCACAGTCATCAACATGTCCACCAATTGCATGAGGAGGAGGGAATCTACGAAACTGCTGATCAAGATGGAAACTCAAATCATAGGGGCGATACGCCCGATAGCGAAAGGTATCAATGATCATTTCAATTCACACGCAGTTGATCCTCCTCCGCTCTAAGATACCGTTTAGGAAAAGTAGCCATTAATTTCCTTAGAGTCTCTCTTATCTACAATCGCTCATGTAACAGAAGCACCATCTCAACTCTTAACCCCTTCTTCGGATTCAGTCGACTGAATCTAACTTGAAGGATTCAATCGATCACTAAATTCAGTTTGATGGAATCAAATTCCCGTACTGTTTGAATTTATCAGAATCCTTTCTGGCTCATTTAGCTCTTAAAAGTACCTCACTGTAGAAGCATAGTTACAGTGCTTCCAATGCAAATTCTATGTCAGGTTGGTCAAAAGTTTTCCCGTGATGAAATATTTACTCAAATAGGAAAAAAAAACAAATGAAATGTTTTGGAGAGGAATGTTTGATTAAGATTACCTGTATTTTGCATAAGGTTTACCAAAGAATGTGACAAGCTGACGTGAGTCTGTCAGCAGTCTTCGAAATAATTCGGATCATTACAAACGAAACAGAAATTATTTTTCAAGCCAATTAGTAAAAAGTAGCTGAAGGTACTTTTAAATTGGTTTGAAATTCGCGATGCAAAGTAATTTTTTTCCGCATCGAGTTTGGATTTACGTTATTATTAAGTTTATGCCCATGTATTACACTGACCATGAACCTACTAATAACGAAGATATGTACTTGACACGAAAAAAATTACTTTGTATAACGAATTTTATCCCACCGAAAAGGTACCCTGACGGGGTAGGAAATAGCCATCTTGCTTTCTTGCAACCAAGGAGTATTATTAATAGAAATTGGAAACTGAGCCTATAAACGACAACAGCGTACCCATTGTCTGGGGGAAGAACTACTTATTGTTTTTTAGATCACATAAGTTCGATTCCTGTTTGTGTTGGTATACACATATCTTTATTTCATCCTTCAGACACAGAAAGAACTGAAAATTGTATGTGAAAAAATATTATACAGTAACAGCTTGAAATGCCTTCCCTTTGGTGTGAAGCTAGGTTTGGTAAAAACGGTAAAATTCTATACAAAATCAACCTATGGAGTATTTTAATGTGACGCACGCCCTGTCGGTAAAATCAATTTCTTTGTGCTCATTACCCTGTGGTCGGCAGGCACGACGACTACTAGATCAATAGAAAAACATTATAGTGGCTGAAATTTGAGGTTAGAGTGTCTAAATACCCAGGGCAACCAAGCCTCGTTTTTGAGCCATTGTAATGTTTCTCGTTTGATCTAATAGTCGTCGTTCAACGACGCATTAATATCAAAATCTGAAAATGATTTCTTGGTTCGAGGAAAATCACGACGATGAAATTTTCATTACTTACGCGCTAAAAAATATTTATTTTCGAAATTGCCTATACCGGCAATATTAGCCTGCCGACCACGGGGTAACGAACACGAAGAAAATGATCTAACCGACGGGGCGTGACGTCACATCAAAATACTCAATAATTCTTGTGCCAATGAAAGATGCGCAGTAGAGTTCTATGGAACTTACGACAGCGAAGGCAATTTCTGTGGTACTTAAGATTTCGTAGTAGAGTTAAATGGTACTTGAGGCTGCGCAGTAGAATTCGACGGTATTCAAGGCTGTGCAGTAGAGTTAAATGACATTTAAGGCTGCGCGGTAGAGTTGTATGATACTGATGGCTGCGCAGTTGAGTTCAATGGTATTAATGGCTGCGCAGTAGAGTTATGTGGTAGTTAAATCTGCGCAGTAGTGTTCTATAGTACTCACGGTTGTGCAGTAAAAATCCATGATACTCAGGGCTGCGAAATAGAGTTTCGCTTGAACAAAATTTGCACATTATAAGAATACTCCTTGTTTGCAACGAATATAGGAAGCGCTATCTCCGTAACTTTCCCACAACGTCAATTTCTATTGCAGAGAGTTTTTCATCTAACATCGCTGTAAACATTACCCTCTATTTTTTCTGTGTTATATTGCTTATATTACGGTGAGGTCTTTTGCCTTGAAATGAACGAAACTTGTGTCGTGATGAAGAATTTTGAATGAAGATTTCAGGGTTTTCAAAAATGGGTATTATTGCACTTTCGCGTACATCACTAGCGATCGTAATATAGATCCCACGGGCTCGTATAATCTTGTTATTTTCTAGTGATGCATTTATTCAAGCTCAACAACAAGTAGCCCGGTGGACGAGTGAGGAGGGAGTGCAGCTCCGATTACCGCAGCAGCCGCCGCCATCGCCACCTCCATCAGCTGCGTCACCGATGCAGTTGCAGCAGCAGCAAAGTCATTTTCATCTTCATCATCAGCAGCTCCAGCAAATGATTTTGCAGCAGCAGCATCAACATCAACGCCTCGCGGTGGATCAAAAGCCAATCAAACAACGTGGCTACTATCCATCCCCACCCCACACTGATAATGGCTTCGTCATCGACGAGGCTGGAAATGCTCAATCCCAACAAGAAAATCCCCCCAACGTTCGTGGAATCGATGTAAAACACTCGCCTAATATTAAAAAATGCCCACTAGACGGTAATTTTAGTCTAGATTGTAACATAATGAATAACGGTTCCCCTAAAGGATTAAATACCAACAACACTAGTGATAATGGAAATACTGCCCTACAGCCCTCTTCGCATTTTCCCGAGTACAAGCATTGATAATTATTAATCGACGACAAATAGTGTCCAGGATCTAGTGGTGTGACTCAATCTCGAACTCGCATTTTATACTGAATAGTGTAAATACCGATAAACTATAATTGCGACAACAGGTATTAAATGATAATGAATTAAAGTAATATATATATTATATATAAAATGTTTATGAATAAACATTAGTAAAGTGTACGAATACTCGCTGGCGAAAAGATCAGCGATTTCTCCCTCGTCCAGGTTTCAACGACTCGGTTTTATCGACGTCAATCGGATTACCGCCGGCGTATGTTTTTCCACCGCCCGGTTAAACGAATAATCTTTGTTATATACACGATTAATTGTGTTATTGTTTATGACGGACGAATAAATGTACGATCAGATCGAAATTCTAAGCTTGCCGAATTATTTCTCACTAAAGTATACAACGGTTTACAGAACATTTTTGGTAAAGCAATATAAAAGAGCGATCGATTGATCCAAGTCAGAACCTTATATATAATAATAATAAAAATAATGAAAAAAGAATTGTCACATTTACTGTACGCAAGCTGTTTGAAATGCTGTTCCTACTTTTTGTTATTTCAGACTTTCGTTGCATTGAAGGTACACATTTCTAAATCGTCAAAAGTGTATTTTTAAGACTGTATGCGCCGGAAGTGATTTTCTTATTCGAAAGTACACGAAGAATTTTAGAACCCTGTAGCATGAAAACTAAGGCGATGGAACTTTTCGGATATCAAAATTCAATAAATTTTTATTTGAAAGAAACGGTAGTGGAGTTTTATAAATACTTTAAATGAAATATAGCGCCTTTACTTCAGTTTTATTAATTAGTATTGCATTTTGTGATGAATTAGGATTTTAAATAAAAAAGTAAAAACAAGAAGATCATATTCTTTAGAATTTCCCTCTTAGGGTAAAGCTAGTTATTTACAAAAATATTTTTTGAAGTATCTTTTAACAAACGAAACGTCTGGAGTTGTGGATAAAAAATATTTACGATTGTTGCTGCACTGAAATATGAGAAATTTTTGATTGGTGGTTCGTTGGCGGTAAAACTTGAATCATGAATAACCCATCAATGAAAGAAGTCTCGCAGATATTCCACTCAAAACGAGGCGAAACCTTACAATTTAGCGTTCGTCCTCCCCCTCAACTATATCCACAAAAATGTCTACCAAATTTCTGACACACAGTGTGTGTTTTTTACAATTTTCACAATTTCTCCTTACCATTACTCCATGTCTTGCACTTAAGACTAAAATGAATTAATTTTAAAAATGGTGATGCTCAATTTGAAAATAATTCATTTTTAACGGCTCATAGTTTCGAAATCCTAATTTGAGAATACCTCAATCTCAAACGAAGTTTGAAATTGTTTAGTTTTCAACGCTTCAATTTTGAATTTATTGATTTTTAAAGTTTCCTACTGGAAAGCATATAATTTCCAACGTTTTGAGAATAATTAAACCGTGAAGCTTTACAGTTTCAAAAATTCTTCAATTTTGATTGAAACCAATGACAGTAATTTTCTTCGGACAGAAATCACATTTTTAGAAAAAAAGGTTATCCAATCACTTCAAATATCAATTGATACTACATTATATGATAATTATTAATAATATTTAAAATCCTCAAAATTTATATAATTTTATTTCGAAATTACAGTTTTGAATGCGCAATCCTGAAACATTTTAATTTTTGAGGCCATGAAATTAAAGTTCATTTGCTTTCAAAGCTTAAATTTGAAAATATTTGCTCTGAAATTTCTTAATTTTTGGAGGTTTTCGAGTTCAGATTCCACAGTGCTACTTTAAAATTATGTGATTTTAAATGTTTTAGTTTTAGACAGTGTCTAATTTTGAAGCAAGTAATATTGGATGATAGTTTATGAAGATGAAATTTCGTCGGTGGTACACATATTTATCGAGGGGGAGGTTCAAAAATGGAGGTCAATACAATAAATTTGACAGTTTTCAAATTGAGGGTTATTTTTTTCCCTTTTCTTTAGAAAAGCTTACGTTTTTTAAAAATATCTTTGGGTTAAGAAATCTACATTTCGAGCAATTGAACATTACTAAGTTTTGAACAGATAATATCTAGAAGTATGTTTGATAACCTGGAAATGATCAGAAAATTTTTATTTGTTCTTAATACACAATTGTCTGCTTCTTTCAATTCCTTGGAATTTTAAAACATCAAATTAAGAGACTTGATTGTTGCACAGTTTTCAGTTCGAAGTATTTGTAATTGAACAATTTTGAAGTAAATGCCTCCAGAATGAATTCAAAACAATAAAAAATTAAGAAAATTGTTTTTCAGATTCAAGCTTTAGAAATGAGAATATTTTAGAACTAGGCATTAAAATTTTAATTATTTCATCATTTGAAGATGTTCCAAAATATTGAAAATTTCAAACTCAACTCAACTTAGAATATATATATATATATATGGGAGTCGAGAAACTTAAAATTGTGCAATAGAATAATTTCTTTTATTTTGAATGATTACAATGTCAGAGCTGTGAGTTCTCATGTTGAACGCTGAATTTTTAATTTTTAACTTTCATAAGTTTTAACTTTGTAATTAAAATTAAAATGATTGAATTTTGAAAAGTATAATTAACAATTTCAAAACTGTCAATCTTGAATCGATACAAATAAAAAAGTTTTAACATCACAATTCTTTGTTATTAATCATTTTTTCAGCTTTAAATGAAGTTCAGATTCGTTTAATTTTCAACGTTTCGTAGTAGAAATTTTTTCATTCTGAATGTTTCCCATTTAAAATCACTTTATTGTAAAAGTTTTCTTAGCTCAATTCAAATTAACAATTTATAATTGGAAATTTTTCCATTTTGAATGGGGAAAATGATGGTGAATTGATTTTTCGATCTTAGAAAAAATTTTCAAATCAACTTTAATGTTGAATTATTATTTTATTTAATGTAATAGAAATTCAAAATTCTAGAATATCAGAACCTTTGACTTTAAAACATTCAATTTAGTTTTCAATTTCAAATTGTCAAATTTTAAACGCTACAAATTGAAAATTATTCAAATTCAAACGTTTTCAATCTTAAGTGATTAAATTGAGAACGCTTTTAATTAGAAATGACACAGTTACAATTCCTCTGAATTTTAAATGATCCAATTTTCAACCTTCTAATCTGAAATTATGCAATTTCTCACGTTTTGAAATTGTCCAATTTTCAAAATTTTAGTCTGAAATTTTTTAATTTAGAGAACTTCTGATTAAAAATTTTTCACTTTCGAACACTTTTCATTTCGAATTATTCAATTCTAAACGCTTTTTTCTCATAAATGATACAAGTTCAATTCTTGCTCATTCCATTCGTAATATTGTCCTTTTTAAAATTTCACCTAATCTAAAATTGTTTGATTTGGAGAGTTTTCAATTCAGAATCGTTCAATATATTTGCTTTTTCAAACCCTCTCAATTCAAAATTATTAATTATAATCAATAATTATTAATCATTGTTTCAAAAATTTTCGAAACTCTAATTATTTGAAAATTTGTTGAGTAATATATGTTTATTTTTTAACATGGAGGTATTTGAAGAAAGAAACCTTAGATTATGATAATGAAGAGGCTATGGAAAACCCCATCGAACCTGGAGAAAAAAAAATCCTAATTGGTATTGAGGGCATGTGTTACAGAAGTCACGTGACCAAACTAATGCTCGATTTTTTATTTTTATTCATGAAACAATTTACTCTTCCTGCAAAAAAAAATATCGCTCAGAAACTTTGGGAAATGCACAAGGAAATAGTTAGCTACGTTTGTATACATCATTTGGGTTGAAATTAAAAAAAAAAAATTCTCGAAGAAATTAAAACTGTAGCAACGTCAGTATTTTTTTTTGAACAATCTATATCCACACGGAATAAGATATTGAGTTGAAATTTTGGGAAATAATATAAACGGCACTATAGAACGTTTGTATGGTCCTAATTATTTGCAGTTGAAAACCATTTTTTTAATGAAAAATTAAATTTGGAGAATTACCGACCGTGCTGTAGAAACCGTGAACAGCACTCCATTCCCGAAACCGAGTTTTTTTCGGTTAGGAACGGTTAGGATCCCTATGTCAGCCTAAGATACTGTCATTCTGAACTTTTGACTTTCGTTGTGTAGGCCGTTGCTTCGATACCGCAGATTGCTTAACAGCAGGTAATCAAAATTTATTTTGGATCCAAATACTTTTTCTGTGATTAAGATATGGCTCTAAAACTTTGGAAAATGCAAAAAAAATCAATTAACTACGTTTGTATACCTCATTTGGATAAAAATTTGGAAACAAATTCCTTCCCAAGAAATTAGAAACAAATATCGGCATTTAGTTTGGAACAACTTATGTCCACACGAAATGAGATATCGAGTAATAATTTGGGAGAGTCAAATGAATGGCAATAAGGGACATTTCTATGGTTCTAATTGTTCGTAATCAGAAACATTTTTTTTCATAAATTAAAGAAATTTAATTTTCCCAGCGTTTCGGAAACTATCGCAGTTGGTAATGTATAGTAGACTTGCTTCCTTCTGAATAAATATTCCTTATAAATACATTTTTCTCTAAATTTTCCAACTGCCCATATATTTAAACATTCTTTATTATTCATATGCAATGATAAATGGAACTTGATCTTTTTAAACATTATTCGATTTTTTGTGACAACCCCGCAAGACTCCAATCTTTTGCAGAATTTGCAGGTAATATCATAAATTTTTTTAATTCTTGATTCTTGATAGGGTATGAAAATGGATTCTGTTCTTATTTTGACGTCGAGTGAAATGATGCGTAGAAACTCGACTTTTCAAATGATTTTTTCCTCCGTAAGCAGGACTTTTATGTTTATTGGTTTATATTCTCTAAACTTGTTCATTCTGAGGACCTTAAATTTCAGACACCTCACCATTTGACTTTAAACTACAGAAAGAGATATCGTTCTTGGGAGCCTATGAAACGAAAAATCAAATAGTGGGTTGAAAATTGGTTTTAAAAGAAAGTTTTGAAAAAAGTTTTTTGTTCCCAGAGGCAGGAATCTTACTTTTAATAGTATATAATCAGTAAACTGGTTCGTTTGACAAGGTCCTGAAAAAGCAGAACATTTATAATATGACCTGTAAACATTGCAACAGATTTGGGTCTTGCGGGGCTGTGACAGAAAATCGAATAATGTTAAAAAAGGACTATTTAGAATTAATGTTTTTTCCCCAAAGGCCTTTGAAGGCCGTGAAAATGCAGAAACTCTATAATATTCCCTCAAATACTACAAAATATTTGGATCTTGCGGGGCTATGATAGAAAATGAAGAATCACCTAAAAACTCGACTTTTTAAACTTATTGTTTTCCTCCTACAGCAGGGATCTTATGTTTAGTGGTTTATGTTGTACTTCAAAAACATCAGCCCACAAAAACGTGCTTGTTTTTGTCAAAGTCAATTAAACAGGAGTTTGGTTTCCTCATGTGGCATGGACATTCCTAGGCCCATGCTTTATGAGTTTATAGGATTACGCTTTATGGCTATTCTGGGCGATTCTTCATGGTTTCGAACTTAAGAGTCTTGACGGTCTTGACACCATGAATGCAAAGAAATTCGTGCTTGAGTTCGACCCATTCGAATTTCAAAATACCATTTGAATTCCAGAATAAAAAAAGCACCTCTGGCGCAACCTCCTACAAAGATGAGGCCTACTACGTGAAGCAAATTAGGAATCACGCATCTTTACCAACAGTCTACTTATCTGCGAATGATGACCAAATGAATCGGTCGATATTTATTATCTCAATAACAAATTATTTTCTTCGAAGTCATGGAGAATAGTCCAGAATATCCATAAAGCATAATCCCATAAACTCATAAAGCATGGACCTACGAATGTCCATGCCATAAGGAGACCAAACTCCTGTATAACTGACTTCGCCAAAAACAAGCACGTTTTTGTGGTTTGAGGCTTTTAAGGAATCATTCACAAATTACGTGACGAGTTTTTCTATTGTTTGAATAGAGATGAGAATATAATTTCAGTGAAAAGAAAAAGAATACAACGATATAAACAAGAGCAAAACGCGTCACGTAATTTAGACATGATCCCTAAGGTACAACATAAACCACTAAATATAAGAGCCCTGCTTTAGGGGACAAGAATCAATGCAAAAAGCCGAGTTTTTAGGCAATATTTCATTGCCTGTCACAGCCCCATAAGACTTAAACCTTTTTCAGTATTTTCAGGTGATATTGTAAATGTTCTGCTTTTTCAGGATCTCCAAATCAACCAGTTTACAGATTATATATCATTACAAGTAAAGTTTATGCTTATGGGAACAAAAAACCTTTTTCTAAAGCTAGCTCTTACCCACATTTGATTTTTCGTTCCAGGCTCCCAAGAACGAAATCTCTTGCTGTAGTTCAAATTCAAATCGTAGTGCGTGAATTTTCAGGTCCTTGAAACGAACTAGATTACCGAATATAAACCATTAAACGTAAGAGCCCTGCTTTGGGGAGGAAAAATCAATTTGAAAAGTAGACTTTTCAGGCAATATTCGATCTCCTGCCATCACCTCTCCGATCCGAAATCTCTTGCAGTAATTTCAAGCAAAATTGTAAAATGTCTGACATTTGAGGACCTCAAAACATTCTTGTTTGCACAATATGGACCACAAAATATAAGATCCCTGCTTTGGGGGAGCATACCTCAATCCAAAATGTCTACTCTTTAGACATTATTTGATTTTCTAGCGGCCCAAATCAAAAAACCTTTTTTCAAAGCGAGTTTTTACCCGCTATTTGATTTTTCTTTCCAGGCTCCCGAGAACGAAATATCTTGCTGTAGTTTAGAGTCAAATGGTAAAGTGTCGGAATTTTCAGGTCCTCAAAATGAATTTTAGAAAATATAAACCAATAAACATAAGAGCCCTGCTTAGGAAAAATGAATCAATTCAAAAAGACCACTTTTTAGACACTATTCGATATTCTGTCACAGCCCCGCATGACCAAAATCTTTTTCAATATTTACAGGGAATATTAACAATGTTCTGCTTTTTAAGTAACCCCAAACAAAGTATTCCATCAATTATATACTATTCCAAGTGAATTTCCTGCCTTTAAGAACAAAAAACCTTTTTTTAAAACTAATTTTTAACCCACTATTTGATTTTTCATTTTATAGGCTCGTCAGAACGAAATCTCTTTCTGTAGTTTAAAGTCAAATGGTAAAGTGTCTGAAATTTTAGAACCTCAGAACGAACAAGTTTAGAGAATATAAACCAATAAACATAAAACTACTGCTTGGTGAGGGGGGAAATAATCAATTTGAAGAGTCGAATTTTTAGGCAGTATTCGATTTGCTGCCATCACCTCTCCGAACCGAAATCTCTTGCAGTAATTTCAGGCGAAATTGTAAAATGTCTGACGTTTCGGAACCTCAAAAAGAACTAATTTGCACTATATGAATCGATGAATATAAAAGCCCTGCTTTGGGGGAGACAAATATTTATTCAAAAAGTCCACTTTTTAGACATTATTCAATTTTCTGTCACAGCGACGCATGACCTAAATTTTTTTCAATGTTTGCAAGTAATATTATCAATGTTCTGCTTTTTCAGAAACTCTAAACGAAACATACGAATAATAATATACTATTCCAAGTAAAACTCCTGTCTTTGGGAACAAGAAACCTCTTTTTAAAGCGAGTTTTTCCCCATGTTCTGATTTTTTTACCCATGCTCCCGCTAACGAAATATCTTTCTGTAGTTTAAAGTCAAATGGTAAAGTGTCTGAATTTTCAGATCATCAAAACCAATTAGTTTACTAATTATAAACTACTAAACATGAGAGTCCTGCTTTAGGGGGACGAGCAATTATTTTAAAAATCCACTTTTTAGACATGATTCGATTTTTTGTCACAACCCCGCAAGACCTCAATGTTTTGTAGTATTTGCAGGTGATATTATAATTTTTTTGCATTTCCATGGCCTCTCCACGAATCTGTTCAAAATCATAAACCATAAGTAGTAAAATTCCTGCCTTTGAAAACAGAAAACCTTTTTCTGAAAGCGAGTCAAGTTTTTAAGCATCATTTCATTTAACGTCAAAATAACAACAAAATATATTTTTATTCCCTACCAAGATTCAGGGCATTGAAAAAATTCATAATATCATCTGCAAAGACTGCAAAAGATTGGGATCTTGCAGGGTTGTGACAAAGAATCGAATAATGTCTAAAAAGATGCTCCAGTTATAATTTCTTCGAGGATTTTTTTCCTCAAATTTCCACTCAAATAATGTATACAAACGTAGTTTACTGTTTCCTTTTGCATTTCTCAAAGTTCCAGAGTGATACTTTATTTACAGAAAGTGAAAATTGTTCCAAACATGAAAATTAATTATCGAGCATTAGTTTGGTTACGTGACTCACGTTAGAAATGCCCTTAAGAGAGTTATAAAACACCAAACTGGATGGTAGTTGAGAAATAATTGGATGTTAATCTTTAATTTTACATTAATTAAATTTTGATTAATTGATGAATTAAAATTTATTTATTTCTTTTCAAGTACTTCAAATCAAGAAGAGTTATAACACTTAGAATGCTTTGATATTGCGGTTAAGTATTTAATATTTAGATAAAGAAATTTTTCAAGTTTGAAAGTTTTAATTTTTGAATTCTGACGACCTGAAAAATTGTTTGCTAATCCGGAAATGACCAGAAATTTGCCTTTGTTTATAGAGGTAACTCTGAAATATTTTAGATTGATATTGAGAATTTGACTGCCAATAAGAAGCTTCTCGCGCGAATCATGATTGCTAGTTCAATGTAAAATTTTTCTTGTAAAAATATGAAAAGCACTAGTAATTATTACACAGGCCTTGCCCTCTTAAATGCGCTTTAGTGTGCTCAAAAATATTTTTTTTTCTTTGAGATATCCAATATTGAAGTTTGGAATACACATGAATTTCTCAAGTTTTGTACACCTTC
>JAUMHM010000004.1:12429528-12454838 GCA_032362435.1 Melikaiella ostensackeni
GAACTGCAATGTTCACGAAACGTCGGCAAGATTCGTAGCTTTGCACACGATTGAAACCCGAAACACCTCCTTTCATCCTAATGAATCATCGTGAAAGCATTAAATCTATTATATTTCGAAAAAGTTGTAGGGTTTCTAAGATGATAGAAATACGAAATTCACACTATCAAAACAAGACTTTTTTCTTATAACCTTGACATCTTGCCAGCTGACGCACAGTGGGGAAGAAGTACATTTTTTGGTTCAAAATACGATTCCGGCTGAACCTGTGGATCCTTCAAATGTTAGGAAGTTCCTTCAAATACCTTAGCACCCCAAAAAATCTTTTGCATCGCTAGGAATCCCTTCAACTTTTAGCTCAGTATATTTATTTTACAAAGTTCTACAGAAACCTCTTCAAATCTTTAAAAATCCCACGAAATTCTTCGAATTCCCACTAAATTTGTTAAATCCCTTGAAATCCTTTGAAATACCTTAAAATCCCCGTAAATGTTTAGAAATCTCTTCAATCCTCTGAACTCCCTTAAAATGTTTCAAAATCTTACGAAATCCGTTGAAATCTGTGGAAAGATTTTTTAATCTCAAAAACCGATGAAATCGTTTAAAATTAGTTGATATGTTTGGAAATCTTTGAAATCATTTCCAGTCTCGTAAAATATTTATTGAATCTGAAGAAATTACCTAAAATCCGCGGGAATTCCCAGGAATGACTTAAAATGTTTTAAGAATAGACGTATTTGAAATCTTTTAATTCTGTTGAAATTCTGTAAAATTCCTTGAAGCCTGAGGAATCTTGTATAATCGTTTGACACAATTTAAAATCCTACGTTGAGTAAATAAATAAATCATTCGTTTGTAACTTTTCCATTTTTTGCATCGATTCTTTCACTATCTTAACATTATTTATTTCAATACTGATATTCTTATAACGATTTTCTATAATGATTTTTTTTTTAACTGCGTGCGAAGTTCGCTTTCTCGTTTCTGCGTAGCGTGCACGAAGTCCCCGAATCTCAAATGTTATGGCAAAATTTATTCGCGCACACCTAACCGTGTGCAAATAAAATCTTCCAGTTCTTCGAGATTGCAGAGAAAGTGTATACCACAATGCAGAAGTAATTAGCGCCTCGGGTATGGCTTATATGGTAAGTAACTTAGTGTCACATGCCCTTAAAAGTCCTATCGATTAAAATTAATTTTATAAATAATTCATGCTGCAGAATTGGTTTAAGATGAATTCAATGAATGAAATATTGCGTCGATCAATCTCTTCTGATTGAGTGTCATATTTAAGATTTCGGCTGCACTAGAGGGTTAAAAGGTACGTTATCGTTACCAAAAGGAAGATTTTGTTCCAAGTGCCTGTGGGTAGGGAAATAAATTTGACTGTCCATTTTGGATTCAACGAGTATAGATCTATCTTCTGTATTCGTAGCAGGAACAACCTTTCTCAAACATGATACAACGTATTTTGCAGTGATATTTCATGAAGCTGGAAAAATAAGAGTAAGCTTCCACGGTATAACCTGAAGGTACATGAAACATTTCTTCGCGCGGCTTGCTCGCATGACGGCCTGAGATATTGGCCAATTTGTGAAGCTTCTTGCATCGAAAATCGAAGAAATCGGAAATCGAGACCTGCCATGCTGTATATAGGTGCTCTTATATCATTTTCGAAAGAGATTGTTTCAAGGTTGTGCGAAATCTCGACCTGTGCGAGCCGAAATTTTGGGTGCGGGTCGAGCCGAGCCGCTAACCGAAAAAAAATCTATCCTTCTCTGAAAATTGGTTATTATAAGTGCAGAATTTTTCAGTAAACTTTTATCAGTTTTAAAAATTACGCTTAGAAAAATGTTGACCAATTTTGTCGATTTCCAAAAATTAACACCATTTTTAAAGATTACCAAACATACATTCTTTAATATCCCAAATATATCCAGAATGAGAATGTTCAAAAATTTCGAAAATTAAAGTTTGCGAAATTTTTAATTATCTCATAAGTGATTAGAGATAATTAAAAAATATCAAAATTACCTGTATTGGTCAGCCAACTGTGGGTATCCATTACAGGCGCAGCACTGTTGCTAGTAATGGCGTAGGTCCAAAATTTCCAATTGTGGCGTTGTGTAAATATTAAATTCTCTTTAGGGGAATATAGATTTTCAATAATGTAATTGTAAAGAAAGAATTCGTGTTCATGCTAATTATTTTTATTTATTATATTAGTTTAACATAATTTCTCAGACATGTTATTTTTGTTGCGAGTAATTTTCAAGTGGGTAAAGTTAGATTTTTTCCCATCAAAACAAAAAAAGATACAATAAAGTTGATATAGTAACTATACCCAATATTGTGTGTAAATCTTATTTAGTGAAGGTAATTTTCGTTTCACGTAGAGAGTACTCTCAAAGTGGGCTAAATTCATAATGTCGTGTTCTCTTTGGGACGATGACCTTTAGAAGATACGGGCGAAATATATTTTTCTCATATTTTGCAATAGGACCTCCACTACGTACGACTACATCACCATCTTCAGGTTGGATTATCATTCGTTGACCTGATCGTGTAAGAAAAATATAGTCATTACTTAATTTGAAGATTAAGAAAAAATCATTAGCCTAGAACTACCATAAATTTCACTACTTTGTGAGTCTACTTATAATTATCCAACAAATCAAATTTTAAATTTTTTTGTGAATCCAAACAATTTTTCATTAGTTAAAAAAATTACTAATACAAGAATTTTGAGCAAAGTCGCACTGCAAAAAGAAAGTATCATTTTAGGGCTCATTTCAGATATTAAAATGAGACTCAGAAAAAAACAGACTCGAGTCGTACTAAATTGATTCACTTCAGTCTTAAAATGACACCGCTGGTGGGATCCCGGAGTCATTTGTCTTATACTGAAAATAACAGCATGAAGTTATCCTATTCAAAAACTGGACACCTCGAGTCTGAAATAATACCTGCAAAAATGATACCGTAGAGAAAAAGAACTCTAGTTTTCACAGTGCGTGTTATATTAACATGTGCCTCTATAGACACTTTACTTCGAGTAAAAGCTATTTTGTGAAAGATCCCAGGAACGGATTCAGAAGAAGGTTTCCTTTAATATTTGTTTTAGATACTGTCTTAGTTTTTAAATTACCGCCTGGACCAGATGAATGCACTTCATAAAACTCCTGACCTTGGCATATTCCAAGAAGATTTCCATTATGGAACAATAAATCATCATCATTGAGTTTGACTGTCTGTTGATCTGATCGGGTTAGAAAAATATGGTCGTTAAGTAATCTACAGATTTAGGAAAATCCTTAACTTGCAACTATTAAATTGTAGGGAAATGTAAGTCTACTAGCAATAGTCTAAGAAATTACAATTATTTTGGATTTTTTCCTGAATCCCAACAAGTTTTTATTAGCTCGAAAAAAATATATCTAACAATTTGAGCAAGGTCGAGTAAGATTAAATTTGCCTCTAGGTACATTGCTTCAAGTAAACACTACTTTATAAAATACCCCATGGTCGGTTTCAGAGAAAGATGATTTTTTTTGGGGGGGGGGCATCGAAAGATCACACTCCCTTCTCCACTTGAGAACCTGAGAATCATTATTCCAATCTGGACCTTGGGAGTGAGGGGGGAGGGGGTGTACGCAACCGGGCCCCCTATGGATCCGTCATGGAACGCTCCATGATTAGGAAAAATAACTATATGTTTAAGCCAGAATTCTCTAATATTTATTTTAAATAGAATTTTAGTCTTTAAATCACCTGGTAACTTAGCCATCTGATTAGTGCGCCTTGCATGCGGTTGACCATCACGACGTGACACAAAATTACCTGACTCTGTAACAAGAAAAATAGGGATTATTTATTAACATTATTCCTCATTATAGTCTTTGAATTTACGACAAAAACGCTTACAAAGAATTCAAGACTAACAAGTGTTTTTGGCAAAATTTTTGTTCAGTGCGTGTCCAAAATTTCTGTTTTAAAGATTGCATGGGACAATAGTTTTAGGTACAGAAACGAAAGGAAATAGAAGTGAAGTAAAATTTTTGAAACTTCTGTGAGCATACACGTAAGGATTTAACGTGAAATTTGTTAAGCATACGTTGGTAAAAATTCCGATTCGAACCTTATTAATTTTTATTATGTATCTAACATCTGAATGTTATGGACACATATAAAGACTTAATGTAGACTTTTTTGAATATATGTTGTAAAAAATGCCAGTTTAAGCTTCATTTTCAAGTGTTGTGACAAAATGTAACTTTTAAAGCAAATCTTCTACCTCCAAATATCAGTCACAAATCAAAATCTCCCATTTAAGAAATATGAGGGTGGCTGGAAGGCCGTTTGAATGAAAAGTATTTTGGTAACATTTCTGATTTGGTGCGAGGGACCAGATTCAGTTTTAAAGATTTGTAACTTAATGAGACAAAAGTCTTAGATACAGAAACACATGTGAAGTGATATTTTTGGAATTATGACTGGAAAAATTTCAGTTTGAAATTTATTAATTTTTAGGGGGTGCGTCAACTCTACATAAAAAAGTTGCCCACACGGCGTTTCGGACACAAAGTATATTGACAATATTTATCGTTTTGTGCGCGCCAAATGTTTCAGTTTCGAAAATTCGTAATTCAGTGAGTCAAAAGTTTCAGATGCAGAGACGGAAACAGGTAGCTGTAAAGAGAAATTTTTAAATTCAATGCTGGCGAATATTTCAATTCATAGCTTATTAATTTTTATCATGTACCCAACATGACGAACTTATGGGTACACGTAAGGGTTAAATGTGAAATTTTTGGAACCAATGCCGGCAAAAATTTCGATTAAAAAATTTTTTATTCTTATCATGTACCCAACCTGATGAAATTGTGTGTACAGGTGAGGATTAAATGTGAAATTTTTGCCAGCATTGATTCTAGAAATTTCACATTCAATCTTTACCTATACCCATAAGTTCGTCAAGTTGGGTACATGATTAAAAATGATTAAGTTTTGTGAACTGAAATATTTTCCAGCATTGATTCCAAAAATTTCACTTCACATATATTTCTTTCCGTCTCTGTATCTGAAACTTTTGCCTCAATAAATTAAGAACCTTAAAAACTGAAACTGTTGCCGCGCACAGATCCAAAAATGTTGCCAAACTACTTTGTATCCAAAATGACAAGTGGGGCATTTTTCTAGGTAGATTTGAAGGTCATTCAATTTTCATCATGTACCCAACACAGACTAAAAAAGTAAGATTGCAAGGAGAAAATTTTTGGCTACAGACTAAAATACTAAGAGGGCCAGGATAAAATTTTTGGAATCAGACAAAAATATACTCTCGAAATTCAAATGAGTGAGGAATGGGTCACTGAATCAAATAACTAAGGATTTTTACTGATGAACAGTGAAATCTCTCTGATTCAAATTCAGAGAATAGTATTACCTGGAAGAAAGATAATGTAGTATATGATTGATTTGGTGTGATGTTTGATTGATTATATTATATTCTACTTACCAACATAATTAAAAAATATCAAAAAAGTCGAGATCAGCGTACAAGCAAAAATCCTCATTTTGCTTGATACAGAGCACTGATGTGTAAAGAATTTCTTGAGCTGTAACTAATGAGATGTCGAGTATGTTCACTAGCATATATAGTAGCGAGTACCTCAATATTGAAAAAAATTATTATGTACATTTAGATTTCGGGATGGAGTTAAAGCAATAATGTGTTGCGTGAAGCGTATTTTGATTGATATCACCTTTTATACCCGAATTCAGTTGAAACAGGTATTAACTGATCAAAACGTGATAAAAAGAGAGGTCTCTGTAAAGTCGAGTTGTATTCAATTTGAATTGGATTCAACGCTGGATAAAAGATTGCGACCAAGTTTTTGAAAAATTCAATATAAATGATTGGATTTTTATGCAAGTCGGTAATTGACTGATTCCTCAATCGAAGAATGTTCTATCAAAATGAAACAATCAAATTTTTACTGAATGAAATTTAGAGTGAATATCATTGAATTATGATGAAAAGAGTATTCAGAAGAGTGCAACGTCAATTTTTTATGACCTCTCCTATATTATATTAAAGTTAATTGGTTGAAAATTAAATAGCAATTATACAATATTGTTAGTAAGCCATATCTGTATGACAATATAAAATTACATAAAATCAATTTTAAAATATAAATGTTTGAATAAATAGGTATTTTACAATAGCAACGTGTGTAGCGTAAAACTGCCTATGTGTTACATTACTGTTATACCTATGAAAAGAGCCCATATTGCAATTTCAAATTCGACGCTACAAAAAGCCGCAGGGAGAAAAATGAATTTTGAAGTCTAGATATTTATGTGTAAGATAATTAAACGATCAAACGAACTTACCTAAGTGACGTTCGATCGCAATATTACAAGATTGCCTCGTTCGAGATGATTACATATGTAGTACCAGCTCACTCCGCGGACTGCACCACAACTTCAGAGTGATATTAGAAAGAAAAGACCATATGGTTTCCCTTCTCTTGTGTGTCGCGTGCCTCTCACATCATGCATTTTAGAGTAATGATGTGAGGGAAAAATTTTTTAATGGACTGGGTTTTTAAAAAACAACTATTTGTCGGAAGGGTGGTAATCATCTCGAACAAGGCGATCGTATAATTGCGATCGAACTTCACTTAGGTAAATTCGTTTAATCGTTCAATTATGTTTACGCCTCGTTCTCCGTGATTATATATGTAGATATTTAGACTTTCGATACATTTTTTCCCTTTATTTCCATCCTGGTAATGTATTTTACTAAATGTAAAATAAGTTTTTGCTAGTGATAAAGAGCAAGAATGATCTTGATGTTCTACGACCTCCAAGGGTTAATAAGCGCATTGCGCGTTTGGCAATCTTTTTGCTGAAGACTTACTCCTTGATCGGAAAGGTGAGTGACTGATCGATGGCAATTATTGCTTGGTGAGTCTTATTTTTGAACCTAAGAACAAACCCAAACTTCTTCAATTAGAAAATAAATATGGACTGTTATCATTTGGAATAAGAATTATCGACTATTTTTAGTCGGAATTTGGACACCTTTGGCTGTAGGTACAAAAATTTATCATTTGGAATAAGAATTATCGACTATTTTTAGTCGGAATTTGGACACCTTTGGCTATAGGTACAAACATTTTTGAAAAAACCTATCTCATAAGGAAAAGTTACGAAAGAGAAAAAACTTCTTTTTTCTAGACCTGTTGTCTGTAATGGCTGTTGGAAATTTCTTGGAATTTCAATTACCTTTTTAAGTACCCATGAAGTTAAAACTTCAACCCCTCCAGTTAAAGGAAACTCTTTTTTTGTTATCTGCTCGTAGCTTACTGTGTAGCTCAGTGAAATCAGCTGTGAGCTTCTGAATTTGATGTTAGGGTAGAAAAAAGAAGGCAATGTTTTATTGGCTTTAATAGTATAATGTAGTCAGTAAATGAAAAAAAAAACATTGATAGTCGAAATTGAACCGTTGATTGCTATTACATAGTTGGATTTACGACGAGGAGTATTTATAAGTCAAAAAAGTGAAAACGCCGAGTGTTGAACATTCAAAATGACAATCCTCGCCTATTGTATATCATAGATTATCTATTACAATTCAATATAAGAAATCCTTGAGGATTTCAAGTTGTAAATAAAAACCTCGACTATTGTAAGTCAAAAAAAGGCACAAGGTTTAATATATTTGGGAGGTCCATCATCACAATTTAATAGCAGAGATCACGCATTGGCTCTCACACTGTGAAAAGAAGGAATTATTTCAGGGCTAATTTCAGGTATTAAAATAGAACTTAGAATAAAACAGTCTTGAGTGCTACTGAAATGAGACCACTGGTGGGGTCTCAGCGTCATTTGTTTTACATTAAAAGTAGCACAATGAAGATATCCCATTCAAAAACAGGACACGCAAAAAATGATACCATGAAAAAAGAGATGTCTAGTTTTTACAGTGTGGACTATTATGAGTCGGAATTCGAAAATCCACGATTAAGCAATGAAATAATTAACTATCTACTATTACAATTGGAATAATTAAGTATCTGTTAATACACATCGGAATAGTAGGCCCTGAATATTATACGTCGGAAATCAAACTTCAACTTTTGAGGGTTCATCAACAATTACAAGTCGGATTAACAGCCGTAGACTACTATAATCTGAGAGAAAAAAGCCACCAACTATTATAAGTCGGAAAAAACGAGCCTAGCCTATTGTAAGTCGTAGCAGCAACCCTCGTATATTATACTTGAGGGTTCAAAAATTTACCTACGTAAGTTGTTCTACCAACCCACGACTCTTATCAATCGAGAATCAAACATCGGCTGTTACCAGTCGAAATAACGATTCTCTTTTACTCTTATAAGTCAGAATTCTAACATCGACTATTGCCAATCGAAGTTGAGACATCGACTATTAAAAGTACCAGTAACGATCTTTGACTAATATCAATTGGAGTATCGCTTCTCGACTACAATGAATCAAGAATAAAACATCGACTGCCACGAGTCGGAATTTATAGGGACACATGCGTATGTAGCAATTACTATTAGACGTTTTGCCTCTATTTGCAAAAACAACCTGTAGAAATTCCTTTGAAATATGTTCTGCCTCTTGTGTAGACTAAGTTCCTTTTTATTTTCCATCTATTACTAAGAGTCGGATTTGAACTATGTTCTGCCTCTTGCGCAGACTCAGTTTTTCTTATTACCCATTCTCTACGAGGTTCGTTCGATAAGTTTGGTAAAAAGACAAAGAAAAATTTTTGTTCAGAAAAGTTTGGCTTTATTTCTCAAGGTAGTCTCCTTCGAGGGCTACACACTCCGTCCAGCAAGATTCTCATTTTCTCATCCCTTCAGAAAAGTGAGATTTCTCCAGGTCTACAAAATACACATTCACGGCATTGACTACTTCTTCACTGGACGAAAATCTCTTCCTACCAAGCCAGGTCTTCAAGTTGGGAACAGAAAGAAGTCACACGGAGTCAAGTCTGGAGAGTAGAGTGGATGAGGATTCAATTCGAAGCCCAGTTCGTGTATTTTTGCCATTGCGATTGAGGTATGAGCCGGTGCGTTGTCGTAATGAAATGGCACTTTTTTGTGCGCCAATCGTGGCCGTTTTCTTTTGTAGCTCAGCTTTCAAACGGTTCAATAATAATGCAAAGTACGTTCCTGTTATAGTTTAACCCTTCTTCAAGTAATCAGTGAGGTTAATTCCTCAAGAATCCCAAAACACTGCAATCATGGTACTCATCTTGCACACACCTTATTGACCTTCAGTTTTTCATGCAAGATGTTATAGACTCATTCAGTGGAAATGTCTATAGCCTTAGAAATCTCACGCATCTTGATTCAGCGATCTTCCATAACCATATGATGAAATTTTTCCACCATATCTGATGTGGAGACCTCAATTGATCGTCCGCAGCGAGCTTTATCTTTAGTTGTGATTTGGCCACGTTGAAATTTGTTTATCCAAAAATTAACGGTTTTTAATGAAGAAGCAGACTGCCCACGAACTCTGTTTAACTCGGCTTCGATCTGCGCGGCCGTCCAATTTTTCAAGTAAAAATGTTTTATCACTGCACGAATCTTTTACTTCTCCATTTTTTCGAAAACTACTGACACGCTCACTCCAAATGTATGCCAAACGCAAACTAAGCGTCGGTTTTGGCTGAAGCTTGGTAAAGGTTAGTTTGAAGAGTGGTTTCTTCGTCATATGATACAAACTTCATTTTGGCGTCATCTAAAGGAAATTTACCCTACTTGTCAAATGACCTGCGTTCTAAGAGTCGGATTCAAACTATGTTCTGCCTCCTGTGCAGACTTAGTTCCTCTTATTACCCATTCACTAGGAACAGTCGGATTTGAACCATGTTCTGCCTCTTGTCCAGGCTCAGTTCCTCTTATTTTCCACTGACTAGTAAGAGTCGGAATGTAGAAATTCGACTATTACAAGTCGGAATAACGACCCTCGATTTCTATGAGTGGAAATTAAAAAACATTGACTACCGTTGGTCAGAAATGACCTATTGACTACTAAGAGTCGTAATAAAAATATCGACTATTAAAAGTTGGAATAGCAACCCTCGACTACTATGAGTCGGAACTGAAGTATCCACTTTTATAAGTCGCGATAAGGATCCTCAACTACTATGATTCGGAATTTATTTATCCACTGTTATACGTCGCAACAACAAACTTCAACTCTTATCAGTCGGAATATCAGCCCTTATGAGTCGGAATTAAAAACATCAACTATTACAAGTCGGAATAATAAATTTCGACTATTGTCGGTTGGAATATCAAACTTCGACTATTATCAGTCGGGAAATAGGCAATGGAATTCAGAATTTCGGCGTCGACTATTACAAGCTGGAATAACAACCATGGACTATTACATTCAAAATAACTATCCCGAATTATAATAAGTTGGAAAAAATAAATATCGACTGTTAACAGTCTGTATGGGAGGGCTTCACCATTGTCAGGCAGAGTTACAACATTGATTATTGTATCCGGAATAACAATCCTTAACTCATGCAAATTGAAAGTTTGAAATCGACTATTGCGGTCGGAAGAAAAAATAACAAAATTTTAATAGTTGTATATTAAACTCTGACCTCACAAGCCAAAGTAATAACCTCTGATTATGAATATGCTGAGCAGAAAGCGAAAAAATCAACTACACTTACGAGTTGAAGTAATAATCTGCTACTATTAAAAATAAAAAATAAAAACAGATTCACTATTACGAGTCTGAATACTAAAGCATCAACTGTTACAAATCAGAGTTTATGAAAGAAACCCTTCGGCTGTTAAAAAATTGGAAAATGTTGTTTGACTGACCTCATGGTCTATAAATAAACGATTTTTCTACATCTTTGTCCACCACTGCTTCCAAATTCTTCGCCAATGGGCATTTCAGCATTCAGTGGTGCAAAATCGCAAGAAAATATATCATAATATGTGTCGGAAATTTGATTTAGAAATAAACAGTTTTCTGTAATTTTCACCCTGAAGAGGCAAATAGCTGAAAATCCTCGTACTTCCTCCTTTAATAGACAATAAAATGGAAAAATACCCAGAAAAAAATTAGCAAAAAAAATTTGTACTATTAATCCTATACCTATATCAATTATTTTGAATAATTAGGTAAATTATTAATTATTCTTTGAGTCTTACCAATGCAAGCAGGTAATTCCTAGGTTAGGTTCGAAATTATTTATTCATTAAGTGATTGCGACACTAATCTCCAAGTAGTGACAATTTGTAGCAAAACCAATGTCGTATTATAGTCCATTAGAAATATGAAATGATTTGAGAATTTTCACTGTGTGAATTTTAATTTACTTTTTTGTAATAAAATTCATAATTCTATTTCATTTGACAATTGACGGCAGGAACAATAATAAGTGGATCGTGGGACAAATACTATGCCCCATTATTGCTTTAATATATTTACGCAATCGACAACTGAACCTCTAGAAAAGCAGTGAAAATGGCCTAACTAAACTAAAACGGAAACGTTCACATACCACAAAACATTGAAGGGGGGGAGGGAGTTCCAATTTTTGTTAAGCCCATACTAAAGTTACACATGCACTTATTATAGAAGAATAGCAGAAGTAAAGAAAAAAGGTCTTTTCTGAATTGACGTTTTTTCTTATTTAATTTATAGCTCTTTCTTTTTCGCAATTTTTATTACTTCTACTCCAAGCAATATCTTCAAAACTTTTAAAAACGTGAAATTTGCATTAAAGGCTGTGTAAAAATTACAAAAAAATAATAATCCACTTCAAATTAAATGACAACGTAGTGCATATAATTATGAAAAATTACTACACTGTAAAGCGCTGATCCTCAAAAGCATGCCGAATTCGGTGTAGTATTGAATTGCAACATTTTTGAGACAGAAAAAAAATGAGGGCATAATGAAAATTTTCATTGTTCAAAAAAAGAAGCAACAAATTTCACACCAATGGTTTTTTGTGTGTAAAGTACAATTGTTTATTTTTCCCACTTTTTTTTAGACACCTTAATGCATACATTTTGTTTCCTCCGTGTACGTAAGAATTAAATGTGAAATTTTTTAAAACAATGCTAGCAAAAATTTCAGAGTAAAACTGATTCATTTGCTTCCTCATGGAAGAAGCTTTGTAACGATGAAAATTTTCGAGCTTTATTTTTTGACATATCTTGACATAATTGTGTGTAAGTGTGACATAATTGTGTGTGTCTGTGCGTGCGCGCGCGTATGTGTCGATAATACTCTTTTTATGATTACTCGGAAACAAGCTGGGCTAGGCTTATGAAATTTGGAGAGATTGTAGTCTTGAATAATGCCCACCATTTTTCAAGTTTAGAGCAGAACCAGATAAGAACGAATTTTTTTTCGATTTTATGTTTTTCTCGAAAATCGTTTTAGATGTAAACTTTTTTGGAATTGTCATAATATTAAGGGAAAAAAATTATAAGTGGATTTTAATTCAATACATCCTTTTTTAACAAAAAAATTTGAGGTTGATTCGCTAAATATTGTGTATTAGCAGTGATACCAGAACCTATAAACCGAATCTTTTCAAACACAGGGTAGTATTTAGTTGATATAATTCAATAGAATGTTAATAGCTATCACTATACAAATATTTTCATCTTTAAAAATTTTTGAAGTTTTCAATTTGTCGTTTATAAGTAAAACTTTTTTTAAATATCAGAAATACAGCAGCATAATTAGTACCAAATTTGTTCAGTTTGACAACATAGATCTATTGATGCATTTAGAAGCACTCTATGGCCAAATGACGTTATGATATATACAAATTTTTACATTTTTCTAACATTTGTAATAGAAAAACTTTCTTAATTTTGGGAATATAGCAATATTGTAAGTGCTAAATTCATTCGTTAAAATGATAAAAAATTATTGATGTATTTAGAAGGCCTGTAAGACCAAATAAAATTCATGATATATACAGATTTTGCAATGTACTTAACGTTTATAAGAGAAAAATTCTCCATTTTGAAACATACACCAATATTTTTTAAGCATAAAATTTATTGGTTTTGATGGAATGAATCTTTTGAACAATATAAAAACCTTCTATGACCTATGAACAATAAACAATTAATAATAGTAAGCAATAATATATGTATAACAAATAAATAATTAACAATAAATAATAAAAAAGCGCAGGCGAAATCGCCTTTTAAATCCCCTTAGACTCCTTTTGCAATCCAAAACCCTCTTTTTCACCCCCTCAGACGCCTTTTACAATCCAAATCCCCTTTTCTGGCCCCTCAGTCTCCTTTTACAGTCCAAAATCACCTTTCCCATTCCCTCAGACTAATTTTACAATCTAAAATCCTCTTTCCAACCCCCCTAACTCAATAATCTTTTCAAAGAATTAATTATCCGAAAATTGTTTGAGCACTGAAAACCATTGTAAAATTTTGGAAATCAATAAAGATAATGAAATTAGAAATTAAATGTTTTACATATCCTCTATGAGGAAGCACAGTGTTCATGAAATGATCACAATTAAAGATACACCATGTATAATGAACCCGCCCAAACTACTTTGCAGCGGTTTTACCGCATGCCTAACAAGATGAAGCTTATGGGTACACGTGAGGAAAAATTGTGAAATTTTTTTTCATGAATATCTTAGAAGTGTTAGAATCAAATTATTTTATATAATTCATGTGCCACAGCCAAACATTTTCCAAATAAATCTTTTTTGTAGGAAGGAACGTATTATTTAACACTAAAATACGTAATATAAGTTAGCGCGAGGCTTTCAATGTGCCAATATTTGCTCAATATTCGTGAACAGAGCGTGCACATATTACGTGACGCTATTTTCAATTAATCCTCCCCTCCGCCCCCTTGTGACACGTTGTGTAATTTTGCCGAACTCTCTTTTAAAATGGTATGTGATAAGTACCATATTTCAACTTTTATTTGCATCAGTTTACAAAATGCGTCATGTCTTAGAAAACACACTTTATTATCGCAAAAATTATTTTAACTCTTAAAATAACGACAAAATGCAGAAATGTTCCACAAAATAATGTTAATGGGTCATTCCAAAGATTTTTTTAAATTCCAGCCAAAAAATAGCTCCTCTCTGTATATTTCAATGCAATATTTTTAAGCTTTGCTAGAAAAAAAGCCGTCTCAGATTTTCGTAAATTGTTGACTTCGAGGATTACGGAGTGCTTTCTGAAGCCACACTTCTTTCTATAACAAAGTTTGAAAACATTTGTTTGAAAACTGTTAAACAAGCTATTTTTGGACTATTTAGTTGACCACCATCTTGGATTTTTTCAAAATTTAAAATTTTTCTGTCCACTGTTCAATTTATGATAATTTATTAGATATTTCGCGACGTTTAAACATTCAAAGTTAATAACTGTAGGATGTGCAATTTCTTACCCTACTTGCAGGGTGTCACGGCATAACCATATAAGTGCCACTCTTTTCAAGGCCCGTTTTATTGACTTAGAAATTCTCTAAAATTCCATCGCACATTGTGGTGAAAACAAAATTTATTTTTAAATTGTTTAAACAATTTGTTTCAATATGCGAGTTTTGGGAAAAATAGTAGAGCTTCAATTCGATTCTGCGAAAAAAATTACGTAAATTGTATTTTTTGGACAAATTTTCGCTCCACCCAATTTGTTATATAGTATGAATATGAATTCTTTTCTATGTAATTATTTATTTATACTGCAGCACTAATTGGGTCCATAAAAAATTGTGAAATACGCAGATCTTATGCAATTTTTCTAACAGAATCGAATGACGCTATTAATTTTCCGTATCTCGCATTTTTAAGCAAAGTGTTTGAACAAAAATTGTTTAAACAACTAAAATTTTTTTCAAAAAATCATCTATCAGTTTTGGCGCAATTATTTTCTCAATGATTTAATGAAAAAACAATTTCTCGAAAGATTTGAAGAATTGAAAAAATTATAATGACAAATCAGACAAATCCAGTTTTTTTATTTCAACGATTTTATGGAATTAATTTTTCACTTTCGAGCCTTCTATTTGTCTCGTAATATGTTTCTCGTTTTTACGAGAAACTGTCTTTTTATAGATCTATAGAGCTCCATCAAGTCTCGAAATTACTGTCTCTTTTTTTCTTTAACTCGAATTTTGAGAACGTTTTTTTCGCTTTCATGAACGACTTTTTTGACATAAAAACTGGAAAAGTTAAGTGAATTTAACGTTTTTGCACAATTTTCCCCATGTTAATCTAATGGGAAACTTCAAGTGCCTGAGGCGATGGGTGAATATCACCCAATTTGGATAAATTTAGAGGGAATTCTATTTTCGGGAATTTGCACCAGAATCGCAAGTAGAAGCAAAGGATTTCTAAAAAAAAGTAAAATAAGGACCACCCTATTGTAGATGTTATCACTTTTTCACATCAACTAGTGACACGCATATTCAGGCAAAAACATTTTCGGCTGATGACACCTTAAAAAATTTTAAAGTGTACAAGGATGAAAACATATTTTGCATTATGAGTAACATTTGACAATGTAATAAAAGTATATTAATGTATTAAAGGAATCAGAACCTCACTTCATTATGAGTTGACACTTGACAGACTGACTGTGAATAGTGAACAGTAATTGGACCAACTTGAAGTGATAAGTTACCATAAATTACTGATAAATTAACATAAATTACCATAAATTACCGATAAATTACCATAGCTTACCGAAAATTTCCGAAAATTTGCAAAATTTCTGGAAACTCTTGTGCACCTAAACTTTCCGGCAATTCATAAATTTTCCATTTTTCAGAATTTTTGGAAGTCTTCATATTTCTTTCTAAAACCTCTGGATACTACAAATTTCCGGAAATTTTCGGTAATTTATAAATTTACCAAAAATTTTCAAAATTTCTTGTAGTTTCTGATATTCAAAAACTTCAAAAATTCCCGGAAATTTTCGGTGAGTTTTGGTAATTTTACCACAAATTTCCGGAAAATTTGTTTTGATTGTTCCTCAAATCGAAAATTCCCTGCATTTGTTACAAAAAATGTCGTGTGCAACAAGTGCTGAAAGTAGGCAGTTGTAACTTGTGAAGTTGACAGTACTTGCTCATCTTCGGGTTATCTTCGGGTCGTTTCCGACTCGTCTTCGGCTCGCCTCCAACTCGCCTCCACCTCTCCGTTGATTCGCCTTCGTATCGCACAGCAAACTTCACACTTGTGTGGAACGGCCTACTTTCCGTACTTGTAGCACTATATACTATTCCTAAAAGTACTTTCTGAAATGAATAAATTTAGCCATTAAACTTTATAATCGGTTATGAATTGCTTTTCTTGGGCAGTTTTGAAAAAAGCAAAGTTGACGAAAAATTCAAATTTCAGAAACAAATTTTACGTAAAGTTACTATTATTAGAAAAAACTACTACCTACTATTAGGAAAAAATTGCCAGGTGAATCGCTGACATGGGCGCGCAGACAATTTTACAAAAACTTTGGAATGACCCTAACATATTTATTGAGTTGTACATTTTTTGTGTACAATCCTTTTCTCTAGAATGCATGCTTTTCAAGATATACTTCGTTTTTTTGTGTAAAACCAGTAAGAAAATAAGGTGATTTTTTTTTATGCGTGATTCTTCTGATGAAAAACGATTTTATGAACAAAATTCCTGTACAGATGAGATGTATTTTTATGAAATGTATAATTTCTCTGCAGATAAATTTTTCTCTCGTGAAGGTTTGATTCGGCAAATTTTATCCTCTGCTTTTGGGCTTTATGGTACCAAATTAAAAAAAAAATCGCTAGACAAGTCTCTGATATGGCATCGAAAGCTAGTTTACAACAACAACAAAAAACCTTTGGAATGACCGAGGTGTATTCGTTGTTACGATCTAATCTTGGCAAATACTGCTTTATGGAAAGCTTGGAAAATTAAATAAATGGCAATAAAGAACGATAATGTACTCTCAATTTTTGTGATTCAAAAAATTTGGGAGTGGAGGAAACTAATACGACGTGGATGAAAAAACTTTTGAAGTCATATTGATAAATGATGAACAAGTGGGGAATATATTACATACCGGATTAAAGCTGGAAAATTAATTTTAAAGATAGCAACGCCATCCCATGCATTATATTAGCCATTTAACCTCTATTATATATTTGTTAATACGTTGCGCTTTCATTCAGATGGTACTCTTCCGGTACGTAGTGTATGTTCACATTTTAAGTCTTTCAGATCAATTACTGAAGGAGAATGTGTATATGTAAATTCGTAAAAGAATAATCTAACACTGTTATTCAAAAATATTTTTTCATTCATGCAGTGATGATTTTTCAACATATTATGATAACTGCACGAACTTCAAACTATGTCGTATTAAATATGCAACCATGACAGTCATTGCTACAACCTATTATAGACAAAAAAACTATGAATAATTTTATTTGATTAGGTTGGTAAGAGGCATGAACATGGCTATGGTGGTTATGTATTTAAAAGTTGTTTGGTTGATAGCACTTACTTGTTAATGCTCGCGAAGTAAAGCAGAAAAATTACTTTGATACCCAAATCTAGCCAAGACTTTGACGAATCGAAGGAACCAGGAAAAGAATGTAGTATAATATGTATATGTGAAAGTAATGTATTTCCTTTAGAAAATGATAATCTGTCAGCGGACAAATTTTTCTTCGCCATGTCATAAACACATTTCTCAAATTTTCAATTAGAAAATAACAGGTAAGTGGTAAAAAGGTTGATTATAAAACAAATTTATAATGTTGGTGCTCATAAAAAAATGCTACATAACAATTTCTTTAAGAATCAGGCACTTTTTCTCATCATTATGTTCGTACTGATATTCAACTTGTACTGGTTTCCCCTACATAAACGTTCCTTAATTCCTCTTATTTGGTCTTCTGAACTTCAACTCGATATCTGATTTCGTATTTATGTGAGTGACTCCAAAAAAATGTCAGTAAGGTAAGAATCGAATAATTGTTACAGACCCTTGAAAATCACATTGATTAAAATTAATTTTATAAATAATTTATTCTTTACAATTAGTTTTAGATGGATTCGATGAATGAAATATTGCGATGATCAATCTCTTTCTGTTTGGTGCCATATTAAAGTCTTCGACTACCCTCGAGGGTTAAACGGTACATTATCCTTTCCGAAGGGAAATTTTTTTCCACGTGCCTTCGGGTTAGAAAATAAATTCAACTGACCAGCTTAGCTCCAACGAGTATAGATCTATCTTCTGTATTCGTAGCGGGAACAACCTTTCACGAACATCATACAACGTATTTCGCAGTGATATTTCACGGAGCTGGAAAAATGTAAGTAAGCTTCCACGGTACAACCTGACGGTACATAAAACTTTTCTCGACGAGCTTGCTCACATGACGGCCTGAGATATTGGCCAATTTATGAAGCTTCTTCCATCGGGAATCGAAGAAATCAGAAATCGAGACCTGCCACGCTGTATATTGATTCTCTAATATCATTTTTGAAAAAGATTTTTTTAGGGGTGTACAAAAGCTCGACTCTCGCGAGTCGAACTTTTTGGGTGCTGATCGAGCCGAGCCACAAGCCTAAAACATCTCGCAGGCTGAAAGAAGCTCATGGGACAAAAAAGCTCGCGTTGTACACAAAACTTGCATAATAAATGAGGAATATTAACAGAACTTTTCGCTATCATAAGGCATATTCGGAAACCATTTAGGCTCACAGTGGGATAAATCAGGACTGTATTCTTCAAGAACCTCTACAACTTTTCAATCTCCATTCAATTCGATGTGATAAGCATACGCTGATAATGAGTGATTTACATGAAATTTATGTTATTCACAGAAGCTTGATTTATGACAGAAATTTTTTAATGATGTTCTCTACCATATACGCGCGGTGAATCTCAACTCCGACGGAATCACAAGCGTTAAGCCATTTCGAGCGCGGCTAGCGCACGGGTGGGTATCCCTTCGTGAGATACGCCTAGGTCGTGTTTTCACTGCGTTTGACTAATGTGGAGCGGGAAGTTCGAGGCCGAGGACGTCTATGTACACTCGATGATATCGAGTCTCTATACCCAAACTCGACAGTCGAAAAACCGACTCTACTCGGAAGCAGGTTTTCTGCAGTTTTCCTCTCCCCTGGCCAAACGTCCAGGCAAATGCGAGTACACTGAAAGTCCCTAGTGAGTCAGTCTGCAATATGTTATTCCGAGAATTTCGTTCGACGATCAGGAAGGCAAAGGTGTGCAGAGAGCGGACACTCTATAGCCAGCAAACTGGTCCAGTAACGCACTAACAATGCGGGCGCTGCCACGCAAGTGCATGATTTCGTCAGTTCGCACGGTCCGTACTTCGCTTCATTCGCTTTCACTGTTTACGTTATGTGTCACAAAAATGTCGCAGGAAAACAATAGGCAGCGTTTATCCTTCAAAACAAAGAAACATTTGAAGAAATTTAATCAATATTTTTTACTGCAAACGAAAATCACATAGAAATGGTTCATACGGACTTCATTGTTGACACTGGAGTCGGTCCGCTATATGTCCAAGGCCATTTTGGGCAAGAACCAAGGTCGGACTTATATGGGACTTTCAGTGTACTTTTAATAAAGTCGGATGCAGCCGCGGGTCATCACTGAGCGTCATAATGGTTCATACAGAAATTCTAAGCCCTCCTTAGTAAAGTAAAAATTTTCACATGCTCTTACACGTCGAAATCTCGCGACAAGGACTTACGTCGAATGCCCTCGATTTCGCGGGGATTTTGAAAAAAGGTACAGTACAATAGATTTTTGAATCCTCAGTGCTATGGGACTCAAATGTCCCTGTCTATCTGTACCGAAATATATCAAAAATTTGAACAAGGTCGTTTAATATTAACTTATGTCTCCATAGACACTTTACTTCGAGTAAAAGCTATTTTTTAAAATACCCCAGAGGCAGGTTCAGAAGAAGGTTTCCTCTAATATTTGGTTTAGATTATGTTTTAATCTTTAAATTACCGATTTCACCAGATGAGAGCAATTGATTAAACTGCTGACGTTCGTAAATTGCCATACGAGTTCCAATACGGAACAATGAATCACCATCATTAAGTTGGACTGGCTGTTGATCTGATCGAGTTGAAAAAATAAAACCAATAATTAATTTATAAATTTAAAAAAATCATTAACTTAGAAATACTAAATTGTACTAAATTGCGAGTCTAGTAATAGTTGTCAAAGACATTTTATTTTTTATTTTTTTTTGTAAATCTCAACAACACTTTACTAGTTTAAAAAATATATATTTAAGAATTTGAGCAGGGTCAATTAATATTAACATGTGCCTGTAGAAACTTTACTTCAAGTAAACACTGTTTTATAAAACACCCCAGAGGTGTGCGCATCATTAAGAAAGTAGAAAGGGGGCTAGGTTCACCGAAATTCGGTGAGCGTGGCAGTAATAGTTTTGTGTAGCCTATGTAGATATTCCGTTAAAAGAAAACTCAGAACTTAAAAAGTAAACTAATAAATTTGGACAAAAAATGTATTTCTAAAGTTATTATCTATGACCCAAAACATGAATTTAGAAATCTTCCATTTGTTTTCCTTAAATATTTCTAGGTATTTAGAAAATGTGTTGTGTTACTTAAAAATGTAAGGATTTGGCATCAATTTTTATTTTGATAAAATGTAGGCAATTATAGTTAATTTTGAAAAAACTACTTTGGAAACAAATTAAAATCTCCTGCCAAATTGCCGACATGGTCACGAAGACAAATAGAAGAAAATGTGCAATGCCTGATAAATGATTCCTGAAATACCATATGTCACCTACAGATAATTAAATATTCAAAAACCAATTACTCATTCAAAACCTTCTTTTCAGAAATCCAACTAGAAATGGAGAAATATCTGGAATTGTACATATTGACACTGTGTGTTATCTGAAATTGTTAGAATCAAATAATTTTATAACCAATCTACGTCAGAGTCAAAAATTTATTCAATAAAGATCCTCTCATTGAAAGACACGTATTATTACGAATTCAATACGTACTATAAACTGACGGGAAGCTTTTCATGTGTCAATATTTGCTCAATTCTAGATTTTTTCTCCTAATTTATTATTCATCTTTTTTAAAACTCTTTCTGATTGAAGACAAGTGATTCAATAACTTCAATTAATAATTTTTCAAACTGTAAATCTATTAAAGAGTTGTGAAGTTGCAACTAATTCCTGTTTTAGTCATTCCCCCTAATGTCTTCCTCACATACATTTACATCTATACAAAATGTAATTAATACAATTTCTCATTTTTCATTTGTAAATAAGCTGTATAATCACGCAAAAAGTAATTTGACTATAAATCGTATTTTCTTGATCATATTAGTAACCAGTATATCAAAATGTCTCCATATACAATATAAAAAAGGAATGAAAAAACGGATAAAGTTTTCGAAAAGCGCATACCTTCGACTTTTTCAAACCACGTATATCAATGTATTTTGATGCGTTGATTAAGAATATGACCATAAAAATACCCGCAAATGTCGTCTTCAGGGTCAAAACTTGAAAAAATTAGTTTTTTAAAAATATGAAGTCTTTTTTTAATACTTGAAAGAGGTGTATGATTGGAGGGTGGATGTCACCAAGCTATAATGTTGTCAAATATAAACGAATGGTTTTTTTTCTAATACTGAAAATGGGATCGAAAATGATTAAGGGATGGATATGACCGAGTTTGGTATGGCCAACTATGAGGAAAATTACTTTTTAACTTTTGACCTTGACAATGACATTTGCGAGTATTTTCAAGGCCTTATTATTAATCAACGCATGAAAATACATCAATGAACGATGTTTTATGCAAATCTTTAATAACTAACCGAGATATCCAATCCAGGTAGAAAAAAAATGGATTTTCGATGTAACATTTCCGTCGTTGTACTTGACTAAGATTTCCAGGGGCAGATCTTCGTATGCCTATGTCACTCCGACTGTCATCATCTGCATTTAAAAAAAATATTCATGCAGATACGTCGATCCTATTCAGAATTATGGTGGAACATAGAAAAAAATTAACCGACAAAATTTTTATAAACATACAAGTCTCTTTTAATTGCTGCGCGTATTCGACTTAAAAGTACATCCGACCGCAAAAAATAAAAAATGTGCGTTAAAATGAGATGAGGAAATTGCCTGGTTTGACTAAAACAGGGCTAGCTTTTCCTCGATTTAGGGGACGTGATAATCAGCCCGCATTAAGAGGGACAATAGAGGATTTCAGAAAATTCCATATATTAAGTTTTGACGAGGTAGAAGTTTCATTTTGACATTTTTAATAAATCCCTCACCCAAAAACAGAAACGATCACGCACACACACGTTGCATTTCGTAATCATCAGTGATTTAATTGAATCGTGAACTGGGCCTTACACAAAAGGAAATTAAATCCGTGCGATCTTCAGAATAATGATGGAAGTCCATAATGCCGTACAGGAATTGTCCTAGCTGTCCACTACACCGAGCTGACTTAATTATCAAATTCCTCCTCTATAATCAGCGCTCGCTATAATCCGCAGAATATTGTAGTCTTCACTCTCTCAGGAAAAGAGAATTAATACAAAATTAATACTGTTGTCTGATGATTAAATTTCTAAGAATGGATAGTAGGGTGACTCGGAAGTATCAAAATTTGGAATTCGACATCAATGCAACGCAAAAAAGTAGCGTATTAGGACCCTAAAAAAGTATAATTAATTTGGAAATGATAGCTATGCAGCTTGGTAAGCCGCGCTCAATAAAATATTTTGAAAATTTATCGTTGGCAGAGTTTTTAAATTTTCTTGAGATAAATTTTGTTTACACTCCTGGAGGTCAAAGAAGTCTTCCGAATTTTTCGCGCTTTTCAATCAATCATTTTCTAGGAGACTATGGGGCAACGCCCCATGCGCGCACTTCGCTCGCGCCAACCCCCAAAATATGTGTATCATTGCTCATACACTTTTTTACCGGTTGCTATTAGAAATACCCAAAAATAATTCTAATGGTTGAGAAAATTAAAAGGAACCCCTCTATCATCACTTTACATGTTTGTTACCTTCTCTTTCATGATACATGTTGATATTTTCTTTAACTTCTCATACATTCTCATCGTGAATTACTACTGTCATCTATTGCCAAGAAATAATTTTATTTTCAAAAACATACATTTTTTGAAATGATAGATTCATTCTTAGCAAAATTTATTGAACTTCAAGAGATAATAAAAATTTCAATAATATCAATTTTGATTTAATCAATCACGGAAGGTTCTGGGAGCCCTCGCGGGAGGCTCTGGAGGTCGTTGTGAGAGGCTTTGGAGTCCCTTGTGAGAGACTCTGGAAGTCCTCGTGAAAGGCTGTAGGTACTCTCGTGAGAGGCTCTAGGGGCCCTCGTGGGAGACTCTGGGGCCTTCGTGGGAGGCCCTAGAGGCCGTCGTGAGAGGCTTTGGAGGCCCTCGTGGGAGGCTCTGGAGGGCCTCCTCAGAATTCCTGAAACAGCGACGGCGGCAGCGCACAGTGAGCAAAAAGGACGTGAAACTACTAATTTTTTATTCTAGTCAAAGTAACATTTTTTTTTTTAAACAAATAAAGTTTGATTTTTCTTCATACCTTTTCAAGTATGCCACTGCTCTAAAAATTTTCAAATTCAATTAACAAGGCCTTAAGTTATTATAAGAACTATACAGAAATAATCTTATTATGTTTTGGAGTAAGAAAAAAATTGTTTATAATGTTATAAAAAATTATTGAACAAGTGTCATTTTTTCGTAATTTGCAATGATTTGTTGTTAAAATTCATAGTTTTTGTATAAAACATGTAAGAAATTAATGTACGATTACTATTAGTTAAAAAAAAGTTGCTCTCCTCTTATTCTTTGAACAATTTTTGTAAACAAATACACAGTTTGACAATGTCTGTATGAGTAGACTTAATTTTTTCGCAGAACAAACTGAAATGTCTTTTAAGTGACTCCTCGTTGTCATATTTTGTAATTTGACAAATTATTTTTTTATTTAAACAATTCTTATAAGCAAATGCCCATGTTCAACATACTTTCATGAATAGACTTACTTTTTTTGCAGAATCGACTATGAATATTTTGTCAGTAACTCCCTGCTGTCATATTTTTCAACTTAACAATAACTGCTAATTATTTAAACAAGATCTATAAACGAATGCACATTTCGATTTTTTTTCCATTAATGGTGTTATTTTTTTTGAAGAATCAAGTACGAATTTCTTACTAATAACTTCTTGATGTCATATATTTCTAATTGACAGCAAATGTTAAATATTTGAACACATCATGTAATCAAATACCTACTTTCACCTTTTATCCAAGAATAAGCTCAATTTTTTACGGAACCGACTGAAAATGTCTTGCCAGTGACGTTTTGCAGTCATATTTTTCGAATTAACAATAAGGGTTGATTATCTGAACTCTCCTATAGTTAACAAGACGTATTGAGCTGATTCCTAAAAAAAATGAGACCATTCCTTGAAAAAAGATCGAACTGTACATTTGTTTATATAAATTGTTTGAATAATCAACAGTTATTGTTAATTAGAAAAACATGACAATAAGATGTCACTGGCAAAACATTTTTAGTCAATTCCGTAATAAAAATGAAGCCTATTCACGAAAAATTATAAAAATAGGTATTCGCTTACAAGAAGTGTTTAATTAATTAACATTTACTGTCAATTGGAAAAATATGTTCACAAGAAGTCACCTATAAGATACTTTTTGTTACTTCCTGAAAAAAATGAGACTATTCATGGAAAAAAGATCACAACGTGCATTTGCTCACAGAAATTGCTTAAATAGTTGACAGTTAATGTTAATTCGAAATAAAGCACAGGAAGAAGTCACTAGCAAGATGTTTTCAGTCGATTTAAAAAAAAAACCGATTAAGTCTATTCATGAACGAATGTTAAACATGGGGATTGGCTTATGAGAATTGTTTAAATAAATAGAAAATTTGGTCAAATTACGAAATGTGACAACAACGAGTCATTGGAAAGACATTGTCAGTTTATTTTGCGAAGAAAATTGAGCCTAGTCTTTCAGATATTGTCAAACTGCGTATTTGTCTACAAAAATCGCTTAAAGGATAATAGAAGAGCAACTTTTTTAACTAATCGTAATCGTGCATTAATTTCTCTCAAATTTTATTAAAAAACTATGAATTTCAACAACTAGTCATTGCAAA
>JAUMHM010000004.1:12454938-12468592 GCA_032362435.1 Melikaiella ostensackeni
TTCTACATGTTATCTAAATATATTACTCATTTTTTTTAACATCAACAAATTCATTCTTTATTACATGAGAACACATAATAATACGAAAGAAAAACGAAATCCGCGTTTGGCCGAAAAATAGTGCTTATTAACAACCCTCCTTTATTTACACTGTCCTACAAAAATTACCCTTTTTTGTCTCCAGATTGTTTCTGGTTATTTTTGGTAGATTTTTGGACGCTCATTCCAAATCCGGAAACAAAAATGTTCCATCACGTCAAGTTTTTGAGAAAAACGGGGTTAAAGTGTCGAAAAACCGCATTTTGGCCATATTTCAGTGTCTGTAAAAAATGAACGAGAGGTGTTAGAATCTTCTACTTGTGTTTAAATGAAAGCTTGAACCTTTGACGGCCTAAGTGCATGAGCTACGGGACGCGACTGAAAAACCCGTTCCCAACGGATCCACATTCAAATTTTCTACTTGACATCATCACAGGTTGTAGTCAAAGGTTTAGGCTTGAATTGAAGCCCAAGTATAAGGTTTCATCACCCCTCGTTAATTTTTTACAAGCACTCAAATATGGCTAAGAATGCGTTTATTCGACCCTTTGACCCCGTTTTTCTCAGAAACTTGACGTGATGAAGAATTTCTATTGCCATATTCGGCTGTTTTAATATGGACGTACAAATGTTGTAAAAAATCCTGCTTAAGAGAACTTTTTGCACTTTTCATTGGCATGAGTTATTTTTATTCGATAAGAGACAAGTTTCCAAGTATCTGTGAAATGTATTCGAAGGGTTTGAACACTTAATATTTCTTCAAAAACTTGTATTTTCCCTAAACTCATGGAAATTTGGTATTTATCGAGATTAATGACATAATTAATCAAGCTTAAGAGTAATATTTGTTGTTGAAGACATTTTAAAATTGCTTTAATTATTCATAATCCTTTATTTCTGTATTTTCATGGGAAATGTGGAGAACGTTTTAGTTTTTCCGAATCTCTTTAACCATTTCGCTCATTATGAAGTACTTTCTTGTTTCAGAAGTTACACACTTCACTTATTCAAACAATATTTTTTAGTACATTATGAATAGTTAGTTTTTTATATCTGGGATTAACGAATCAGTTAATTCGTGTTTAATTTTTTAATGTCGATGCTTTTTGATTAAAATACGTTTGAAAGATTACTTAATGATCAATGACATCGTGCTGAAAAAACTATTCAGAATTCATTGCGAAACAAATTGATAAGATAATAGTACATTATGTACCTAAGCAGTAAAGTTGAACTTTATACGAGGACGGTAAAACTGCATCCGAGTATAAAAGTCAACTGCTGCGGTGCATATGATACTTTATCTGAATTAGGAAGAGTAAGCGCGAATTTATCTGCCCAAAGAGTGGGAGTAAAATAGCTCTTAATTGTACCGCGTACGCACGTGTGTGGGACGAAGCGGTTGAAGGCTAATAAAAGGGGGGTCTGGGGGACGGAGCTTTCTTTTTTTAAACATACAATGTGTGAACGCGTATGCATCTTTCTCTCTCGCACTCTCTCACTTCCCCCTCCTTGCTTTACGTGCGCTCGTCGCGGTACAATAAAGTGCTATTTTACTGCCGCTCCACGGGCAGATAAAGAGCGCTTATTCTGCCTATTTCAGATAAATATATTTTTTTAAACAATTAGGGTGTAATTTCTGAAATAAGATAATACACAATAATAAGCGACAAATGTAGTTCAATAGTACATTGTGCTCCGCTGCGGAAAAACACGAGTTTTGCACCACACGTATAAAGTTGAGCTCCGAGGCGAAGCCGAAGAGTTGTCAACTTCATACATGGTGCAAACGAGTGTTTTTTCGCGAGGTGCACACTATATTTTGACTGCCAACGGGAGAAAACGCGAGTTTGAGCAGCAGACAAAGTATTTTAAAAAGGTGAACTTTCTCCACCTTTCCCGTAATAGCCACAAGTGAGTAATTAATTGTGTAAACGATTGCAAAATGTCTCTAACAAGAAATAATACTCTTAATACTGATAACATTGATAATCTGTGTAATTATTCTCAGAAAATGAGTTGCCGTAAAACGGGGTAAAGTCGCTCATGTAGGATAAAGTCGTCCACCTACAACTTTATATTTCAAAATTCAATAACATATTTTCTAGGAAAAAAAATATAAATTCTCGGTTTTTTAATTAGTACAGCTGTCAAACTGTATTTTGAAATTTATTTTGTGCGAATCTATTGGTAAGTTTCAATAAAAAATATATTTATATAGAACTGTCTATTTTTAAATTTGCGTTAAGTTGTGTTAGAAACTGATGCGGAACTTTATTTGCATACTATCATGCTAATTCGAGCTACGTAGCTTATTTTTCATCGCCTTTACACGATTTTCACGAAGTGTAACCTATGTATGATGTTTTGTTGCTGCTGTAGGATAATTTTTCTAAAATGGGTCGAATTTATACGGTAAAGTCGCTCATGGCGAATATTTATAATCCGAAGGTGGGATCATCCAATCTGTTCAAATATTCGAAGGAGTAGTTATAATGTGCCATCAATGCAGTAAAAACCATACTCTACTTTGAGAAAGAAATTCCAAAAGAAGCATATTTTATTGTTTTCGGACGTTATTTCAAGTTTATTTATTCTTAATTAGTTACAGAAACTGATCAATTATTCAATTTGACTATTTACTTTTGATAAAGAGCACGTTTTGAATTTTCATAGTGATTGAGCGACTTTACTCTTCATCGACGGGTAAAGTCGTTCACACTACAACCATTAATGAATAGTTAGCGAAACAAATTTAGATTTTCACTTTTCACGATACAAGAGGGGAAGATTCAGATATTACATATTTTAAGCCATAATATTTAATTTTAATTCCTTCCATAAATTTATTAAGCAAAACTGTAAAAAATGAGCGAATTAACAAAAAAATGTAAAGAATTTTATTGACAATACACTCATCTTTGGCCATCCCATCTGTGACCGGCCTCACGGTTGTTCACGCTTGAATGCTTCTGTCTCCCCCCCCCTGACCGTCCCTTGACAGTCTGCACTTAAGGTCTTCGCTCGGTCAGTCAGTGACGTGTTAGATATCGCGATTCTCTGCGCACATACTTTTGTACGTGCCAAGTTCAGAGATTATACATGCGGCCCTGAGTGTTTACATTTTTAATAGGCTCCGAACTGTGGCCAACCAGACCATTTCGGGTAGGAAATTAGGAATCGAATAAGAACCGAGTAGGAGTATTTCGTAGACCCAGTTAAAAACCGGCTAGGAATTGGGTAAAAATATTACTTGTTGCCGAATAGAGCCCGGTTAGATGTCGGATATAAACCGGAGGCAAAAATTGGGTACGGGCCGATTAGGGCCGAATAAGAACCAGGTAGAGGTATTTTGTGGACCTAGCTAAAAACCAGTTAGGAATCAGGTACAAATATTACATGATGCCGGATAGAACTTGGCTAGGTGACGGTTATAACCCAGAGACAAAAATCGAGTACGGCGCGGTTTGGACCGTTTAAGAACCGGATAGAACGATTTCAAGGACCCAGATACAAATCGGATAGGAATAGGGTACGAATATTACATAATGCCGGATAGAACCCGGTAAGGTGTCGGTTATAAGCCGGGGACAAAAACCGTATACATTTCGGATGGGAATCGGATAAGAACCGAGGAGAAGTATTTTGCAGATCCAGTTACAAACCGGGTAGGAATTGGGTACGAATATTACATGATGCCATGTTATATTACGGCGCGGTTTGGGTCGTTTAGAACCCACTTCTAAATGGTTTCTATCCGTGTCCCATCTGACATTTTAAGCAGGGCTAGTAAGTAGCATTTCCGATAGAAGTCAGTCTCCCGTGCAAAGGTGATGGAAAATAACCTTTACGGCTAATGGCACTTGCTAGATTATATTTTTGGACAACTGATTTAACGAACACAATCTCAGCTATCTTTAACTAGAATAGCCAAGATATTTTAAAATAAAAAATAATTACACACGTCACCTTCACAAAGCTTCAAGTTATATCCCCAACCCGGCAATAATACCAACAACCCCCAGAAATCACCCCTAGCATATTTAACGAACCCTATCTTAGTTGCCTTCAACTCAAACATCCAAAAAAATTTCAAAGTGAAAATGACCACACCAGTCCCCGTCGCAAGACTCTAAAATAGCTCCTGAAATCCACAATGATAATCAACAACCTCAAAAAAACACCGCTGGCACATTTAACTAACCCCATCTTAGCTGCATTAAACTAAAAGGGCCAAGATATTTTAAAATTAGAAATAATTACATAAGTCACCTTCACAAAGCTCCAAGTCATATCCCCAACCCGACAACAATATTCAACAACCCTCAAAAACCACCCCAGCACTTTTATCGAAGCAAAACAGCAAGCTGAAATGCATTTCGTTAAATGGATTAGGGGTTGGTTTTGCGGTTGCTGAATATAAAATTGGGCTTGCGAGTATATTATAGAGTTTTTCACAGATGATTCGTTAAACAATTTTTCAATAAGAAACGTTTTAGTGGTTTCGAAGGAGACTGGTGTAATTATTTTCTATTGAAAAGTTTTTTGGCCTTTTCAGTTGAAGGCAGCTGAGGTAGGGTTCGTAAAATGGACCAGGGGTGGTTTTTGGTGTTGTTGATTATTATTCAGGAGTCATGGATGTAACTGGGTGTTTTGTGAAGGTGTTTTGTGTAATTCTTTTTATTTTTAAACGTCTTGGCTGTTTTGCGTAGTGTCGCTTCGGACTTGTTTCGTTAAGAGTGCTAGGGGCAGTTTTTGGGGGTTGTTGAATATTATTGTAGAGTTCGAGATATAAGTTAAAGCTTCTTTTAGGTGATTTGTGTGACATTTTTTAATTAAAAATGTTTTTGGCTGTTTTACGTGGAGACACTTTTTTTTGTTTCTTTAAATATGCTAGGGGTGATTTTTGAAGATCGTTGAATATTATTGTGGGGTCAAAGATATAACGTAGAGTTTCTTCAAGGTGACTTGTGTGTATATTTTTGATTTTAAAATATCTTGGCTGTTTTGCGTAGTGACGCTTGGGATTTGTTTCTTTAGAAGTGCTAGAGGTGGCAGGTGGTTACCTGGGGTTGTTGAAAATTATTGTTTGGTTGGGGATAAAATCTGGAGTCTTGCACAGGTGAGTGGTGTAAATGTTTTTAATTGGAAATTTTTTGGCTGCCTTCGTTCAAGGCAGCTGAGATGGGGTTCGTTAAATCTGCTAGTGGTTGTTTTTGGGAGTTGCTGAATATTATTGTCGGTTTGTGGATATAACTTGAAGCTTTGTGAAAGTGATTTGTGTAATTATTTTCAATTTTAAAATATCTTGTCTGTTTTAGTTCAAGGCAGCTGAGATGGGGTTCCTTAAATGTGCCAGGACTGATTTTTTTTGAGGTTGTTGATTATTATTGCGAATTTAGGAAGATAGTTTAGAATATTTCGAAGGTGTCTGATGTGATTATTTTCAATTAAAAATTTTTTGGCTGTTTGAATTATAGGCAGCTGAGGTGAGATTTTTCAAATGTGCCAGGGGTGGTTTTTGGAGGTTGCTGAATATTATTGTTAGGTTGGTCTGGGACATTTACCTTAAGTGTTTAATAAAATTATAGCAAATACAAATAATAAATAAAAGCAAAATACAACTGGAAGTTATAACGTTTATGGTATCTTTTTATACATATAATTTTAATACAACATTATTGCATAATAATCTCTTATTCAATAAAAGATTGTACCCATTCAAATATGGAATAATCTTTTTTCGTCGCCTAATTATTTATGCAACGAAGCTCGCGAGCAAGATCTTCTCCGTGCTAGAGTGTTCATACAAAAACCCAGGGTATCAGAATGTTGCAAACAGTTGACAAATACATTAAGTAGCAAATGAAAAATACCCATTGTACAACGGCTTGATGCGATTTTCTAGCTCAATTTGATACTTGGGCATTTTGGGTGCTAGACTCGGATATACCTCGTGATGTTGTTACTACCACTTAAGAGCATCAGTGTCTTTTGAAGGTCATCAGCAGGTGGTGGAGTGGAGTATTCCCTTTTGTACACCTCTTCAAATTTCTTATAAGAGTTTCTCTTCAACGCCCTCTCTCATTCCGTTTGTTTGAAAGTTGCAATTCTGTATCTAGGATTGGCACAGTGAATCCAGTTGGATTATCGGTAATGGATCAGTAATTTCTCATGGGCTGCTGCAAGCGCATTTCATATCTTTAAGTCAGTCACAGTCAAGTCACAGTTTCCGTCTGCTTCTCTGACAGTTTTGTCAATATGGTCAAGTAGAGAGTTGAAGCCAATAACCATTAAGACACGTACTTCTGTCCGGAATGAGCTTTTGAGAAAGATTTTAATTGTTTTAGATGTTTGTAAGCAGCTTCTAGAAAAGTCCATAAACAATATTCTTGTAGACCTGTATTCGAGATACAAAGTAGATTAGGCGCCTTCCGCATTTGTTTGCCCTTCCCTATCATATCATGAGTCAAATACCACCTTGTTTTGCTATCAACAGTAGGAATTGTATAATCTGTATCGACGTCATCATTAGTTTAAACTTTCAATTCTAGAAGTAAGTCTTGAGCACCTAAATTCTCTATGTGGGCCATGCACTTAAAATGTTGGTCTTCTACATCGAAAGCAACATCATCCAAGTCCATTAACAGTTCAAATTCTCTGATAAATGTAGTGTTACTCTCAGCATTATCTAGAGTAATTTCTCCTATCTTCTTTTGCAGTTCATATTTTTACATGAAGTGACGGGAGAGATTCGCTAATCCTTTCCGGTATGGCCTCCATTCGATGGAACAAACTCCGAAGCCAGTGATTGCACGACATACTTATCATCAATATAACGACCTTTAATTAAGAAGTAATGAACCATTCACTAACTGGATTTAATAAACTGAAGCTTAATACAATTAAGCCAATATAAATATGTGACCTGCCGCGAGGAAGGGTACCTAAGCGTGAATTTCAGAATTTTACAAGAGACCCAAGCAGATGGCAGCTCCAACTACCAAACGTCGGATTCCAAGCCAACTTTACAACACTTCTTAATTATCACGGAAAAGTCAGAAAATTTTTCCGTTAACACCATTAGAAAGAGGAGAACATGAAGTTTCCAAAACTGCAAAAAACGAAAAATTTATTTTTTCCCGCTTAGGTACCTTTCCTCGCGGCAGGTCACATATACAGTTGCTGTATCCTTTAGGCATATATTTAGAACGCTTTCGATTCCTTTAATAAATTTTTTAATTTGAAGGCTAATACTTGCTTGCGAGCTTCTTTGCATAAACGATTGGGCACTGAAAAAGATTATTTCATGCTTGAATGGCTTTGATTTATTATTGGTATTTGCTATTTTTATATTAAATACTTTTACGTAGAATAAATTGGATTATTTAAGTATTATGTAATGCTTTGAGGGGTGTAGGGTCGATAGCTGCAAAAAATGCGATACTTAATACTTGAATGGCTTCGTATAAGGGAAATTATAGCTGGAAAAATCTTGAGATATCTGGAAAAAACCTATGAGAAAACCAAAAACTATCAATAGAGACAATAAATGGATTTTCGATTTTTTCCGCGTTTGTCCCCTTTTCTCGTGGCATGTCACAAATTATGTTAAATGAGAGTTTTTATTTATAAGAATTGCTATAAATAATGATGCAAGAGAGTTTATAAACAATAAGAAATGTTAACTGTGGTAGGTATAGGTTTTGCAACAATTTCAGTGAAAATTATGACACTGGTCGGCCTGGATGATTTCTTATTAACAAATGAAAATCCAGGCGATTTTCGTTTATAACGCTCTAACTTGCAAACAGTTCGTCCTTTGAAACAAGTGTAAGAGGCAAAAAAGTTTTATTGATCTTTTGAACAAAAGTTATCTAGGGGACCTCTTAGTATATACAGAAGTGTTACTCGTAATGGCAAGGGATGAGTCAGCTTGATGCAAAATGTGAGTAACGTATCGATTTAATACATTTGGTTTGAAAGGCCGTAGTCGGATAAGTATGCGGTTAAGCTGCCCCCAGCTGTATTTGGTCCATATTTTTGGGGTAAGTTACCACTATTGTGAGAGTAATTTACGCAAAGTACCATCTTTGAGGAATGTTTATTTCAGAAGTTAAAAACTTGAAAGATCAAATTTTCTCCGAAACTACTGGGCCAATTTTCAAGTTCCAAATATGTGTATTGTGTACGTTCAAGTGAAGAAGGGCCTTATGGCTGGTTCTAGTTAAGGAAATATTGGCGTTTTTCTGTTTTAGGATAAAAATTATTATTTTCGGGTTTGAGTAGGAAATTATACTAGGACCTATACTAGTGAGTGCGGTACAAGTACACTCAACTCGTCGTCAAAGTCCAGTATCAGGTGTTGCCTACTTTGACCGTGAGGTTCTACCAAGAATTCCTACGATGTAAACAGTCAGGGGGAACTGCGTAACTCCGCTGAGCTCGGCGCCTCTCTCTCTCGGCCCCTCGAACCCCGTATCCACGAATGCGAGGCGGCGGGAATCGTCTCTCTCGCCGTCTTCCACCCCTCACCCACGAGTGCGAGCTCGCAGGCATTCTAGGAAGGACGTGAGCCGAGGTGACTTCAATCCGGAGTTGAGTGTATGTATATAAGGGAGAGAACTGCACTTCTTGCTGATGGTTTGGCCTTTTATGTAGTTTTAGTTGGTATGTTAGAGAATGTTTTAGGAAGTAGAGATACTCAAAATGTCCCTTAGGATTCAAAATGGCGGCTATTTACTAAAAATGTTCTTTCTACTTTTTCTCGCCAAAACTGAAATTGAACAACATTAATTTAAAATATTTTTTTCGAAAAATCAATAGTTGAACCGCCGGATAGTATAACCACACATGAATATTTTCGCCTGAAAGTGGGGGGACACCCAAACTTCACAGTCCGAGGACCAATGTCAGGAATATAATGGTCCCATCTGGTCCGCTGCCGGACCAGATGGTGTCAAGAACTTCTGGTTGAAGAAGTTTATTTCTACACACCAACATCTGGCCCGGATCTTCATCTCATATTCAAGGTCGGAGACGCCCATTCCGCAGTGGCTGGTGTTAGGACGCACTGTACTCATACCGAAGAAAGGCGACTTGTCCAACCTAAGGAACAACAGGCCAATAATTTGTCTGAGCACGCTGTATAAGATCTTCACAACTATCCTGAATGACAGGATTGTTCGAAAAATTGGACCTGTTTGCAGAAAGATTTACGAAAAAAGTGGATCAAAAAGAGGCGTAGCAGGCTGTCGGGAGAAACTGCTAATCGACAGAAGCACCTGCAAAGACGCGGCGGCCTACAATCGCAATCTGTCGATGGCCTGGATTAATTACCAGAAAGCTTTCGATTCAGCCTCGCATAGACTTACCATCTGTCTGTTGGAGAGTTTGAAGGTTCATCCCCACATAGTGGGATGCATAGAGAGATTGATGTCCCCTTGGAAAACAATATTTACTATTTCATCTTGAAAACATCATGTAACAATTAACAGCGTCACCTTCAAGAGGAGTATCTTTCAGGTTGACACTATGAGCCCCCTTTTCTTTCGCATCACACTTTTGCCACTATCTCTCGCACTGCGCAATTCTCATGAGCACCTCTGCGGCGGATCTAGTAACTGAGGGCATAAGGTCACTCATATATTTTATATGGATAACTTGAAGATCTATGCTTCTGCAACAGAGCATCTCGAGGATGCTCTGAGGATCGTCGAGGGGTACACGCGAGAAATTAGCGTGGACTTTGGATTGGATAACTGTGCCAAGCCTCATTTGAAGCGAAAACGACTTGCTAACGTGCGCGACGACCCTGAGCTCGTGGACAGGAGTGCTTTTGGACACATTTGCGCTGGAGAGACATACCTACCTGCTTTGCTTCCCACCTTTGGTTTTTTTAGTGACAATTGGTTTCACTTTGTTGCCTGATTTTCGTTTCTTCTCTTTTGGGAAGTTGTCGCATTCCGTAACAGAGAAAAATTTCTTCAACTGAAGTCTCCCATCTTGAGTAGGTATGAATGCATGGTATTACAAAGTCTCTTCATTACTTACTGCAACATCGAATCTGCTTTTCAGATCTTTAGCTGTTGCTTCGTGATCTTACTTGCTAGTAAAAATGATTTCAGTTTTTGACTGCGAAATTCACCTTAAGATAATTTAAAATTATTTTCCGGTACTCATAAACGGCAACAGTGTCACACGGAGAAAACTTGTTCAGTCGCCGTAACAAAAAGTTTTGTAAAAGCCGGACATAAAGGCTTTTCGGTAACTTTTCATACTTATTTCGAGAACCTCTGTAATCTGGATTGTAACGATTACCGAAGTCGAAGCAGACGCGCTTCGACGCACTTCGACTTTGCTAATCGTTATAATCCAGACGGTAATGGCTTAAGTTCGCGAGATAAATATTAAAGGTTACCGAAATGCCTTTATGTCAGACTTTGCAAAACTTTTTTTAACGGCTACTGAACACATTTCCCCCGTGCATGACTCAAATTGTCCGATATAAATGCCGTGCTTTTGTGTTTGAGTTCTCCATCTTTTACATAGTAAATAACTACTCTGAACATTGTGGCCTGGTCATTATTTCAATATCCAAACATCTCGGAGTTTTGATTTAACTTAAATATCGATAAATTCACTTATTCGACCCGATCACTTATTCAATAATTTAATTATCCGAAATTCAAAATTTTAGTCAAAGTTCATTAGTGAATGTAGTGCAGGCATATAAATAATGATGGTCTCAACCCTGTAAAATATAGAACGCGATTAAATATACTAGCATATATTATTACTTTTCGTAAAAACAATACAATGAAGGAACACCGTACGCCATGGGGCTCGAGTGCCAGCGCGATGAGCGTTCCGGAATACTTAACGCTTATCTATCGAAACCGTACTGAACGAAATTTTTGTTATAAATTTTTTTATCACCATTAGAAGAGTTAAGAATCGCCGAAATAGACAATATCCACGAAAATCCCAAAACTTACACCCCCTCCTCCTCGGTAAATATTCATTCAAATGACAAAATTTTTCCGCCATAAACTACTATCCAATAGAACAACACTTTGACCAAGTTTAATTCAGATCGGACAAATTTGATTTTTTGAGTGGGTACACTTGAGAAATAATGCCCCATATAAGTAAAGACAACAAGTTTGTTGTAAACATTTTTTGTACCGAAGTTGCGAAAGAAATTCTAGCAATCTATTGTATGCAGGATTATAATGTTCCAAGTCAGTAATTTCATTTAAACTTTTGTCCCCTTCCTTTTTAATGTTTATTATTTTAGCAAAACATCTTTTGTAGTAATTAGGATCTTGGTGTAGGATTTCAATATTATCCCCAAAAACGATGTAGGAAGAATCAACATTATGGAATTCTATTGAATGTTTTGAAATCACTTCATCGTATTTTGGATTCAATCATACACTAGAGCACCCATATAAGAGCAGTTTCGGGGGTTGCTTTACACTGGTCTTGTTCGTAAATCGAAATCCTCGAAACATCAACAGTCAGGGCCGTATGAACTTGCTGAACACTGAAAACGAACTGACGCATATGCTGACAGCTGATGGAATTATCAACTGCGCGTACTGCCCGCTTTTATCGCTCCGCTACTGCCCTGTTGGAAGTAAAGCGATAGAAATCCTATCCCTTTCTATCTCCTTCTATCTCTCGCCTATCCCCGTCTATCTCTTTCTAGCTCTATATCAATCTACATCCACGCCTATCTCTTTGAATCTCCTCTTTCCTATCCCTTTCTATTTCTTGTCTATCTCCATCTATCTCTTTCTATCTCCATTTCAATCCACATCAACGCCTATCTCTTTTAATCCTCACTTCTCTATCTCTTTCTATCTCCATATCAATCCACATCCACGCCTATCTCTTTGAATCTCCTCCTTTCTATCTCTTTCTATCTCTTGTCTATCTCAGCCTATCTCATTCTATCTCCATCTCAATCCACATGAATGCCTATCTTTTTCAATCCTCACTTCTCTATCTCATCCTATCTCTTGTCCATTCGCGTCTATCTCTTTCTACCTCCTTGTCAATCACCGTTCTCTCCTAGCTCTTTTAACCCCCGCTTCTCTATCTCTTTCTATCCCCTTGTCAATCACATTCCGCTCTTATCACTTTCAATCTCCACTTCTGTATCTCTTCCTATCTCTGTAAATACCAGTCCATCCCTTTCTATCTCCTTGTCAATCTCGATTCGCTTCTATCTCTTTCAATCTCCAGTTTTCTGTCCCTTTCTATCTCCATTTCAATCCACATCCACGCCTATCTTTCTCAATCCTCATTTCTCTATCTCTATCTGTCTCTCGCCTATTCCAGTCTCTTTCTATCTCCATCTGAATGAAAATTGCTTCTATCTCTTTTAATCCTCACTTCTCTATCCCTTTCTATCTCTCGCCTATGTCTATCTATCTCTTTCTATCTCCTTGTCAATCACAATTCGCTTCTACCTCTTTCAATCCCCAATTCTCTATTCCTTCCTATCTCTCGCTGTTCTTGTCTATCCCTTTCTATCTCCTTATCAGTTTCAATTGATTCCTATCTCTTTCAATCCCCAATTCTCTATTCCTTCCTATCTTTCGCTCATTCTCGTCTAAACCTTCCTATGTCCTTGTCAATCAAAATCGCTCTTACCTCTTTCAATCCTCACTTCTATATCCCTTTCTATCTCTCGCCCATACTCATCCATATTTTTCTATCTCCTAGTTAATCTCAATTTGCTCCTATCTCTTTCAATCCTCACTTATCTATTCCTGCCTATTTCTCGTCTATTCTTGCCTATACCTTTCTATCTCCTTGTCAATTTCAATTCTCTCTTATCTCTTACAATCCCCACCCTGCTGGAAGTAAAGAGATAGAAATCCTATCCCTTTCCAACTCCTTCTATCTCTAAGATAGAAAGAGATGAAGATTGTTTATCCCAGCCTTTCTCTCGACTACCCCCGTCTATCTCTTCCTATGTCCATATCAAATCACATCCACGCCTCTCTCTTTGAATCTCCTCTTTTCTATTCCTTTCTATCTTTTGTCTCTCTCCGCCCATCTCTTTCTATCTCCCACTCAATATACATCAACGCCTATCTCTTTCAATCCCCACTTCTCTATCTCTTTCTATCTCTTGTCCATCACCGTCTATCTCTTTCTATCTCTCGTCTATATCTGTCTCCTTGTCAATCATAGTTTGCTCCTATCTCTTTCAATCCCTACTTCTCTATCTCTTTCTATCTCTCGCTTATTCCTGTCTATCTCTTTCTATCTCCTTTTCCACCTCAATTCGCTTCTATCTCTTCCAATCTCCAGTTCTCTATCCCTTTCCATCTCCATGTCAATTCACATCCACAGCTATCTCTTTCAATCCCCACTTCTCTATTTCTTCCTATCTTTCGCCTATTTTCGTCTATCCCTTTCTATCTCCTCGTCAATCAAAATCGCTCTAATCTCTTTCAATCCCCACTTCTCTATCTCTTTCTATCTCTTGTCCATCACCGTCTATCTCTTTCTATCTCTCTTCTATATCTGTCTCCTTGTCAATCATAGTTTGCTCCTATCTCTTTCAATCCCTACTTCTCTATCTCTTTCTATCTCT
>JAUMHM010000004.1:12472824-12484437 GCA_032362435.1 Melikaiella ostensackeni
CACACTTCATCACCAAGACCCCCCCCCCCCTCAACGTGTGGCGTATTATATGTACGACCCCTGAGGAGGAAACCTTACCACCTCTCTTTTGTCAAGAACCAATCACATTGCTGACGTCATGGAATTTTCTAATTAACCAATCGCAAAGTAGATCAATTCGCTGCGCCTACAAGATATGAGTCAGAGAATAAGTCATTCGTCGATGATTGACATTTTTAAACATGAAAAAGTCCAAATAAGTCCGGAGTCCACTTTACATACGGTCTGACCAGTGCCAAAACCAATTAATGATACTAAAATTAGGCATATGACTCATATTTTGAATAAAAAATTTACTGTAAAGACGCAATTTTCTTTGTACTGCGTAGAAGTTTCAGCAAACATAACCTTACTTCAGGATAGAGAGAGAGAGAGAGAGTATTGCATCATGTGTAGCAATCTTGTGTAATTGGAGCTGGCATTTTTAATAAATATATTTATATAATTTATGTCTTGTGACATAAAGTTTTCGATACTCAAACTTGTTTTTGTATTTTTGCATACGAAAAGCCTTTTAAAAGTTTGAACTTGAAATTGTGATCATTTATAAGAAATAACACTAAATTTTGAATCTAGAGCCTCTTTCCGCGCTCTCCAGAGCTCGCTGGTGTACATTTTTAATTTGTAAGCGGGCCACACCGTTACACCAACTGCATAGGACGAAACTTAATTTTTTTAATAAACTGGAAAATAATATACTCGATTTATTTCGGATCCTTAAAATTTACAAGCATCCGAAACAAATTAAAAATTTAAACTTTCTTATAGATGACAGTTATTTTGATAATTAAAAGCTACAAGCAACATAAATTAAGTTTTATTTTCGTTTATTAAAGTTTTATTTCTACATTGAATAAAAACTTCATCCCAAGAAATGTGTTTCTTTAGTTTCTCTTCTTTGTACCAAGGATTTGTTTACTTTAGTTGAGTAAATATTGTTTAGAGGTAAAAGAGTCATGCCCCAATTAAAAGAAATCATCTTTTTGGTGATATTTCTTTAAAAGAAAGAAATATTTCTTTGCAATAAATGTGACAATTATTTATTCAAAGAAACGATTTCTTGGAAGCCAAGAACCTGGTATCTTTGAATCTCTTTTCAACTCCCTAAGGAATATTTATTTATTTCAATGAAATCGATTTTTTGATGTGATATAAATACTTATTTAAATTAAGTAATTTATATCCGTTTGTCTATCAAGTAATTTAGTTTCTTTGAATAAAAGAAATATTTTTTGCAGATAAATAGTTATTATTCATGGAATTAAGAAAAATATTTATCAGATACTAAGAGTTGACAAGGTTATTGCGAATAAATAATTATATACAATTAAAATTTTTTTTCAATTTAATAAGGATCTATCTTATTGGAAGAAATTGTTTATTGTATAAAGAATCTGCAATTAATTAATTTGAACAGATATTTGTTCGAATGAAGGAAACGCTTTATTGAAATAAATACATGTGCATTTCGTTCAAATACGTATTTCTTAAAATTGTACAATTTGGCATATTACTTTTCATTAATATATTTATTTCAGTGGAAACACAATTTTATTGAATGAAATGTTCATGAAATTCGTTGAAAGAAACATTTATTTAGTTCATGAAAGAGAATTTTATCATTCTAAATATGTAATTCTTTCAGTAGACTGTAGTTCAGGACGAATTCCGCTAGGTGGGCACAACATATTTTCTCGCAATGGAGATTAGTTCACAAGAAAATAAGTTAGCTAAAAATTGTCACCATAGATTTAACGAAAAGTAGATGTGACTTGTACGTTGAAAAATACCTTTGAACAAATGGTAGATTTAAATTTTTGTATTTCAACTATGGGGACAGCGACTGACACTTGCGGCCGCTAGGAGCGCTAGTGAGCGTGGAGACACACCAGACGGTGGTTATAACAGCGGTGTCGCCTGCTATTCGCATTATATTAATCCCTGATACCGCAGTCAAAGTGTTTTTAGTTTACAGCATTATTTTTGAAATGCCAGGTATGTGTGTGACATTTAGGTATAAAAATAAAGGAGCACGTGGCTTTCCGAATGACAAAAAACTAAGGAAACTGCGGATAATACCTCGTGTCGGCGCACAAGGCATGTCTCCACTCTCGGTGCTGCCCTGTACGCCTAGCTTGACAAATCGCCGTCCCCATATTAGTGACCACAGCCTGATTCTAACCAAAGCGACACGATCGAGAGAAGGATTTCGTCAGAATTATTTACTGCGTGATGTGTTTGGCGAAAAATAAGACAGCCCAATTGGATTTTCAACCCATCAACATGTGGGAGCTCATCCAATGGGATTTCGGCATCGTGAAATACAATTTTATCACGGGTCAAATAATTGACAAGTTCGAATATACAAGAATTCATGCATCCTAGGAATTAATCAAATTCCCAGAATGGACCTTGGATTCTTATGTTCGAGCACAAAGAACGTCAATAGGCAGGTAAACTGATAAGAAATAATAATTTAATAGGCAATAAAATAAGACCTAAAAAAAAGTTATACAATTTTAAGTTAGAAAAATGAAACGACATCTCGTATAGTGGCAAAGATGGCACTAAAGTTCGCACGAAATTTAGTTTCATTTAGTAGAATCAATTATTAAGAGGAATCCTAGTCGTTCACAATTGAGGGAATGAGAAGAATTATCATTAGCAATGCGTAATTTGGTCGGTAAAATTTAATGTGCGTGATCTGAATATAAAATGATGATTGATAATTCCCAAGATACTAAAGCAATGTAAAGAAAGTGTAAAATTAATCTTAAACCATAATATATCAAAGCAATTTCGATCGATGATGGAAAAGTCAAAGGCAATTGAATTTTTGGTGTCTATGGGCTCACATCCCTTGAAAAATTCAGAATGAGACTAATTGAATTTCTTAAATGAAAACTAGTGAAATAAGAGCGATAATAGACACTAGATCGACGGACAGCTTCATTTCTAGAAAAATCTTTATAGAAAACTATCTCAAAATTCTGGGATTAAAACTGTAAAAAAAGTAAAAATCGTTGTTAACGCTAATCGAGAATCCTATATGGTAAATACAGTTTCTATTGTAATTGTTGTAATTAATCGAGCATTCCATTTCAGGTTTATCGTCCTCCCAGGATTGGTGCCGACGTGTATATTCGGGACCAATTTCCTGACTAGGACAAATTGAATCGTCGAACAGTCAAATTCTTATGGATAAAAATTCCATAAGAGTGACGTTCGATACTACTAAATTTAGAAGCAATTATCCTACATAATTAAAAAAATTAAAGCTGCCTCGATAAATCCAGGCATTGGAGAGATATTATAAATAATGCTCAGCTCATGTAAAGAATAATGTTACAACTTTTAGTTAAAAAAATTAACCCTTAACGGAAAAAAATGAATTTTCAACAATTGAGTTGAATTTTTGACTAAAGAGATGAAATTATAACTAAAAAGGATGAATCTCAAACAAAAAAATGAATTTTGAACAAAAGAGTCCCACATTCGACCAAATAGTTGAATTTTTAACCAGAATGACGATTTTTAACAAAGAAGATTGAATTTCTACCGAAAAGAACGATTTATCAATGGAGTACATCAATTTTCAACCTCATAGTTAAATGTTCGATCAAAAAAGAGGACTTTTTATCAAAATAGTCGCAATTTTATGAAAATAATTATTTTTTCACAAATTGATGCATTTTTAATGAAAAACAATAACATTTTTACCAAAAGAGATGAATTTTCAATAAAATATTTAAAGCTGTTAACCAATGAGATGAATCTTTAACCAAAGAAATGAACTTTTAACCAAAACATGAATTTTTAACAAAAAATGTGATAGTTGAGTTTCAACTTAAAAAGTTTAAATTTTAAACCAAAAACAAAATGGTGTAATTTTCAAATGAAACCAAATAATTTTCATTGAAAAAGGCTTACTTTTTAACAAAATTTTTGAGTTTTTAACTGAAAGAGACGAATTTTCAACAAAGTACGTAAATTCTCAACCAAATATGTAGTTGAATTTTTAACTAAAAAAGATAAATTTTTAACCTAGAATCGAATAGTAAAATTTTCAGATTTAAAAACTAATTCTCAACAAAAAAAAGAGTTTTCAACAAACCAGTTAAATTTCCAAACAAAAAAATTATTTTCAGCCCAAATGTGAATCTTCGACCAGAAGAATGAATTTTTAACAAACTAGTTGAACTTTCAACCAAGTTTTTGAATTTCCAAGCAGAAAAGATGAATTATCAACGAAATACATAAATTATCAAACAGATAGTTAAATTTCTAACAAAATAATTTAATTTCAAATAAAACATCAATTTTCAATCGAACAGTTCCATTTTTAACTCATGCAAATTAATTTTCTACTAAAAAAGAAGAATTTTCGACGAAATACAAAAATTTTCAAGCAGATAGTTGAATTTTCAATGTAATATATAAATTTATAATCGAATAGATGAATTTTCAACAAAACAGTTGCATTTTTCACCAAATAGATTAATTTTCTACTAAAAAGAATTTTTTTAAACAAAGTATATGAATTTTGAATCACGTAGATAAATTTTTAAACAAAAAAGATGAATTCTCAACGTAAAATGTGATAGTTGATATTTCAAACAAAATGGATTTTAATTTTAAATCACAGCAGTTGAATTCAGTCAAAAAACACGAACTTTCAACAAAATAGTTCATTTTCAGTCAAATAGTTGATTTACCAAACAGTTGCATTTCAAACCAAAAAAGAAGAAATATCTAGCAAAAGAGATGAATTTTCAAAACAAAAAGACGAACTTTTGTTGAAATTATAATGATAGAAGTTAACAATCTACTTCTATAGATTAACGAGAGGGGCCATTCACTCTGAAGTCGAACGTTTCGAACGACAGAATTTTTCGCGAAGCTTAAGGAAGTCACATAATGCTATGAAAAGCATAAACTCGAAACGTTGAAGTCGTTGTAGACATGACGAAGTCAGTAATCTGTACGTTATACTGTACGCTGCAGTGCAGTACGTGCCGAGTCAAACTATTTGCTCAAAGTCAAACATTGCTAAAATAACGTTACATTGACTTTAGCGGACTTCGCAGTGAATAGCCCCTCGGATTAATGATCAACTATTCGTACGATAACATTACCCTACGAGTAAAACAATAGGGCCGCTACAACGATTGCTTCCAATTACTACCAATTTGGAGGTGGCATGTATAGACTCAAGATCCATGCAATACAGTTATTGTTTGAAACCCCATTTTTTCAGTGCAGCGTACAAGGACATTGAGAAATTAGGTATGAAACTTTATACACTCACAGAAGAAACAAAAGATAAAATGTGTTGAAGATAAATGTTAGAACAGTTAAAGATTAAACGTATTTCAGCGAAAGCTTCACCGAGGTTATGACAGTGATTCTGTGCCCAAGCGGAATGGTTGCGAGATAATTGAAGTAGAACGTAGAATCGGTAAGGAAAAACAAAAATAAACAATGCTCCTTAGTAGCAAACTAGCTGCAGACTGGCATCAAGTGGGTGTCATAAAAAAAAGACTCTGGTCCAGATTGGACATGATTATGATATTTCCTAACTATACAGGTAATTGCACCTTGTTTCATCGACTGTCGAAAACTTTTTACGCACTGCAATTCAAATTTTATACTTTTCTGAGATACAGTTTTACTGAGAAAGTAAAATTTTTATGATAAAACAGGCCCGGTGCCACCATGGCGGAATCAAGGAACCAGATACTGAGCCAGACTCTGACCTCTGTCATACAAGTCAGACATCGTGAATTTGAATGTTAACCTGGTACTTATCATAAAATGAGGTTTTACATACAATTTTCAATTTTATAACTAATTAAAATGTTAACCTAGTACTTTTCAAAAAACAAGGTTGCCATAGGTTTTACATACATTCAGGTAAAAGAAATCACACCCTCGTTGCTTACGAGGAAGATGCCATACTAACAATATATGCATATTTTGTACCACTGAGTACTTTATTTACATTTTCTCTAATTTTATGATTTTTTACAGACATTTTTGATTTCAAATATATTAAGTACAATCTCAGTCTACTATATTTTTGAATTTTTCTAAGAATACTGTTAATATAATTAAAATGTCATCCTGGTACTTATTATAAATATAATAAGGTTGCCAGAAGGACGTACATAATAATTTGAAGTATAGTATTTGTTTTCAATTAAAATTAAATTCCATATTTTAATGTTAAAATATTTGACTATCTTATTATTGTCTCTTTGGAGTAAATTTTGAATCTTGAAATTTGGAGCAAAAACTTTCTGTATAGTTTCCTAAAATCTATATTGGCATTCTTCAAACAGTTGATTTTTACGAGGGTCCGGGACTGGTTATTTTCTCTCTCAAAAACATGGTAAAACGTTTTTTTTGTCTAAGTGGCTATATACAGGTAGACAAGTCAGTCGTAGAAATGCTCTCCTCCAGTGCGGTTCGTGTAACAAAATTTACAAACATTTTTGAAAAATAATTGAAATTTTTGCTTAATAAGTGTTGTGGTGAAATGTTTGCCGTACTTTAGATTACAAAATTTTGCATATTACACGCAGAAATTCATATTTGAAAAATTATTTATCTTTCTTCTCATTTTCATGTTTTTGTTAATACAGTTTTCAGTGTAATAAATTTAAAAAAAAAACAAAAAAAATTTTTGGCGGAATGGGCAAGGTTGTAAACGCGAAATTATCTTCGTTTCGTGTCAAGTTTAACCAGCAAAGTTAATTTTTGTTGCAGCGAATCTTTCACCTGGAATCCATGTGAACTTCATTTTTTGTTTTCTCCGTGAGAGGGATTTCTGGTTGCATAATTCGTTACAGACACATTTACCGAAATCTCGAAATTTCAATTTATGCAGTGGGTTGAACTTTTTAATTTTTTGTCGAAATCTTTTGGCCACCGAGGACCGCAATCTTCTTTCGAAGACAAAAAAATTTGCATTTTCTGTAGTTATCAACAAGAGAGAACGAAACTTTGTGAAAAAATCTTTTCAATGGCTGAACAGACAGTGCTAATCTTTAAAATTGAAAATTTTGAGGAGAATTAAAAAATTTTTATTGTAAATCTAGAAGTAAGATTTCAGATTTATATTTTATGTGTAAAGAGCATATCGAACAATCTCAAAGTACCACTATCTCATTTTCGACCAATATGTGAAAAGTGTGATAAGATCTAGTGACATCTTCGAAAATCTAGAATTAATGTTATCAAACAATTGTAATTAATTTCCGCCCAAAGTAAATTAAATCATTACCTTAATCGTTCGTTTTTTTATTTCCATATACAACAAGATTTGAATCTGGCACTTAATAAAAGTATGGATTCAAAAACTTTTCACATAAAATTTTCAATTAAAATTTTTTTACTGTACATTTAGAAGTAAGATTTCAGATCTATATTAATTTTATGTGCAAAGAGCATATCGAACAATTTCAAGTTGCCGTTATCTCATTTTCGACCAGAATGTGAGAAGTGTGAAAAAATCTAGTGACACCTTCGAAAATTAGAAAATTAATATTATTAAACAATTGTCATAAATTTCCGCCCATAAGTAAATTAAACAATAACGTTAATCGTCCGTTTTTTATTTTCATATGTTATAAGATTTGAATCTGGCACTAAAAGAAAGTATTGATTTAAAAACGTTTCAAATAAAATTTTTACCTAATAATTTTTTATTGTATATTTAGAAGTAATATTTCAGATATATATTAATTTTAGGTGTAAAGAGCATATCGAACAATCTCAAGGTGTCACTATCTCATTTTCGACCAGAATGTGAAAAGTGTGATAAAATCTAGTGACACCTTTAAAATTAACAAATTATTATTATTAAACAATTGCCATAAATTTCTGCCCGTAAACAAATTAAACCATTGCTTTGATCGTCCGTTCTTCATTTCCGTATGTTACAAGATTTGAATTTGGCACTGAATGAAAGTATTGACTCAAAAAGTTTTCAAATAAAATTTTTTCGAAATAAATTTTTCATTGTACACCCAGAAGTGAGATTTCAGATTTATATTAATTGTATTTCGCCGCCTCGTCCTCAATATGAAGTGTGTAGTGCCGTTAGTTGCCGTGAGTTTCTCCACGATATTTTAAAGTTAAGAGTTTTTCGCGCCACATCCAGGTGTCGTACCTCTCGCTTGTCCGTTCCCACTCATTCCGTTGTTTCGTGCTCCTGATTCCACAAAACAGTTTGTGAGCGAAATAACCGCAACTATTAGTGATACGGGGTAAATTTTGACCGATCTGCATCACGCCATATCAATTACTAGAAGAAGCTTCATAATCTCTGGCAGAGACCCGATCATAAAAAGCATAGCAGACGTCACAAACGTAGAAAAATTTCTCTTCGGAGAAAAATTCACTGAACACCTCAAAGCTGCAAAAGAGGTAGAAAAAGTAGCAAAAGACCTTACTAAGCCCGTATCAAAAACGGACACCAAGAAACCCTATTCTTTGTCGTCGGAAGCTGGACCTTCCAGATCTCCAAGAGGTGGTAATTCAAACTGGAGAGCCCCCTCGCGGAAGAGCCAACCAAGCTCCAGACGGCGGGCCAACATTCACGGCCATCGAGCAATCAGTACCAGCGGAAAACGAACTAGAGGTAAGCAAAATAGGCGGACGGTCATTAAATTTCAACCATGCTTGGAACCAAATAACGTCGGGCCAATTTATTCTAAACTGCGTTTTAGGCTATAAATTACCTTTTGACAAAACGCCTGTTCAGACAACAATTTCCCGCGATCATAGCTTTTCACCAGCAGAGCACTGAAAAACAGAAATTGCCATCCTTAAACTAGCAGAAAAAGGAGCAATAAATGTTTGCACACCCAGTAAAGGGGAATACGTCTCACCTTTTCTCTTGCGAAAAAAGTCGAACGGAGATGACAGGTTCATACTTAACCTCAAAGGCCTAAACAAGTTTATTAGTCCCCCACACTTTAAGATGGAGGACATTAAAACAGCATCAAGGCTTTTAACTAGAGATTGTTACCTGGCATCAATAGATTTAAAGGATGGATATTTACATATTCCTATTCATAAAAAATATAGAAAATTCTCAAGGTTCTATTTCAATGGAATTCAATATGAGTTCACATCACTGTCTTTTGGGTTATGTACAGCTCCTTATATCTTCACGAAGATACTTGAGCCAGTAGCTTAAAGGCCCAGAGAAAAAAGGGTTGTCATAAGAATCTACCTGGATGATGTACTTATAATTGCTAGGTCAGAATCTGAATGTTGGCAGAACATCAAATTAATTAGAGATCTCTTAGAGTGTGTAGGTTTTGTCATTAACATAGAAAAAAGCGTTTTAGAACCTGCAAAAGCATGCAAATTCCTAGGCTTTAACATAAATAGTCACTCATTTACCCTAGAGCTTACAGATGATAAAAGAAAGTCTATAAAAGATCTAGCAAAAAGATTCAAGGCTAATAAGAACTGCAGAATCCGAGAACTTGCACGTTTTTTAGGTACCTTAGTAGCAGCATACCCAGCAGTTATCTACGGATGGTCATATAATAAACAACTTGAGAGAGAAAAGTTTCTTGCCCTAAAAAGATCCAGAGAAAATTATGAAGCAAAATTGACAATCTCGGAAAAGGTTGATCAGGTCCTGCAATGGTGGATTGAAAATGCGAAGACGTCAACCAACCCAATCAGGACCGGCACCTATCAGAGAGTGATATTCACTGACGCATCTCGCTCTGGCTAGGGTTGTTTCTGCAACGGTCAAAAAGCCTATAGGTTGTGGGATAAAGACGATCAAAAATTCCACATAAACCTCCTTGAATTGATGGCGGCATACTATGGGCTGAAATGCTTCGCCAGAGACTGTCAAGACTGTGAAGTCTTATTAAGGATAGACAATACCACTGCGATCTCATATGTCAATAGGATGGGTGGAATTCAATTCCCAGAATTGACAGTAATCAGCAGAGTCCTATGGAAATGGTGTGAAAAGCGAGGGATATGGGTTCATGCTTCATACATTAAATCCAAAGTAGGGCATTTAAGGAGATCTCAAAAAAGTTTGAGAATTTTGAAATAGACCTTTTTGCATCAAGGGCTGATGCAAAGTCAAAAAGTATGTCTCCTGGCACAAAGATCACGACTCTATTGCAATTGATGCGTTTACGTTAATTTGGACCGATATTTATTTCTATGCGTTTCCCCCGTTTTGTCTGATTTTTCAAACTCTGCAAAAAATTCAATTAGATAAAGCAGAGGGGGTTGTGACAGCTCCAATGTGGCCTATGTAACCGTGGTATCCACTCTGTGTGTCCCTAATGGTCTCCCAATCAGTTTACTTCAAACCAAATAGTAACTTATTGTTTTGCCCTCATAGGAAAACACACCCTCTACACGAGACCCTAACCCTGGTTGCAGTGTTATTGTCAGAAAGGCTTTTGAAAAAAGAGGAGCCACGGACCAGTCGTCGGATATCATGATAGCATCGATTTCAGAGGGTACATTAAGACAATATGACAAACCTGTTAAAATGTGGTGGTTATTTTGTCAGAAAAATAACAAATCACTTTTCCAGAGGTCTACTGCGGATGTCCTTCGATTTTTTACAGAAGTCCAAAAAACCACTAAATCATTCAGCACACTTAACGTCTACAGAGCTGCATTATCACTCCTCATGGGAAACGAGCTAGGGAAAGACCCTACCATCTCGAGGTTCTTTAAAGGAGCGGCCTCCCTGAACCCCCGAAAATACAAATATGATGTAGCATGGAACCCTCAGGTGGTTTTAGATTATTTAGCCTCACTAGGACCAAATGACGCCTTGTCATCACAGAATATAACGCAGAAACTTGTAACGTCACTAGCACTAATCACAGCTAAGTGAGTACAAACATTAGCAGTAATCCTGTTGGAAAATATAAACATGAGGGTGGAACCGATACAGATAAAAATAACCGAAAGGATAAAATCAATGGGAAGAATCAAGTACCAACCGATATTGGTAATACCATCATTTAGAAAACATAAAAAAATATGCGCAGCATCAACACTCAGAACTTATATCCAAAAAACAGCGTCGCTAAGAACATGTGACTCCATAAAAGGAAATCTGCTACTCACGTACAAGAAACCCTATCACACAGCCACTCAACAAACCATACGCAGATGGATAAAAGACACCCTAAAAAAGAGCGGGATAGACACTGACATGTTCTCAGCCCTCAGTACTCGATATGCTTCAACATCGGCAGCTGCTCGACGTTGAACCAATATTGAAACCATTCGCAAGGCTGCAGGATGGACGCACTCCTCTTTAGTCTTCGCAAAATTTTATAACAGACAAGCGGGAGAGCGACACCTGGATGTGGCGCGAAAAACTCTTAACTTTAAAATATCGTGGCGGAACTCACGGCAACTAACGGCACTACACACTTGACCTCTTCGGACGAGGCAGCTTATACAATCTCGATCGAACTTCACTTAGGGGCTGTTCAAAAACTACGTCACGGTATTTGGTACATTTTTTCCACCCCCCGCCTGCTTGGTCACAGATCGTCACAC
>JAUMHM010000004.1:12484537-12507464 GCA_032362435.1 Melikaiella ostensackeni
GTCAATATTGTTTTTCCATTCTGCAAAGATCTGATCCACTTTTAGATCAAAATTTGATGACACCTTGGGTTTTAGTGTGTAAGATTAATAGGAATGAATCGCCATCAATTTGCAAAGCTTCTAAAACATATTTTAGTTTTACGAACCTCATAGAAAAGAGGTTCCTAACTACCTGTATATTAAGTTTTATAAAGATTATAAACGATCAAAAATAAAATTTTCGGTGCTAGGGTACTTTTTGGTTCCTAAACCTTTTTTTGACTCTCCTTAACCGCTAAATTGAACAATTTGACAATAATTTTCCTAATTTTCTAGATATTCGATTGAGCCTTTTTTACCGACTAAAAAAATAGAAAGTAACTAGGAGTGATTGATATTATTTTTTTTTATAACTTTCCCTTCAAGGGGAAATAAGATCAGGTTATTAGTAAAATGTTTCGTATAATGATACAGAAAAAAATATTTTTATAAACTTTATTTTCAATCATTTGATCAAAAATAATATCTTGTCATTTACAGATTTTAAAATAAAATTTTGGATGTCCCTTATGACCAAATGCGGGAAAGCTTGAGCTCCTGGAGTCTTCTAACACATTATCGATTATTTAGCTTTCTCACTAGACTTCCACTTTCACCTCACTGGAAAACAATTGAAGGAACTATAGATAAACAACTGAAACAGTTTAATGCGACAGTAAAAGTAAAAATAAAGTGAGAAAGTTACATAATTGACACCCATCAAAAAATGTTTAAAAATTTGATAAATGGTTTTCAGGAACAAACACTGAACAAAATAATCCTTATGTCAAGTGGCGTATAGTGCACTGTTACAGAGCACACTTCAACTGTTTTATATTTCGCACTACCAAGAGAAGTTGAAAAAAGGAAAGTCTTTTTTTATATTAATACTTTGAGCGACCTCAAAGTTTTTAAAATACTGAAAACCGTGACCGGAAAGATGATAAAAAATTATATTGAATTTTGTCTAGCTATTACAATATTTGAAAGAAAATATATTATGCGTATAACCGATTCCTTAAACAGATACGCTAACTGATAGCAGTTACGAGATAATTGATTAAATAAATAAAATAAAAGAATCTCATAGTGTATTATAATAAATTGCGACAGGCACAAGATATTACGCCTGTGCTTTATTGTTTTATGTTAATTATTTCGTAAATGACAAACTAATTCTTTAGAAAAATGTGTTCTGCATGATATTTTTGGAGAAACTTCCAATTAAGCCGTGAAGATGTTTATTTGAATTAAATATTATTATTATTATTATGTAGATAGGCTGGTTTATTTAAGTCCCACTGCACTGCGGTAAAACCTATTGTACTATGCGTTTTATTACAAAAGCCCCGGTTGAACGGAGACCGACCGTCTATGACAGTTCTCGCTGCTAAAGTGTAATTTAAGACCTTTGGCATGTACCGGATAGCGTACCGGGTACGGGCCTGTGTAAAATTTCATCTTACTAAAGTGGGTGGGTGATAACCCGCAGCTGTATCCAACTTTAATACTGTCGTGTAAAGCAAGAAAACCCGTAACTTACATTTGGAATTTGTCACCTGATTCGCAATTGTTTTCAATACATATCAGTTGAAAACAATTGCGAATGAGGCGCCAAATTTCGAATGTAAGTTACGAGTTTTCTTGTTTTGCACGGCAGATTAGAAGTACTCGCATTTGCCTGGACGTTTGGCCAGGGAAGAGGAAAACTGCAGAAAACCATTTTCCCGAGTATAGCTTGTTTCCGACTGTCGAGTTTGAGTGTAGAGATTCGATATCACCGAGTGTACACAGTCATCCTTGGCGTCAAACCTCTCGCTCGATGTTGCTGAAACGCAGTGAATACACGACATAAGCGAATATCACGAGCGGTCCCTCGTCCGACTGCTAGCCACGTTCAAAATGGCTCAATGTCCGTGAATCGCCCAAGACAAGACCCACAGCGCAGCTACTGTCGTCGCTTTAAATTAAATATATTATTTTGTCAGATATTTCAATCGTATAAAGACATACTTTGTAGAAAATAGCTATTTGTGATGCAAGTGCGTAAAACAGTGGATTGCATCGAGAGTGAAGAGCTGAGGGCGAATGCTGCAATCATACGAATAGCAATTACCTGCACACACGTGTATCTCACGCTATATTAAAAGCACTTTAAAGCTTTACTTACTTTACTTACTTACTTTACTTTAAAGCACGTCAAAGACTGCTCAAAACTAGCCTGAAATAGCCTGTCACTTTGAAATTGACAAAAGGCTTCTCCGAAACGGTGCGAGATGGCGAAACCGCTTAGCGATTCTAGGCACCGTGCACTGCAAGGAAAAGGTATCATTTCAGGTATTAAAGTGAGAATAGGAAATAACAATCTCGACTGGTACTAAATTAATACTTTACGGATCTTAAAGAAGATTGAAGGAGACCACTAGTAAGCATCACCTTCTTTTTCGACTGAAAACGACGTGGTTTTTTCGGTCGCGGCTCATTGGATGAACGCCACTCACTCGCTTGATATCTGGAGTGCGTGTCATACTCATAAATCCACGTCTCGTCACCAGTAATTATCCGTTTGATGAATGATGGGTCGGAGTCGACCTTGGAAATCATGTCTTTTGCGACATCAACGCGATTCCTTTTTTGGGAAAAATCGAAATCACACACAAAGATAGATGTAAATAATACGGCGTCACTTCAACAAATGCCAAGCTATCAAGCTAAAAATCTGACAGAACGTCAATGACACTTCTACCAACACAGCACAAAAAGAAGAATTGAAATCGGCCGAACGAAAGCGCCACACGGTGACGAGACCTAAAACTTTTTGATCAAGGTGCTATGTGTTAGTGATAAGATTAGAATATTACATGTGTATGTGTCGAGACTCGAACCAGCGATCCCTCGTGTATCAGTCGAGAGCACCCCCATTAAGCGACGGGACTATTTGCTAACCAGTTATAACGGATCCTTTATGCCTTCTTTATGCGTTGGTTCTCCCCTCATCAATTTTGTATTGAATAAATCACCACTTGATCAAATTCCAATTCAGATGAATTGGAGTTTGACTGGACGAAGAGAAAGATGGAAAAAGATAACGTTTTGAGGATGCAAATCGGGAAATTGGAAGTAATAGAAGAGTTCTATCTCTTTTTATCCCCAATTTCTATATCTTCCTCTTCACTTTTAGCAGCGACTAAAACATCTCGCCGTTAAAACTGTATGGAGTTGCGATCACCTCCTCCTCTTTTTCATCCTCACCATACCACAGACTGAAGTTCATGAAGATGTGAATTTCCGCAAGTATTTCCTGTTCCAAAATACCACGCAGAAATCCGATTGGAATTCTCCATCAATTTCCGTGTAGATTTCCAGGCGGAATTCCATGCGGCTTTCCTCTCAATATTTTCCATAAAGCGTTTGAGCCTACTTGTATGGGAAAAGTATAAGGAATGCCACTGGGAAAGTTTTTGAAACAATAAACCATTACTGTGGATCGAGAAGCGCAGGCGTAACGTTAGACATCTTCTTTCTTGTCCGAAATGCGCAAGCTTTAGAAAAACTTAGTTTTTGTCGCGCGTCTCCAGGATTGACCACTTTCCGCACGCTTTACATGCCTTGAAAATCAAATCTTCTGTACGTGTATTACGAAAACCCATTTTTTGACCTTTACGATAGTTGCGCTCGGCCATAATGGCAAAAAACGCAGCAATTCTAACCGTGAAAGGCAACTATTGTATATTTTTCCTTTCGATCTACAAATGTTTGCTTTTTCAACCTGACCTATCATCCGTGTTAAAAAATAAACTGCACGAGTTACTTAAGATGTTTGTTTGGACTGGTCGAATTATACTTTGAGGTGAAGTAGATTTTTAACGTATTATTGAGGTAAGATTTAGACAATGTCTTTTTTCAGCGAAAAAAGCGTTTCCACTATTCACGATGCAATTAAAACACGGCCGCCAACGTTATTCCTGAGCAGACGCCGAGACGAAATGTTCTTGCGGTATGCAACCTTCCTAACCCATAGAGAGTCGCTCATGCATATATCCATTAGAAGTGGTCACGAGGGTCGTCTGCATTTTTCGAGGGATGCTTCGTCTGCTTAAGAACCATTTGAGTATTTAACTTTTCAGGCGTGACTTTGTTGTGGAGACTTTAGAAATAAGAGCTATAGTTCTACCACAAGTGTGTCAGTATGATGAGTGGTTTTGCAAAGAATTTGCATAACGTTGTGAATTTTTCATTTCAGTTTGGTGGTGTGAGCCGACCATATCGGTGGCTCGATATCTCTAGTTTAGTTGAGAGTGAACTTACACAGAAGAAAATAAGTTTTTAATAAGAAAATCGATCTTGCTTCAAAACAAAGAGGTTTTATTTTGCGCCCAAAAAAATAGGCTTACGGTCTTCTTTTAAGACCAAAAATTAACTTGTTTTAATTTTATTTCGTACTTATAAAGGAAATATTGTCATAAGGAGACTTATTTGTTCAAGCGACAAGACGCCCCTTCTAGCAAGTTTTACCTTCTCAACTCAGAAAATACGTTCGATAGATTCGATAGATTAGGAATCCGTCGAGAAAAATACTCCAGCTTGTCTAGTTTTTCGAAAAACGCGCTTAACTGGTCCGAAATCGCTCATTTGGCACTTTTTGTAAGACTATAAAAAATCAATGCGACGTGCAAGAATCTCCCTTATGCGCGAACTGTTTTCTAGTTGCGCGCTGTAGCCCTTGCTTTCTACTCAAAGCGAAAAGTAAGGGCTACGGCGCGCAACTGAAAAAATGGTTCTCAACGGCTCCATGATAATTTCCTGCAGTTTTCGGCACGATAGCTTCAAAAATGAAAGTAATAGGTTCAAGCTTTCATATGACTCCACGTTGAAGATTCTAGCACGTCACATTAATTTTTCAAAGGCTTCCAAAAACTGCCACAAAAGCGGTTTTTTAAAAACTTTTGTCCCCGTTTTTAAGAAAATTAGACATGCTAGAGTACTTTTTTTGGAGGTTTATTAATCAACGGAAAGAAATTATGAAAATCACCCAAAGTGATTTGAGGGATGAAAATCATGCTGGACAGTGCAATCGAGGGGAAAATATTCTAAACGAGGGCCGGGTTTCATTGTGAAGACCTTACATAACCTTTACAAATAACTTTATCGAGATCTTGTTCCAACACAACGTCATGCCTTGTGAGTAAAGTGAATTCATGACAGGTGACCATGATTTTTCCACAAGCGAAACTATGATAATGCTACTGCGACAAAATACTTGATGTGACAAACATGACAATGATTGAACAGCTCGTGATTATAAGATACCACAGAAGGTCTAAGGGCTGACCAAAACAGTTTCCATCTGTAGAAAGGATTGCCTTACGAAGAATGCCTCTATTTTCGTGAAAAAATGACCTAAATAGCTAAAGTCCTTTATAAAACGGAGCCCTTGAATTTTTGTTCATTTGATTGAAATTGTCAACATTAATAAGAGTGTATTAGTTTTATGTAAAACTTGATGCTTCGATTTTTATAAAATCTGCACCTTTTGAGACACTAGAGGCCAGAAGATAGGACAGTAAATTATTGTGTAGCCGGAAACCCAAAAATCTAAAAACCCGAAAGCCCATCCCGGCCCGACCATACCCGATCCGACCTGAAGTCATTTTGCATATCACTTTCCAGTATCAGTTGCAATAAGTAGGCGGTTCTTGACGAGTGCTGCGAACATCGCACAAGTTAGATCCTTCTACTTCCTGCACCTCTCGCAAAGCATGTTTTTAGTTACAAAAGCAGAAACTAAAACAAATCTTCAATCTTAGTATTTTATTCAATTATTGAAATATGTGATTGTTAAAAGCAGGGGATATTATGTAGAACATTTTTTAAATGTTTAGAGAAATTTTATAATAACATTAATTTAAGTGTTAAAAAAATCTACAGGTGCCGAATATCCCGACGAAAATTCTCTTAAAATTCTCTTTAAAAGATTTCCGAATACAGAGTATTTCAACTATATTATGCTATGCAAGAGCGTCATCTCCATTTACTAATGCATAAAGATACGACACTATACGACACTCTAGTGAAGTAGAATATAATTGATTCATTCGGTATTCAAAAATCTTTGTTAAGATAATTTTCTTCGGGACAGTCGATACGTAAATTCGAGCACGAAGCACTACGGCCGTGATGAAAATGTGTTCTTCAAGGCCGATATATATATATATATATATATTTGACTTTAAACATTTTGCGTTTTTGAGTGAGCTAAAAATGATTAATTTGCGGGCCAGCATCAAGTTTTTGTCAGATCGTGAACTTGAATTAGCTCGAAAGTTTCGACATTACGATTCAACTCGAGGTTTTGGCAACATAAAGTCTGAGACCCTAATAATTTTTTGCTCAGTGTAAATTGCTTCGTTGCAAACTGACAGCCTAAGAGAAGTAATCCTTCTGTAGGAGCATTAAATGCACGGCAGTTCTATACATTGCACTTCATCGACTGAGCCTATAAATTTTATATCCTCTTACTCGCATTACAAATTACTCTCCGTCTCTTTCTACTTTCTTCTATAACCCGTTGCCTTATATGAGGTTACTTTTATGATGTTACTAGACGATCCATAAGTAAATTACTTCCGACTGACACTTACTGGCGCCTGTCTGAATAATAGTTTCAAAGAAGCAAATCGGTTTCCTGAAGGAATAGTGTGCCTTCTCGGAGCTTGGCAAGTTCAAATATTTTTTCATCTTCTCGCTCTTGATGAAAAAAAAGGTGAAAGGATGTAACGAAGCGGTGATATCACACTGATGAAGCCAACCGGTTTGTGCTCCTGTGAATGGACATCCGCTTTGGAGGACTGGCACATCCTATGTAAAGATGAGTAGACGAAAATGACTGCCCCTTCTGGGTACACCTTTTTTGGTGATTCTGAGAAAACCGTCAGCTCAGAAAAGTGAAGGAAACTTATTTTAATCCAAAAATGCACACCTATGTGAAATATTTGATATGTAGATCTCAAGCAATTCTTCTTATGCTAGGAAAGCTACTTTGCCATAGAAACCATATTTTTAATATAGCCTACTGCATCTCAGTTGCACTTTGAATTGTACAACTTTACAAAATATTATCTAGAAAGCTATTTCAATGTCGCGGAAATTCTCAGATATGAAAAAAATTATTGAAAAGGTTATTCTTTCTCACAAGGAAAATCAGATGCATTCAAGATAGTCACTCGTATAATAATTTCATGGTATGTTCTCTATAACCAATGAACACAAGTTTTTCATTTTCTCATTAATAAAGGAAATGAAATCTATGTTTTTATGAACTTTTTCATAAACCAAAAGCAGAACCCAACAAAGGTCACAACTCAAAAATCGTCTTCCAACCATCTTCTCTCCAGCTGATTAGAGATAAATTTATGAAAAAAGGAAAAAAGGAGGAGAAAAAGAGAAGAGACAAACAAAATCAATAATCTCTTTTTCAAATATGCATCATTTGTAAACAATCATGAGATTTTCATCATAAATCAATTTCAGACTATTTAGCGTACCGTTTTGGTGAAAATAAGAAGAAATGTTGCAGTACGTAAATTATATTGTTGAAAATGCAAAATTGAAATAATTCCCCTATGCTATGGGGCGCTATTTCTCAAGTGCCTTCAGAAAATCTTATCCAATCTAAGTCAAACTTGAGCAAAGTGTTTCCTATCGGACAGTAGTTTGTGGAAAATAAATGCTGCCATTTGGATTACTCTTTAGCGAGCTGAAGGGATTTAACAAATTTTTGTTGTTGTGGATATAATTTAATTAGACGATTTCTAACTCTTCTAATGGCTATTTAGCAAATTTTTGTCCAGTACAGTTTCGATACGTTTTTTCACACTTCTTCAATTGATCATGTCACACGATGAGTGTGTACTTAATTATTGTATCAACCGCACGAAAAATATGTACTCGTACAATACATCACAGTGGGTGCAAGTACAGAATTGTTTATTGCAATTTCAGCTTTATTTATTACATTTCTAGTTCTAGTAATGGCTCGCAAACTGCCGATAATCCTATTGCCTTCGTTTGTACGTCTGGGTATCTCTGCATCTATCTTTCCTTCAGCTGTAAATAAACTTCCAAGATGCACGAAATCATCAACTTTTCATATCCAGTCTTCGCTTCAGGCAATGCTGCATACTGCTTTTTCACCCTTTCTTTCAAACACAATATTTCTTATTTCATTCACGTTAATCTTAAGATCCATACTCTTCATGATGCTAACCAGTCTGCTCATCATTCTCTGCAAATCATCGACTGATTCTGCTGTAACAGTCTTGTCATCTGCAAACGCCAGTTTGCATTTTGCATTTTGCAAGGCATTTTCCCTGTCCCGAGATCAACACCATCTTCACCTAAAAGAGCCATTCTTAGACATTTGTCCATGTATATATTGAACTTCCAGTAGGACATAACGCAGCCTCACCTAACGCCCTGCTTAATATCAAACCTTTTGCTCAGTTATCTATTTATTTATTCTTACACTTGCTTTACTAACATTATATATTGCTTTCATTGCTTTCAAAAGCCAACCATTCACTCTACACTCTTACAGGAGTTCCCAAAGTTTAGTTCTGTCCACCGTATCGAGAGCTTTTTCCAGATCACAAAATGCACATGAAACTTTTTTGTTTACTCTCAAAATTTCTTCTGTGATCCGCACGTCATCTCACTGTCATAAATCCAGATTGGACATGCTAGATCCTTTTTTAAGTTATTCCCGTGACCTTACCAATAAGTATTGTGGTGAATATTTTGATCACGGTACTTAATAGACGAATCGCTCTACAATTATTACAGTCACCTTTATCACCCTTGAAAAATGAAGATCGAGAACAAATTCCACTCTTTTGGAAAAGAGTCGCATTGTTTCATTTTTTTTTATCTCAAAAGAAGCTTTAGGTGTTTCCTTTAATAGCTACATGGATTCTGATTGATTGAAACCGTGCTTTGAAGAAATAAATATTTGACTCTAAAGAATAAAGGTCGAACATGAAGAAAAATCTGAGAAAGTTTTCAGACAAAATGAGAAGTATTTATAGAAATTGCTTTGGTTTTGAGGTGACTCGTCAAGAAGTGAAAGAGGGTCGATCAAAACCAAAATTGGAGATACCCGTTGAGTGGAGGCAATCAGAAGATGAGGAAGATTGCTATTTTCATATAACGAATGTCGCAGGATTCAACAGTTGCAATATTTCTAAAGTAGTTTACGCAAATGTTTCCAGTGTAACAAAGCCGACGCTTCTATCTGATAATGCTGAGAACATGAAAGAAGTTGAATCTAAAATCATTGCATCTCTCAATGATGTGGAAATCGAAGACTATTCAGAACAAGATATCGAGAGATGTAACGAAGCGGATGATGTACTCGTAACAATTTCTGTAGGCGATGAGGATTGCACTCCATCTAATCAAAACCATTCTGTACCTCAGACCTTCTCACAAGGAGAACTAAATGATTTGATTAGGGACTTAAGGTTATCGAAAGATTGAGCCAAGTTACTAGTTTCAAGGTTGAAAAATAAGAGCTTGTTATCTACTAAAACGAAAGTAACTTTTTACCGAGATAGAGATAAGGAGCTCAGAAAGTATTTATCGCGGGATGCGGATCTAGTTTATTGTATCGACGTAAAAGGCTTGATATATAAACGAAAGACAAATTCGTACAGCGCTGAAAAACGGGTGCTGTTTATAGATTCATGAAAACGTAGTCTGAAGAATGCGAATAAATATGCACCGTTGCCGGTAGCACACTCAACAGTATTGAAAGAAGAGTATAGTAGTATTGAAGCAGTTCTAAAGAAAATTAAGTATTAAGAGCATAACTGGCAGATTTGTGAGGACATCAAAATTCTGTCTATGATTCTTGGGAAACAACCGAGCTTTACTAAATTTCTATGCTACTTATGTCTTTGGCATTTTCTACATACACATTTGTATTACTTTCCAAGTAACTGCGAAGATTTCAGTGAGGACCAGGGAGAGCGATCCCATCAGGATATCAAGACAGATGAGCATTGGTATCAAGGGCGATGGGATAAGCATATGGGGGCGGACTTCTGCTGGATGTTCAAAGGAGATAGAAATGGAACGAAGAGAAGAAGAAAACCACTCCATAGATCATACAATGATAAGCATGTGCGCAAGAGCAGGCAAACAATATAATAAAATCCTAATTTGAGTATGGATACCTAGATAATGTAGAAAAACTCAGGTCAGATAAACTTTCAGTATGACGATCAACAAGACAAACTTCTGTAGTTGGTCTAGCTCCCTCGTCTTCATAATTCTGGTGAAGCAACTTGAGCTAATGAAGGATAAGTCAGATTGGATTGACTCCTAGTGAGACCTGGCTACATTACATGTATGATGTTCAATTTAAAAGGGTGATGTTATACCCGCGAGAATCACGTTCATAGAAAATTTGTCGTATCTAGGGAAATACCCTGACCTGCTGGGGAAAAACCAAGGTCAGATTCGTATTCAGCACTCCAAAATATATCAAAACAACATAATCGGGCCACTGACCGGATGAATTCAATACCAAGGGTAGTCCCATGTACAAAGAAGCTGATTTCCTAGGTAATTTTCCGCGTTTAGGGGACAACTCTGACGTGATGGGGGGAAACATATCAAACTCGTATTTAACACACAAAAATACATAAAGATATCATGTTCTGACCTGTTTGCAGACGATTTCAATACCAAGGGTTATCTAATTCCCGAAAAAGCTGATTTTCTAGGAAATTTTCCGCGTGTAGGGAAAAACCCTGACATGCTCGTGAAAAACTAATATCAGATTCGTATTCAGCGCACCGAAATACATGAAGATATCATGCTATAACCTGTTTCCAGACGATTTTAATACCAAGGATCATTCATACCCAGAAAAGCTGATTTTTTAGGAAATCTCCCACGTCTAGGGGAAAACCCTGACCTGTTGGGGGAAAACTAATGTCAGATTCGTATTCAGTGTCCCATAATACATATAAATACCATAATCTAACCTCTCTCCCAAGACACTTTTTTTGTGAGCCTGTGTAATTATGAAGCAAGTATGACTTAAGTCAAGAAATGCAGGCCGATTTTTCGTGGTTGCAAAATAATATTCTACATAAAGTTTCTAGTATTTCTCCTCATGATTTTACCATAATATTCTCTTCAGACGCCCCTCTTACCAGTTGGAGAGGTTCATGTGGTAACAGTAGGGCTCACAATAATTGGGACGATTGTGAAAGATTACAGAATGTCAACTTTTTTGAACCTTAATCAGCTTTCTTAGGTCTTCAATGCTTTGCTAAACATCTCAGAAATTGTAGTATTCTCTTGAGAATTGATAATACCACTGCAGTTTTTTACATAAATCGCATGGTGGGTGTCAGACTCAAAAATCTCAGAAAATTGTCTCAGTCTATCTGAGAATGGTGTGAGAAACGCGGTTCATATATCGTTACTTCTTACGTTTTTTTCAAAGGCAACGTAGAAGCGGATTCTGAATCCAGGAAATTGGATACAGAAACTGAGTTTGAATTATCTGACTCAGCATTCCGCAAGATTGTTAAAAAATTCGGTGAATTGGGAGTTGACTTATTTATCTCTAGAATTTAAGAAAATGCAATAATTATGTTTCCTGGATAAGAGGTCCTGCTTTGATGTCAGTCGATGCCTTTACTATGAGTTAGAGTAATCTTTTCTTTCATGCCTTACCAACTATCACCATAATTCCTAGAGTCTTACAAAAAATAAAATCAGAAAAAGCTAGGGTAAAATTGTATTTCCTCATTGGCCCGCGCAACCATGGTTTTTCTTGTTCCTTTCAGTGCTGGGTCGGACCTTATAGGTTTTAATGATAATAGTAACCTTTTACTTTCCCCTGATAGGAAACATCATCCTCTTCGGCAAAAACTTACCCTGATGATAGGGAAGTTATTAGGAGAGCTTTCTTGATGAAAGGCGTTCCGAAGCAATCAATTACGATAACTATTTCTTCTTCTTCTGAATCTTCTCTTAAGCAGTACAACAGCTCGCTAAAAAAATAGTGATTGTATTGTAAAAATAGAAGCTCAGATGTTTGTGATGGTCAGGTAGCCAAGATCATTAAACTCTTGAATGAATTCGATGAGGGAGCATCATATGGGACTCTCAGTTGCATTCGTTCTGCTATCTTCCTTATTTTAGGGCCTGAAATTGGTCAGAATGAAACATTAAAATGATTTTTCAAGGGCCTATAAAAGCTGAGACCATTTGAGCTGAAATATGATTCCACATAGGACCTCCCAATAATCTTAGATTATTTTACTAGCTTGCAAAATGATAATCTATTCCTAGAATTTTTGAGTAAGAAATTAGTAACGTTACTAGCAGAAGGTACTGGCCACAGGTTACAGACATCTCTAATTTACATTGGAAACATTAATGTTAAACATGACTTAATAAAATTTAGGATATCAAAGAGGATTAAGACTTCTAGGCCGAGTGAAAGTCAGCCTGTTTTGATTTGACCCCGTTATTACAAAAAGATTAATATTCGTCGTACAAGGATCCTTTAATTTTATACCGAAAGGACCCAGAATATTGGGGGAGATACAAAGACCTTGTTTGTATTTTTCAAACACCTTTTAAAAAAGAATGTACCCAAAACCTCAGCAGATTTGTAAAGGATGTCCTCTATGAATGTGGCATAGATACAGATATTTTCTCAGCACATAGCACATAGACACGCGTCTGTATCTGTCGTTAAACGTAAAAGTGTTAATATCGATCAGATAAGAAAGTTAGCAGGATGGTCAGAAAATTCGGCCACCTTCTCATAGTTCTACGATAGGCCTTTTTCCGATATAAGATCATTTGTACAAGCCATATTATACAATTAAGAGACAATATGTCAGAGTCATAATTTCCAATCTTCATCTCTTTCACGTTCACAATCGGTACTTGTATTGGCATTTTCCAATGAAGTGCTTATTTATTTCTATATTATAACCGACTTTCAATATCTACATTTTATCTTGAGGAAGAGGCACGGAATACAATTGAATGATTAAATGAACTTACTTGTAAGTGAATTCTATCATATTTGCATGAAGCGCCTCTTCCGAAAGATAGTTCCCTCCCTCTCTCGTCCGTAAATATCGGACCCAGTAATTGTTCTCAAGGTTGCGGTTAAACTTTGAAGGGATGAGGTATTGGGAAGGGACATAGCGAAAGAAGGCTCAAACTTCCGTTTTGGTCTGTCTTTAAACTCGTGGCACTTCGGCATGGAATTTGAGAATACTACATTTTATCTTCCGGAAGAGGCTCTTCATACAATTATAATAGAACTTCACTTACAGGTAAGTTTGTTTGGTCATTTAATTGATCCAGCCAAAGAAGCTTCCCGAAAATTATGTACCAAAAGTCTAAATAAATTAACTCAGATCCATAACATAAATCTCAAACTCAAAGGTGGCTACACAAGATGATGAAAATTCTTTTTTTCTGAATTCCTGGAAAATGGAGCTTTACCGGATAGAAATGATAGGAACTGGAACATAAAACTAGAATGGAGATACGATCGAAGGATACATTGAATCACTATTTAAACGTAAACTTTTCGAGAGTAAAAGCCTTAAGGTGCTAACGCTCTGGAATCTACTCGAGGCAACTGGAGGTGACTTTCTTAGGGGCTGTGTCCAAACAAAATAATCGCTTCTGAATGTGGTGATATCCAAGATTAACCAATTCGGTCCAAAAATGGTGAATAATTGTCCTAGATATCCTCTCCGGAATTTTAGATAATCAAGCCGGCTACCAGGACTTTAGTGGAACATACAAATTGAAGTACCTAGCACCGGGAACATTGGCAGCGATCATTCGAGCCTGAGCTACAGAGTTTCCACTCACATTGCCGGTGAACGACAAATAACCTTCTCGAAATAAGAAATCTTAAATTTCACTCCACGGTAGATAAGTTGATAGACATCACGAATAGTAAACAGCGAGAATCCCAATTGCATTCCACAAATCATCAATAAGTCTTAAGTTATGGCCAGAAGGATGGGAGTAGGTTGGCACACAGTAGGATAAAAATAAAGAACTTACGTTCCTTTTAAGGATTATTTTTGAATACACTCATCTCGCGCAACTGTGCCGCCCGCTCTTGTTCTTAGCTTCACGGTTCTTCACGCTTCACTGCTTCTGCCCACCCCCCCTGAACGCCACTTGACGCCCTATGCTCAAGGTCTTCACCATGAAAGACAGCACCGTATCAGAAGCTGTTTACGTCGCGACTTCTTGGGCATATAATTTTGCACGTGTGCCGGGTTTAGAGACTATATATGCGGTCCTGAGTGTTTACTCACTCGTCGTTTTAAATCCGATTAAAACTAGATTTAAATAGCGCCCGTTAGTATGCCGACCAGACCAGCGGCCGGCACAATTACGCGAGATGAGTGTGATGTGAAGTTTTTTCATTCTTTTCTTTCTAACGTATATCGATGTATTTTGATACGCTGATTACGAATAGGGCCATGGAAATACTCGAAAATGCCATTATCATGGTCAAAAATTAAAAAATAATTTTCTTCATTCTTGGCCATACCCTTAACTTGGCGACATCTATCCCCTAATCACACTCGACCCTATTTCCAGTATTAGAAAAAAACACCTGTATACAGTTGGCCATACCCCAACTCGGCAACATCCATCGCCTGATAACATTCGACCCTATTTCCAGTATTTAAAAAAAACCACCCTTTCATACTGCTTAGTAATATCGTGATGAATATATAATTTATAGTCCAATTATTTCTAACGTAATTGTGAAGTTTAGATATAATTATTATATTCACGAATGAAAAATGAAAAATTGTACTAACAGCATTGTGTGTAAATGTAAATGTATGCAAGTAGGTGATTCCCACAGTGGTAATGTAATCTATAGTGGATAATCTTTAAAGAAAAATACTAATGTATTTAAGATAATAATGTAATTTAATTAATAGTAAAATTAATTACTTTGAGTATATTTGGACTTTCAATTAATGATATCTACTACAGATTGGTTTCTACTGTAGAAAAGTCTCGCCTATAATAAGATTTTGCGTAAATAAATTAAATAAATTACTTGTGAAGAGGAGGAAAAGAATGAGAAAAAGAAAAAACAGAAACAAAACAAGTATGAAGAAAGAAAACAAAACAAGAGATTCAAGAATAATTGTTTTAAAAATTTCAAATTTTAGAAATATTGATTACAACTGTTACAAGCAAAGACCGAATTTTTTCATTCACTGTGAACTTTTCTTTGCCAATAAATAATACCTTTCTTAAATGATAAAATTTGTTCAGAGAAAGTCACTGACAGGGATAAAATGAAAAATTTGAGAAAAAAGTCGAATGCGTCAATAACTCTAAGGTAGGAAACAAGAATGTGCAAGAATGGCCCAAAATGGCCATTATTCAATTTATCGAGTTGAAAAATTTAATCCTATAATAAAAGCAATTAATATCTACATAAGTTCAAGAACAAAATTTTGGAAATCATAAAAAGTAAATTAAAGAAAGTCAATCAGCGTATTCGACAGTGTTACTTTTTTATGTAGTAACGTTTGTTAAATTCTAATAAAAACAAAAAAGAGAAAATTCAATATATTATCAAGATTATATATTTCATAAAAAATCATATCCTCATATATACATACATTCTGGAAATAAGATATGAAATGACGGATGAAAATGATATAAACAGTAGGGCGTAGCGTAAAATACAAATTTCAGAAAATGAAAGACCCTGCGGTCCTATACTTTTCCTTTTTATCTAAGAAGCAGCTGTGTGAGATTTTGTTCCAATAAAATAAAAAATTGTAGCCGAATATGCCAAAATTGTCCAAAAAACCTGAAAAGATATGTTTTTCTTGATTTACCTCAAAATTATTGGTTGTGTTGAAAAAGTGTTTAAGGAAAAGTTGTAGATCTCTATAAAATTCATTTTTTCTGTTCAATGCAATTTCTGTTATTGAACCAGCCCTTTTTGAGAAAATTAAAAAAAAGGTAAAAAAGTAAAAAATTTTGGTTGTTGATATTCTTAAACATAAGGGGACTTTCTTTATGTTAGATACTAATGAGCTCCATGAAAAATATAAATCACCAGTTTCAACCCTTAAAAGGCCTGATTGGTTTGTTTTTGATTGTCATTCAAAATTTCATAGAAATTGATTGCTTTTATATATCAAATTCTGAACTTTTCTCTGAATATGTCATCAATATTATACACTGGTCTATTTTAATGCTATCTCAGTCGGAAATTATCGCTTCTACTCTTTTAAGACGCTGGAAGTGGAAGTCTTTTTCTGTAGTCGACTGTTTTTGCGGGAGCGTAAGCGTCATTTGTTTTGGTTTCTGATCCCATCTGCGTATATCGTCGCTCATTTCCAATCTTCAAAATATACCGTATGAAGACATAGAGCAGGATCTAATCGAAGTCCTGAGTGTTGACTCTGCAGATCTTAGTGCTGATAAACAATACTTTCGCGAGATATGGACAGATGTTGTAACAAGAAAATGCCTAGATAATCTGGCTGATATCAAGCCCTGAGTGATGGTGCACTCGAGATTCTCAATATCACGAGTATAATTTTGTGGAAATACATTTCCCCTGATGATCCTTGCTCTGCAAATACAGAGCCGCCAAATCTAGCTCATTTAACAGCAGACGAGCTAAAAATTTTGATTGATCAACTGGATGCTCCACAGTCGATTTGAACAAGTTCTCCTGTCATACGCATGTGCTTGAACGCACCGTTAAAATCATTACTGAAGCAAGTACATTAGTTACGAGTTGGCAAATCATGCCCTCTTTCATGACGAAATCGCAGTTTAAACTGACAAAAATCCAGATCATACTCACGTGGTTGGGTGTTCGGGGTGGGTATTGGGTGGGACTCTAAATGCAGCTACCTCCACGCGGTGGATCCTGGGCAGTAAAAAAAAAAACCAGCCAAGTGCTACGTATCTGCTCAGAATGGTCGAGTTCAGATTTAATAAGTTTCGGATGACTTATAGAAATGTGTTCTTTAGCTTTCATGACTTTTTTCATAGAGGAATAAAAAAATTTAATTTTTTTTGAATTAAGTTTTGTGAAGTTTTGAATAACAATAAAAAAAGCTAATCAATCACGCTGCTTAGAAGCTGAAACTGGTGATATATATTTTTTATGGAGCCCATAAGTATCTAAAATAAAGAATGCCCACTCATTTTGGAAAATATTTTGAAAAATGTGTATATGTTTCCACATTTTTCTTTATTTTTCTCGAAAAGGGTTGGTTCACAAAAAAATGCATAAAAAAAAATTTTATAGAGATCTACAACTTTCCTTTAAACTGTTATTCAAAGCAACCAATATCTTTGAGGTAAATCAAGAAAAACATGTTTTCTTCAGGTTTTCCGAGCAATTGTAGCATAATCGGCTAAGCATTTTTTATATCAAAACCAAATTTTACACAGTTGCTTGTTAGGTCAAAAGGAAAAGAATAGGACCCCAGGGTCTTTCATTTTCTAAGATTTGTATTTTACGATACGCCCTAATAATCAGTAGGACATATAAATATAATACTTTCGGAAACACTGATTGATTTTCTCTAATTTCCTTTTTAGTATTTCCAAAATTTTAATCTTAAACTTATGTAGATATTTACTAATTTTATTATAGGATGAAATTATTCAACTCAATAAACTGAATAATTGCCAGTTTGGGTCATTCTTGCACATTCTTATTTTCTTCTTTAAAGTTACTGGCGTATTTGGCTCTTGAAAAAAAAAAATAAATCAATGAAGTTAGAAATTCGTCGTTCGGTCAGGCAGATGTAAAAATGTCGAAAAATCATGGGAGAAAGCACGATCAAAATTTGCAAATAGTGACTGTACAGGGTAAATTGGCAGTTTCTATAAAAAAATGTCCGAATACGATTTCACTGACGTTAGGTTACCCGTTATTCTGCGCACTAGCTGCAAAAGAGATGTATATCGAATAAATGGTGGTACAGAAAAAAGCGTTGGACTGCCAGATTTTTACACCCTTAGACCCTGGAAGAGAACCAGATTGAATAGTAGTATTGTATGTGACTGTCATGTTTGTCAACTGGCAAGGACATCGCAAGCAGGAAATTCCACGAAAGGGGGTCAAAATTTTTATTTTTTCCTAAGTTAATAGAGAAGATATTTCTCAGCAAGAATCTTTAGATATTATGTAGATTTGGACATTTGTTTTACTAGAAGAAATCTTTTTCGAAACTGATATTATACCAGAATCTCTTCACTAAATAATTTTTCATCAGATTTTTGCAGGTTTGGGAAATTTAAATTAAGTGTAATAAAAAAGGTATTAATTTTCATAAATTTCACTACTCTAAGAAGTCCCAGTCCACTTATTTTCTATGATCGTGCAATACCTATTCTTTTATTCATCTCTTAGATGAATCGGAGACACCTTCTGTCGAAAGACGCTGCAGCTACTGCTTTTCCTTAATTGCTCAGAAATATCTCACAAATACAACTCAACCATTTGCTAGGAAAATCTAACCAAAAGTGTAGAAGAACCTGGTCCAAAAGTTGAAGAACAAGTGGCCTCGTCACTGCTAAAAAGGGAGATGCAAAGACTGCGACATTATTACTGAGTCAACCTAGCGGTGGTCAGTCCCTTTAAATCAATATCAAATAAAAAGTTGTTGGAAATTCACTGCAACAATCACTTTTCTCTGCAGAAGCCTTTCCAAAAAATCAAATTAGCTTTCATTTCAGTCAGAAGAAAGAAATCGGAATCGCTGCAGCTATTTGTATTGCTACTAAAACATCTGAGGTCGTTGAGCCCTACTTAAGGAAAAAGTGATCGGCTAAAAGTCATTGCGTCGATGAATATTTTGGTTTCAGGGGGTTTAATTTTGGCAATGTTAAAGCTGGTGAGTTTTCCAAAGCAGCCCAAACAGTTGCTTCTTACGCTAACCTAAAGGGCATGATTGAAAACGTCAAGGAGAAGCTAAAATTATCTGAATGTCACTTGAAGTTTAGAACTGATGAAGGCGGAGGTTTTTTTAATGTGTGTATGTAATACAATGCAAAATTACGTAAGCTAGTATGAAGCAGGATTTGTAGAATCACAGGCGAAAACTTATTTTAGTTGTATTCATCCTTCTCTTGTCGGTTTCCGTGAAGACAAAACGTTTTTTAGCTGCTCCCTGCACCCGAACTAAATCTGATACTGGGTGTTGTGAATACCATATTTGCGAATTTGTTTGCTGAATTTGAAGACGATGCTACTCGGTGGGCAGATTCATGCAAAGTTCAAAGGATAATAACGCATGGAAGTCCAGGTTTCGAAGAAGATTCCTGTGAGTTATTGCTGGAAAAAGTATATTTACTGCGTGCCAGAGATCGAGTAGAGTGCTTGAAATATGTAAAAGCCTTCGAGGACTTCAGAGCTGTCATACAAGCATGTTTCAGTAATCACCTTGATCCCTGTTTTGAGAACAAAATCGAAAGTGTCAAAAAGAGTTATTACATTTCGATATTTCTGTTACTGCCGAAGTACAAGCAGTCTTTTTTTACGTACCTCACTTTGGCGAAAAAATGCAAACAGGTCTGGGATTCTTCAGCGAACAGGCGATGGAGTCTGTTTACTCGAATTTTAAAGCCGTCTGGACAAAACATAAAGTCTCTGAGGCCCGCCGCACACGGTGCGTTTTTTCTTGCTGGATTGCTTGCTCGATTGTGCTGCTGGGCGCCCTGCAGACAGAGCCGCGTGAAGCTTGGCAGGCTGTGCTGCAGGCTCCGCTTCAAATGGTGTGTGCTACTCTGCTCGGTCACATGCTAGCTCTGCTGCTTGTGAGCAGACTTTTGTCAAAATGGACGCGATTATACAGGCGGCAATTCGTCGAAGACAGGCAGCTATTGCTGCTCTTCTATCAATTAGAATCATGCTGATTACGCAATCAGGCTGCAACGTGCATATTGTGAATACAATATCCTTCAGTCAATTTAAACTTATCACATTTTGATAATGACGTTACCATAAGTTTTCAGTTCATAATTAAGCTATCGAAGTCTTCATTTGCTCCTAGCACAATATACAAAATATGATGAAAACATTTTTCCATGTCTCATCCTCCAGAAACGAAAAATTTCAAAAAAAAAATGTCAACAAAATTCCACTAAAAAAAAGATTCTAAACGCTATAATTTCGATGCTATTCGAGCTAGAGCATTTTTTTTTTAATTCGTTCAAAATTGGTTTGAAATTAGGTCTACTTTAATTCACTTGGTGGCAATTTTCACCTGCAATGCTCAGGAAATGAGTTATTTTGGAAAACGAAAAATTTTGTTGAAAAAATCGATGATTAACAAAATTTCATAATAAGCGGTCATTTTCAGAAGGCCATAATTTCGGTGCTATTAAAGCTAGAGCAATTTTTTTAGATCAATTCAAAATTAGGTCTTCTTTAAATAACTCACTGGAAAGTTTCACCAGTGATGCATAGAAATGTAGGTATTTCAAAAAAACTAGAATTTCTTATTCAGAACAAATTATTTGCACAAAATCGACTTTTGAGTCCCATAATTCCGAAACTTATATTGATAGAACATTCGATTTTTCTCAGGAAATTTCGTACACTCTAATTCCTGCGTAGATACTTGGGAATTTGGATGGATTGGAAAGAAGTAATTTTCAAGAAACTACTAATTTTTCCAGTTCAACAATTTGTAAAAAAACATTATAAGCGTCGAACAAAATTGTAAAATACACAGAAGGATAATAAATTTTACAAATATTCAAATTACCATGGTAAGTTAAGCGTCGAAAGTAGTAAATAATTCATATTCAAGGAAATTAGGAATAATGTCAAAAAACACAATGGTTGGCCAAGACGAAAAAGTTATTAGCATAGGCCAATGACTGTATGATTGGGCACTGAAATGTGGTGAAATACAGTCATTTGGCACACCGGGTTATATGGATTACTGATTTCGAAAGCACAGTGATTGGCCTCTGAATTGTAAAATGATTGGCCGGGGCCAAAAACTGGTTTTGACATGATTTCCACTCATTATTCGTAAGACAAAATGACAAGTAATTGTATACATGGTAATAAATAAATTAAATTAAAATCCAGAAGTTTTCAGTTAAATCAATCGTTACTATTAGAAAAATAATAATTTTCATCAAGAGAACAATCCTAGCCTCAACAGCTTTTCGTTTAAATTCATTACTCATTCAGCATCACTGCTTTTACTTACTGTGGCATTTATACACACTACACTGCACTAACCTAGATTGCTAAACACGCTGCGGAATTATTTGCGCTTCATCCAGCATTAATTATTCGTAGTTGCGTTTGTGAGTATTCTTTCAGATAAGCATATTTAAATGAGTTCGCCAATCATTGAGGGGTGGTCAACTATTGTACCAATTATCCTACATAGTTTAAACCAATAAAATTTCACTTTTAACTTACTTTTATGAAAATATATTGATCAACCTCCTATAAAAATCAAAAATTGAATTCCTTCAGAAAAGTGTCCACGCGATTTTTTGGCTTTTTGGGCTCAGAATGATCGTTGGACATCCCACAAGTTTAAACAGAAAAAAAAAACAACAGTTGCAAGCCCTTTTGGGTTAAAGTCAGTAGACACCAACCGTGTTTCGAGATCAATATTTTTTGTCAAAACTCAACTCTTTCCTGAAAAATTCAAAGTTGTGTTTAACATGTCTTCTTGAAGGTCAAATATATTTTTTAGTGCTTATGGGCAATTGGAAGGGCCAGCGCAGCGGTTCGATTATGGAATTTTCTGCTTATAATTATCTACAGAACTTTACTCAAAATGAATTTTGAAGTTCGTTCTTCAAATACTCAGCATAAAATTATTGGGGAACGTAAAAGAGCCGATTTTTGAATTTATTGTTGTATTCAACAATATAGTACATGAATAGTTCTAGCGGACGAAAGGACCATTTCAAAAGTATGATTTTTCAACTCTAAAAAGACTATGTTTAAAAACTCCATGTTGATGAGAAATAATGAGGATAGACTTAAAGTCTCAAATAACATAAGAGTTGTATTTAAAATTCAAATTAATTGTTATAAACAGTTTATGCATACAAATACACCAGTATGTCAGTTTGTTGTAAAAAAAACTATTTTGTAGTAACACATTTATGATTTTTATTGGAAAAGTATTCGGTAACAAATAATTAACATATATTGAAAATTTTAAAGCAATTTATAAAGTTATGAACAAACTTATTAATGCGACCGAACAAATTGGGCAGAGAAAAAAATTATCCAATACATGAACTCTATGTAATTTCTCTCATAGAATCAAGTTGCGTAATCAGTTTTTCGGTAATTTATGGACATAAAGAAATTGTTTGAACAATTTTTTAAAAACAATTTAAGAATCTGATTTTATTCATGAAAAATTATCATTTGATCAAATATCCTCAGTCCGGTATTAACTCTTCTGCTACTTCTATTAATCTACACATGGGCTTCATTATAATACAGAATTGTTTATGAATTTATCGATTGTTTATAAATTTTCAATTGAAGTGAATCTTTTTTCCCCGAATATTATTCCAATAATAATAAATCACAGCGATTTTAGTAATGAACGATTTTTTTCAAGCAAACTAATGCATTGGAGTTTTTACAATTAAATAAAATTATTAATAACATTTTTATGTTGCTTGAGTTAATTTCCATCACTTTTGATCAGCAGTGGGTTTATTTAAGTATCTTGCTCAGTGATATAAAATCATGTTGTTGATATACCACCTTGATCAAAAAGTTATAGGACTTTATTTTTAAAATCAAAAATACAAGTTTATTCATCATAATCGATAT
>JAUMHM010000004.1:12519094-12531758 GCA_032362435.1 Melikaiella ostensackeni
GCAATCAAGTGATATGATGAGAGTGATATGCATAATCAGACATATTGGGTAGTCTGGTATAATTTTTACCCCACCATGCACGGGCTGGGTTGCAGCCAAGTGCATTATTATTATTATTATTATTATTATTATTATTATTTATTATTACAGTTTTAATAAACTACTGCTGCAAAAAGAAGAACTGGAGCAAAAACATTTGCACTTGTTGCAAATCGTTGAAAGTGAAAAAACAGCCAAATGGCAGTACACTCAGCAATGCGAAGAACTCGCATCGGAGATAAAGAAGCTTCGTGCTGAGGTTCGTTTATGAGCTGCAATCATATTTCCCAACTTATTTTTGTTATCACATTCTTGTTTTTGAAATTTTGTATGTTAAAATGCATCTTGTAACACGGTGATTGATTTTGGATAAAGGTGCGTGTAGCAGTGAATTCAGAATAAATATTTTGTAATTTAGGTGATTTGGGAAAAAATTACATAATAGAACAAGATAAATTCTGATTTCGGACAGGGAATTTACCAAAAAAAACTATAATTCTGACTTCAAATAGTTCATTTTCGATAAAGATTATAATTTTGAGCGGAACGGGTAATTTTCCGAAAGAATTATAATTTCTACCTCGAACAGAGAATTTTTTTAAAATAACTATAATTCTGACTTGAAATGGGGAATTTTCAAAAAGATCCATAATTCTGACACGGAACAGTGGATTTTCAAGAATAATAATAATTTTGAGCTGGGACAGGGAATTTTCCGAAGCAATTATATAGTCGGTCGAATGTCGAATTTTAGAAACCCAGCTAAGCTGAAATCGACTTTTTTGATTCGCTAGAAACTAGCGTGTATTTGAATGCCAAATTTTCGACATTTAAGCCAAGTTGAGACAGAATGGTTCAATTCATCCGATTCGATCCGAAATTCAACTTTCGATTTGATATTCGACATGCGGTTAGATTGGATCGAATGGGATCGAATTGAAAAATTTTATCTCAGCTTGGATTGATTGTCTAAAATTCGACATTCGAACACGCCTTGGATTTTATCGAATCGAAAAACCCAATCTCAGCATAGATCGGTTTTGAAAATCTGACATTCGACCGACCAAGGTCCAATATTCGAATTTCGAGTCGAACTATTTTTGCAAACCTGGAAAAGGGAATTTTCGAAAAGAACTATAATTCTGACATGGAACAATGAATCTCTCAAAAGAATTACAATTATGACTTGGAACGGAAAATTTCTGGAAATAATGATGATTCTGATTTAAAAGAGGGAATTTTCGAGAAGAATTATTATTCCGACTTGGTATAATTTTCAGACCAGGAAAATGAAAAATTGACCGGGAATTTGAAATTATCCGTCGGGTGGACATTTTGAATATGCGGGATTTAAAAGTCATCCTGTTATTAATGTGCGTTTTCTTGTATGAATACGTGTGTGTATTAAAGGTAAAAGGCCATATATTGTTCTTTAAGTTGTGCACACTAAAGAAGGAATTAAGACCGAGCACTGCTGCCCCTACCACCACGTACGGAATTGGGCGACATACTTTTCAGAGAACGTTGTCTCATTGCATTGGTTCAAATATCGGAGTGGCTTCAACAACGATTGCTCCATTTGCTGATGAATTTCAAGTTTGCTCAGCGGGTAGAGGTAGAGATGGTGATGATGTTGGGATTAGTAATAATAATACTACAAGTGGAACTGGCGTTTGCACAGGATTCAAAGCAATTGCTGAAGGCTCTGTTGAAATGCAAAAGATTAAAAAGGTCCAGAGTTTTTTTCGAGGCTGGTTGTGTAGACGACGTTGGAAACAAATTGTTGAACAGTATATTAAAAGTCCACACGCAGAGAGCATGCGTAAGAGAAATAGGTAAACGGTTGTATGTATTAACATACGGAGAAAAGTGATTCTATCATATACAGCAATATTTGCTTCATATATATGGTATATTAATGCATACTTTACAGTTTGGTATTTCAAATGGTTGAAGCCGAGGAAGAATATACAGAGCAAATGGAAATTCTTGTGAGTTGCTTCTCAAGGCCCTTTAAGATGGCAGCGAGTTCAAAGAAACCGCCATGTAGCCACGAAGACGTCAATAGTATCTTTTTGAATAGCGAGACAGTGTTGTTTCTACATCAAATATTTTTAAAAGGTCTTACATCCCGTATGGAGAGTTGGCCTACCCTTGTTCTAGGTAAGTTTAATTGAAAATTATGACATGTCAGTTATTCTATAAAATTTCTATAGACTGTAAATTCTAATAATGTTTGTTAATACTCAAAAGCTGGACAAGAATAAAAACACTACAGGTGCAGTTTGATAGCGCACAACAGACATTGAGAATAAGTATCCTCATATAATTTGTGTTGAAAGAGTATTAGAACGCTGCAAAGTAACACAATTGACCATTTCGGAAAGAATTTGGAAAGTTTTGGAGAGAGTGCGGAAAGAATTCGGAGAGACTAGTCATTCCGAGCCTTTCCGAAATGTATGTGAAATTTGCTTCAGATTCGTTCCGACCGTCCAAGTGCCCCATTTCCCGTAGATTTACGAATGTCCCGCTAGTAAACTCGTTCCAAATAGTTCTGATTTCTTACAGAATGTCTTGCTACTTTACTCTTTCCGAATATTTCCAATTTCTTTCTGAATCGAAATTTAAAAGAATATTTGAGTACTAATTTATTGTTATCTTCAAAGAATTGTAAATTGCTGCAATCCAATTGAAACCTTCTAAATCCAGCAGCAACGATGATTCCTCAAAACCTAGAAATAGAAGAATTTTATGACTTAGAAAGCCTTTTTGACTTTCATACATTGTACATTATTACTTTCCATTATCATTTCCAGATGTCATTTTCGAATATTCTATTTGCCCATCTCTTACTTGTAACATTTATATGTCCTTCTTCATAATTTTTTTTAATGTAAATTTTTTTTATTGTAAAAACAATACATTATGAAATATAAATTGCTCTCTCTGAGCTGGACTTGTAGGAGCAAAGAAGTTTCACTTGGTTCAATTTCTATATTTACACCAGGAAACCAGATTTGCCAAAAAAATAATTGCGCTCAATGATCGTTTACTGAGAACACTCGAAAATAATATGGAAAATCGGGAATATCCGAAAGTTTTAGTGAATTTAGGTAAGCATCTACGGAAAAGCGCTGACAGCGGAAACATTTGGAACTTTCGGAAACATACGGAACATAGCACACAAGTAGTACACTTTGGGAAAAAGTTCGGAAACCTTCGGAATGATCCATTCGTCACATTCGAGAAGAGGTCGGAAATCTCGGATGTTTTCGGTAAAGGGTCAGAATGAAAACTCTTTCCGAACCTTGCCCTTTCTTCCGATATGGCTATACTTTTAATATGCGTTCGTGTATTTGAGTGCTGATTTCCCTACATCTTTCTTTTCTATTCATCTTTAAGTTAAATTTGAATGAATGAAAAATAGTCCCGATTTTTCATTAGTGGGTGTAAAACGTATAATTTTCGAAAAATCGTTTTACAAATAGATAGCGTTACCAAAGAATTATTATTTTCTCATGTTCCATTGAAATTTGATATTTTTTACAAACAATAAGAATAGTATAGAACTGTTCTTTTTTTTTTGCAGGTGACTTGTTCGATATGTTGCTCCCAATGTTGTCGATATATCAGGAATACGTACGAAACCATCATTTCAGTCTTCAGGTACTAACAGAATGCAAACAATCTTCACCTGCATTTGCTGCTCTTTTAAATCGACTAGAAAATAAAGCGGCTTGTCATGGAAGATCTCTCGAAACTTTTCTTACCTATCCTATGCATCAGGTAATAAGCTAATAAGTCATTATAATTATTATACTTACAGCAACCATCTTAAAATGTATTATGAAATAAAATATCTGTTTTCTGCTGCTTTTTTTCTAAATGTCTCATTCTTCTTTGTCTAGATTCCGCGATATATAATAACTCTGCACGAACTTCTTGCTCATACTCCACATGATCATGTTGAGCGTAAAAGTTTACAGAATGCTCGTCAACAGCTGGAGCATCTCTCTCGACAGATGCATGACGAGGTAACATATTCTTTTTTTTTTGATTCATAGATAATTGACTTTTACAATATAATGTAATGTGTATTCTATATTTCCAATTTTTTCCCGAGCACTTTCAATCAGAGTTAATGTCAGTGAATACATTTTGTGTATATACATAAATTTTTCATTTATAAATACTTTGAATATATATATTTGAAATTGAAATCTTATATTATTTGTTCCACTTTTTGTGCTAACTGGGAATTTAAAAAAAAATTAACCTTGTGACGACACAACCTATCATGAAATCTACAAAGAGACTGTTTCTAATCATTGAAATACATATTATATTTACAATATTTAATGCTAATTTTTTTGAACAGCGAAAGTTATTTTTTTAGGTAAGCGAGACGGAAAATTTACGAAAGAATTTGGCCGTAGAAAGAATGATCGTTGAAGGATGTGATATTTTATTAGACGTCAATCAAGTATTTGTTAGACAAGGTACGAATTAGTGAGAGACTTTTTAATCTGACTTGGTATTGTATAAAACAATAAAGACAGAGAAATTTGTCATTCATATTTTTCATTATTATCATAATGATCGTACTTTTAGCGATTGCTACACATACTTCAAGAATGATATTTTCCTTATAGGAGTGCTGATACAAATTTCGGAAAAGTCCCGTGGTGCTCGAAGTAGATTGAGTGCAACATTTGGCGGAAAAAGTGGCGGCGGTGAGAAGGAGACGTCGAGACAATGTTTTCTATTTTCTAATCACTTAATACTTGCAACAAGACAGTCAGATGACGACGGGCGTTTAAACCTTGTACCCCAGATTGGTAAAATTCCTCTCTGTGATGCTACACTAATTGAAGATCCTAGTGATCAGAATACAACGGACGATGATGGTGTGTGTTATTTTGCTTTTCTGGACAAAGTTTTTACACCCGGACATTATTTTCGAAATGTAATTGAATCATAAAATATTTATGTTCCCTCAGAACTATCAGTGTGCTCTATGTCCAGTGGGATTAGTGAGAGTAGTGGAAGCGGTAGCGGAAGTGGAGGTACACAGGTGCAAAATCGTGATTTTAAAATTGTACTGGACCTGAAAGCAGGTGGTGGTCAAATAATAGTTCATCTCGTAGCACCAACAATGCAGGTTCTTATAATAAATTCACATCTGTCTCTTATATAGGATAAAAAGTCTATTAATATCAAGAGACTTAGCTAGCGATATTGCATAATACACATAAATCATAGAAAATTTCCTTTATTATAGGAGAAAGCTGCATGGATTAGTGATATCAGCCAGTGTTTGGACAACGTGCGTTTTAATGACTTTTTACACAGTTCATTGTCAGAAACTAGCTCTGTAACAATGCCACAGTTCATAAGAAATGATCCAAAGCTTTTCAAGGATGACGTGGATATAAGATTCAGTCGTACACTAAACTCATGTAAAGTACCACAGATCAGATATGCCACACCGGAAAGGTTACTTCAGAGGCTCACTGATCTTCGATTCCTGAGCATTGACTTTCTTAATACCTTTTTGCTCACGTACAGGGTTTTTACCGACGGTGTTACTGTATTAGAAGCTCTAAAGAAGGTCTTTTATGACGCTGAGCCGCCAGATGCTCAACTATCTAGTGGTGATGGTGATGGGTTTTTAGCTAGGTAGGTAAGAACTATAGGAATCTTTTATTGCAAGTCAAGTACTAGGAACTAAATTTAACAAATATTTTACAGTTCTTTGGACGCTTTTGACAGTGTATCTGCTGTTCAATCACAACAACATTTGAAGGGAAGAAATAGAAGGAGTGCGTCGCCTAGGCGAACAAGTGGCGCCAGCTCAGTATCGGGTACGAACAATTTTCAACAATTTCATTTAAAATTAAATACACTCCCTCGATACTTTATGATATTATTTCTATTGATGCCATTTTTTTCGTTAAATAAACATAGACAACATAGACTACGGATCAGAAGTAAATGATAGCCGTGAAACATCACGGAATCATTTATACAGTGAGAGTACCACTGGAGCTACTAGCGCACAAAATCAAAACAATGCCAAGTCTTCTCACTGGCGTTCCGGATTTCGCAAAAGTGAGATCATTTGCTCATACTTCACAAATTTTTCAGGACAAGAGTCAATGACATTCTTGTTAGCTGTTAAGGCTAAGATGGACCAATGTACAGAGCAGTGTCGAAATCAGTGGATCTGCTTAAATTTCCACATCGCTTCCCCATGAATTCGTCCTAAACTGGAAACAGGCACTTTGTGAAGTTCCCTGCAACGTTGTCGCGAGTGCAGTTGCACTGGCTCTCCTGCCCCCCAAAAAATTATTTACAATTTGTAAGTGTTGCTTCCTTTTTTTAGCAATGGCAGCCTTTTCCTTCTTCCCGAAATTAATTTCCTAGTGTCGCATTTCAGCACAGATATTTTACTTTTCCCCGGAAAAAACTCAACGTTTGCAAACTCCTGTGCCACAGAAAAACCTCTCCGGGCTGAAAGAAAATTCACAAAGTTCCTCTTTTCGATTTTGAGAAGAAACTACGGGGATGAAATGTGGAAATTTGAGCCAATCTACACATTTTCACTTCTTGTATACCCCGTTCCAACAGCCTTGATAATTACTCAAATAGGTGTATTCAATGCAAATATTCTACTTACTAATTCCTTAATTTGCAATTCAGTGGAAGAAGAACATTCTCATCATCACCATCAGCAATTAAGTCAGATCTCTGAATCTACCCCGACCATTGCTGTCAGGCCTAGTCCACCTTCACAGACTATAATTCCTACGTCTGAAAAATTAGAATCACCCACATATTTGGCTCAACGGAAAGTTAGTATTCGAATACAAAAAGACAGCGAGGAAAGTGACAGCGGATGTATTCATCTTAAGATTCCGAATGTTATAGCTGTATCCTCAAGCGCAGAAACTCTGACAGGTATATAAGATTCAATATGTATTTCTTTAATGTTATTGTTATTATTATAAACTAACCATTATACTATATCATCTCACAATAGATGTGTCAAAATAATTTTGAGATCTGATTCAATACAAAATTAGGTTAAATGGAAATCACTGTGTAACCCCCAGCGATTTTTGCGCGCAATACACTCCAAAAATATGCGGTAGTTATAGGTATATATTTGTTACTTCATAATCCTATACCCTAAATACTTATAATTTACAGATGTAACTGTCGTTAGTGCACCATCATCTCCAAGTAATTTGAGTTCCGTTACTCTGGTTGGATCAATGGGTTCTGGATCTGGTTCGGATCCGAGCCCTCGTGGAGAAGCAACTGGAAGAACTTATTCATGCGACATTTCTGAAGACACCGATACATCTGTTGGAATGGAAACTCAATCGAATCAAGGTTTATCTATTTATCCACTGAAATATGAGTAATTTTCAAATAGATTTAACTTTTCTATTTCGAATTTGAAGCAAGTCAAAGTTCACAAGACCGAAATAATTCTTGTGCATTTGTGTATCATTCATAATTTAGACGATAATGAATGTAAAACTTACATATTTTCAATTCGTAACCCTACCGGTTAATGTCGAGTGAGAGTTGTAGAGGTTGATTCTCTTTGTTGGAATATATTCGCTGTACCTGCAAGCCTTTAGCTTGAAACTTTCTCGAGCGGTTTTTGAAAAAAGCGTTTTATCCGTGGTGCAAATTTCGGATTCAAACGGAATGTAACATAAGAATTCATCTGAATACATCTGAATTCGTAAAATCTAGTCAGTCTGACTGTTCTTAAATCCCATGTTTGTATCTACGTTATTTTAACTGAACCCTCCGTCTCCGAAAATAATTTATTTGGGTCCCACCAGAATGAATACGAATTATAAGCGAAATTCAAACCTTTTTAATCGAAGTGAATGCAACGTCTACCAAACCATAATCATTCTGTTTCAGTCCGGCTGATCCGGCTCTTATGACCAAAAATTGTCATTCCGCTCCTATTTGAATGAATCTGAACTCTACTTAAAAATGCATTCCCATCCAATTCAACCTCTACTGAAAAATTTATTTCGATGCTATCCGTGCTCTACTGGTCTGAATAATTTCGTAAATAATCTGATGAACGAATTTTTGAATAAGGCCAAATCTGTAAGCAAACAATTTTTTCGGAAGTGATGCGGAATAATTCAGAATGAGAGTGGATTTAGGCGGAATGAAAACTTTTTTGAGATTAATGCGAAACCACTTGAAATTAATTCCAAGTAAAGGCAGAATTATGCGAATGAGAGCGGTATCAGACTAAATGAAAACTTTGTTCATAATGATGTGGAATCATTTGGAATGACTTGAGAATAGGAATATATTGAGGCAGAGTGAACAGTTGGTTCCCAATTATGTGGGATCATTTTGTATGACTGTGGATTGCGAATGGTATCATTCGGAAAAACGTGGAAATTATTAGAAATGACAGCCTGATCATTCGGAATAAGTTCGGATTTGGAACGGAAACATTTAGAATGATTTTGCTGATTGAATTGGAATGACTTCCTTTGAATGTTGCGGAAGCAATTAGAATTATACCGGAATGATAGCGAACTCATTTGAAACGAATAGTAATCCGCTACCAAATTCGCGTAGAACGAATAGTTGATTCAAAATGATGTGGATTCGTTTGGAGCAGGGATAGCTAATGTGAGGGCAAAGTGTCCAAATCTGTCACTTGTCAATCCCCTTCTCTTACCGCCTTTCTTAGAGAGCAAACCGAACGAACGGGCGAAGAGAAAGCACGGAGAAGCGTTCCGAAAAGGGGAAAAAAAGCGAGTTAGGGAACTGTTGGTTGGCCATCCCTGATTTAAAGCACTGTCAATTGACAATAGCATCATTTTGAATGATTGTGGATTGATAGCCGAATCACTTGGATTGACTTCGAGTGATAGGCCGATTAGAAGCGGAATCATTAGGAATGGATTTCGTTCTGTCTGCGGATCCAATCTGAATGAAAAGTTGGTGCATAATGATACGCAATGATGTGTATACAAATATCGGATTTAGTCCGATTTATTATAATTCACACAGATTCAAAAAGATTCATTTCCATTCAGGAACTTACATCAGAGAAAATAATAGAGGATGTATTTGTATACTACTGTATTAATTTATACCCATCTTTGTGAATAATTATTAGCTTTCGCACTGAAAGACGTTACAATGCAAACAAATATTGTATGAATACATTTTTTTTTCTACTTTCAGGAGATCGTTTCATTTACGATGATCCGTCGTCGCCTTCATCACCGCCACAATCTGCTTCATCAATGAGATTTGATGATAGACAATCAACAACACCATCGGGACTGACATACGGCGATGGTCGACAAAGTTTGTCACTCTCCGATTATGGTAAAGATGATCAAGACTGGTCGGAAGATGAATGCGCATCGTCTGCTACGACTGCTGCTGCAGCTACTGAAAATTTACTACATCATCGACATCATCACAGTATCCGTCCTTATCATAGAGCTTCTGTTGTATCTGCTCCACCATCAACGGCTAGAAGTGGATCTTTTTCTATTGCTGGGGTATACTACTATAATATTGTAACACGCACACCTTACTTGCACTATAATAATTTCACGTTAAAATGACTCGTTATTTTCAATAATCCAATTCATTATATATTTGTACAATATTTGTGACGTTTCCAGAATTACTGGGCGGGCAGGAGGTCTATCCAAGAAAATGAGATGTATTCGTCTCCTCAACAAGTTAGTTTTCAGCATGATGTTCAACAATCCTCCAGCAAAGCTGGAGTAGTTATCACCAGTTTTCGTTTAAGTCGAAGACGGTTAGTTGATAATTTATGTACAATACATATATTAATCATAGTATGTAGTTGGTTTTTATGGATATTTTCTGTTAATGCATTGCGACTCTATACTACTCTCAAGTCACAGACCCGTTTTACCTTTTGATTTCACATATAGGAATAGCAACTCAATTGCAGCGGCAGCATTCGCTGTTGCAACGTCAGCATCAAGTAATCCACCAGACAAAGTACACGATCGTCATGGTATGGATAATGACGGAGGAGGAAGAGGTAATCGTAGTAGCAGCAGTGGGTCATGTAGAGACAAAAATAAAAGAAAGGAATCAGTCATGTCGACGGCTGCCACAATGCGTGTTTTAAATGTCCTCAGGCATTGGGTCTCAAAACATGCTCAAGACTTTGAACTCGATCTGAGACTAAAAAATTTAACTATAGAATTCTTAGAAGATATAATATATTGCCCAAATTTACTCCCTGCTGAGCACAAAGCAGCTGGTCAACTGCTTCGATTGATTACCAAGGAAGAACCGGAGATTAGTAGGGTTGACTTGAACCAGTTACTGATGCCACCTTTGGTAAATATCACAAATATATACTACATACCATTGTGTATGAATAAAATTGATACATTTGTTCGTAGCTACTCAAAATTGCATTTTTGGACTATCTCGGGAAAATGTATTTCAAAAGGTTATATTTGAGCTGTGAAGCGGCACTATTAGAATGGACATCCAAAACTCGTAGCAGATGTCACCACTCTTTTTGGCGACGTGAGACACACGTTTTCTAGCATTTTCTATTATTCATAGCGACCAACTATTTGCTGAAATTTTGAGCATGCGTAGTGAGGTTATTCTTCCACACATGGGCCCAGTTTAGCCAATAAGAGATCATCTCGGTCGCCAAGAATAATACAGAATTATAGAAAACGTGTGCTCTACGGCGCTAAAATGAGTGACTTCGTTTGCTCTGAGTTTTGTGTGTTCAGCCTCATTGTTCCCGACACTTTTTATATGTGATTACTGAGCGCTTCCTGCTGAGTTTCCACCTCTGGTAGAAATTGCTGATAGGAAGTTGTATCCGAAACTATCCAATTGTTTTCATTTCTTTCCGAAACATTTCGGGATCTGCATCCCATTCAAGAATATCAATATAACATTTTAAGAATAAACGCTCTTAATTTCATTTATAATACATTTAGAAGATATTTGCTCTATCTCATATTTTTCGGTTAAAACTGGTTCAAATTTCTGATGAAAGCGGAAAGTTTTTAATGTAGATCACGGAAAGAATATGAAAGAAAATCGTACCCAAGCCTATCCTAAATTTCCTTTCCGAAATTTTTACCAGGATCACTACTTGATCAATAATAGTATATTATACATCGCATTTTGCCGTGTTAAGGAAAAACTTACGGGAGTGACATTATCGTTTAAGTCTACTTTACCGTTGCCAGGTATAAGAAAAAAAAACCATAACCACAAAGTCTTTTACGTAGATTTTTCCTAATCTCGGCAGTTTTGGAGATGTAGGTGATTCTAAGCGAGTATATCACCTATTTCTTCCACATGATGCATGCGATATTTTATTCAATCACCGCAAACAGGAATGCGGCTTTGGAGCGAGTTCAGACACGACAAATTTACAGATACAGCAGTCGATCAACTTCAAGTTGAACTTTGGAGGTTTTGTTTCATTTTCTCGACGCGGTACACATAGCTCACGTTGGATGGCATGGCGTTACTATCGAATTGCGTTTCCTCTACGCTATACTTACTTCACACTTCACTCACTCACTTCTCACGCTAGTGAGAAAAATTAAGTTTCCACCGTAGACACGTTAACGATCGAGGAATCGATAACTTCGTCGTCTTTCAGCGAGCCTTGGAAGTTACATTTTCTGCGCGGGTTTGGCATTGAACCAAAATACAAAATTCAATATCAAAAGTTATTGTGTTAAAAAGTTTTAATCATTGCAAGATAGGAACCATGATGAAAATGTTAAACTTCGTTAATTTAGAGTTGAATAATGATTTAAGAGTCGGCCCTGGTCGTTTGTTTGTGACGTGTGTTGTATCGCTCCGTTTTATTCCTTAAATTACGGGTGTCCTGAAGAAGTGCATGGTGCTATAAATGGCAAGTGGTGTTAATCTTGTCCTAGTTATTAAGTAAAAGTGCATTGTTTTGTCGCTTTCATTCAGAAAAACGTTTTATTGTGACAAAAGATATTGAAACTATTAACAAAAAACAGAAGGTTTGCAACTGCACAAATTGCTATGAATCCTTGGGTAAGGAAAGTACCCGTTGACTTGGGTCTCTCTCCTCTGTTTCGTATGAGGGAAACGTAAGTAAGCCAGGGATGTCTTCTGTCACGCTGGCGGCCGGAGTCGAAGTATTAATCTCTAATGCTATTACTAAGGGAAAGGAGTCCGGGCTTTAAAAAATCACTTTCTTGTTGGAGGATTTTGAGGCTAAGCGAATAGCTCTTAATAATTCATTTTGAGTAGTCATCAAGGGAATAAAAGATGATGCTGGTAAAAATACTTCCCGTATCGTGGTATAAGAGGAGACCACGTCCTTGAATGTGAAGGACATTATCAAGCTCCAACTGGATGCTGAATCTACTTCAGACAAGAACAGGGTTTTGACGACTCATGTTTCTAGTTTAATGAGTAGAGGCAATTACCTAGAACAAAATGCGATCTCTTCAACACTTCAGGTTCATGGTTTACCTGTCAAATAGCCGGATGATTTGCCCGCTACTTTCTGCCAGACTGCTGCAGCTTTGGAGGTGCCTGTCACAAA
>JAUMHM010000004.1:12550507-12563198 GCA_032362435.1 Melikaiella ostensackeni
AAAATTGATAAGTTTAATGGTTTTCGCCGTATTTTTTTACATAATTAAGTGTACAGAGAGAAGCGGGATTGTTTCATCGTATGATCTTTTTATGGCTCTCTCTCTCTCTTCTAAAACTCATAATTTTAATTGTACAACAAACACGATCTACGATCACTTACAGATATTCAATGTTTGTTTGCATTTTGTCATACATTTCTGCATTCAACGTTAACTGTTACATACAAATCATTATATATACATCAATGTACTTAGTCGTATAACATTCTCCAGTAACGTTCACATTAAAGTATACTAATTTTAATAATATATATGTATAGCTATATTGCATTCTAACAACTGATCTCACATGTTCGGGATCCTTATATTCTACCAGTCGTTCTTTTTATAATTTTACACACTGAAATCATGCTTTTAAACATTCATTTTTCTACGTTCATGATAAGTGCTTATGTGAACATATGTAGTGTGCGAATGTCGGTTTCTGCCTGCTTTTACGCTTGCGTAATAGGGATATTCTAGTTAAAAATTAATTTATATTTAACTTAATTTATGAAACTGACAAGAAAGGGTCCATTGATTATTGCAACAAATTTCAGAAGAGAAACCTAAACATAATTAACTCAAATAGTTAAGTACATAATAGTTTATTTAAATGTAGTTAACGTGAAACGGGGCTGAGCGGCACGTGTACAGAAAATTGGTGTGAAATTTGTTGCATCTTATTTTGAACAATGAAAATTTTCATTGTCCTTCTAATGTTTTGTGGAGCTTAGTTGGTTATAACGAATAAAAAGTGCATTCATATAAGATTCTCAGTTTCGAAAATTTGGTTAGATTGTGCGAAAAATCTCGTGAAGAACTTGACTTGCACAAGTTTGTGGAAATTTGTGCAATGGATAATATTTTCTAGCACCCGAGAAAGATTTATACAAATTTTGACATGGCACGATGTCTTTTTCATCCTATGGGATAATTTTTATGAGAATTTTTTCATTTGTGTGGAGAAGCGGCTCATAGTATATTATTATAATCCAAATGTATAATTGTCTCCCTTGATAATCACTCGGTCTAAAAGTTTGAGAATACTTTTCAGAACGCTCAAAAAGTATATAATTCATCAAATTAATAGATGTATTATAATATGCTTCACATACTATTATGTGAAATTACTAAAAAGTATGGTTATGTTCCGAATGACAATAAGCAGATTATTTAATGCCAGGATAAGTTTTAATAGCTTTATTTGCTTCAAAATGATGAGACAACTTATAAATAATTACTTCTTGTCAATTCTTTTTCCCCGTACATTTTTTCATCTTTTTCATGCGTGAGTCACTTAGCCTCATATTGTGGTGGGAATTCGCTCACAATTCAAGGGATGCTAAATAGTTGTTTATAAATTATATGTATAGCTGTGCTTTGTGGTGCGAAAGAGGGATATGTATAGAAAATATATATTCAGAACAAAATACCTAATTCAAATTCCTTCTCTCACTTTATTGTAAAAAATCGAAGAAATGAGCAGCTCAGCCTCATTTTACAGTATTTGCTTATTTATATTTTTTCTTACGCTTTAGGCAAAAGTCGTAATTTTGGTTAAATGTTGATTCACAGAAGTTCATTCTATTCCTTGAAAGGTTCTCTACAATTCCACTTGTCACGTTTTATGAATTATCATTTATGAAATCGTTTAATTCGAAAAATGACCAATAATATTCGTACGTATAGTTTCTTAATAAAATGATTTCCGTGAAAACTTGACGAAGAGAATTATACAAAACTTTCCAAGAGAAAGCATGAGCTTTTGTAAATTTCGATTGAATTCAAAATACATCTGTCTCCTAAAGCAAAAGAAAAAACACAAATAACTACATTTAAATAAACAATTATGACCTAAACAATTTTTTTACCCCCGCATTGGTTTCTCTTCTAAAATTTGATGCAATAATCAATGGACTTCTTTTGCCAATTATATAAATGAAGTGGAGGATTAAGTCATTTTGAACTATATTTTTGCGCAGGAAAGAGCGTATCCTACTATATAACTGTACATTTGTGAGTGTCTGCATACTGATGAAGGTAAAATAAAACTTAATTCGTTGTTTCAAAAATTAGCGGTATGTGTCATAAATTAATCAATTCAAAAATATTCAGCAATATAAAAAAAAGAACAGATTTTCAACGAATTTTCCTTGAATTTTAATTCTTCTATTAAACATTTGAATAGGGTTCTTCCTAGTAAAGCGTCAAACAAGATATGTATACCTATCTACAAATGCTACATGTAACTCTTTATTTTTTCACAATTTTCATAGAGTCACCGCGAGTACGCAATTGATTCTGCATAAAACTTTCAGGATATTTAAAAAAATCTGTAAAATTTCCATAGGTTTTCGATAGTATGTATATATATATATTTTTTTCTCCATCTTTTCCCTGATATTGAAATCGAGTTTTGAAAAATTTCTGCTTTTGTAAAACAAACAGTATGTTCTCATATATAATTGAAAAGTGAAAATTTATTTAAGACAAATCAAAAATTGCAATACGTTCCTTAAATTTTCGGTTTGTGTGTTCATCCAGTGTGAATGAAGAGACTTTTCCTATTAAGATTTACCATTGATTAGGCTGAAAATTCAGACGCTCAGACAAGATAATTTTTTTTACTGTTTTTAGTATGACAATAAGAAATGAAATTCTTTTCAAGATTATAGACCCAAATAGTATTAAAGGTGATTTTTCACTTTGCCTTTGGTCCTGAGCTTCGAAGGTATGAAATAAATAATGTTTATTTTCAAAACGTTAATGCATTTCGCTATAATATTTTAGCCTCATCAGAACTGTAATACTTAAAAAAAATACTAATTGCAACTGAGAAAATACAGTATACATCATACGTGATTACATCAATTTGCACTTACTACATTAAACGTCTGGATAAAAATGTTGAAGGTTGAGAAAGTCAGATACTTCTAGGTTCTCAAGAACCTCCAGAGAATGGTAAATTTCTTAATTTATAAATCGTGAGTAGAAACTTGTTGAAACGCACATCGCTTTGATCCATTATAGTTTCGGAATCTTTAGAGATACAAAAAGCTAGATGGTATTATCAGATTCGTAAAATGAGAGAGCTATGACAATATTACAAAAACTTGGTAACTTACTTACAGTTTTCTAAAATGGATTTAATAGTTGTTATGAAGAGAGAGTTCCCATCCTTGAGTCTTTCTGTGAAGTCGTGAGACTCACAGAAAGAAAAAATAGTCAGTTTTTTGTTTGTTCATTGTTATAAGAAAATTTTGAAATTAAAAAAGTTTACACGTTTTTATTAGAAATGAAGAATCATATTGTTTGAACAATAATTGTAGCAGGACTGCATGGTTGTGTGGTCTGCTCCAAGATTGGAGGTTGAAAACTAGAGAAGAAAAATGTTGAGTTTACCGTAAATGACAGAATGATTCTTGATCATCCAAATATACGTTACTGAGATTTTCTGTATCGTTTCTGAAACTCACAGCGCTCTCATTTTTCAGAATATGGATCATTTCGAGGATATGTCTATAATAACAATTATCTTCTAGACTAAAGATTTTCACATTTTTCGAGTCGAAATTAAATTAATGGCCATATTCCGTGGAGTTCCTACATGAGGCTGTATATGATTTTTTTGGCTATTGAGATGTTTTATGTTAAGAGATTCTAGTCGTAGGAGGTCGTTTTGCTTAGCCAATATAAATTCTACCACAAGTTTTACATTTGACCCCATAGAATAAGTCTACATAGACTACTCAAAGGCTAAAAAAATCATCTAAAGCCTTATTTAAGCTTTCCACAGAATATAACTACCAATTTAACTTTGGCTCAAAAAATTAAAAAATCCTTGGCCTAGAAAATAATTATCATAATGAAAAAATTCATTAGATGATCCATATTGTCAACAATCAAAGCGCTGTGAATTTTAGATCTGATACTGAAAACTCAGTTATATATTTTTTGATGTTATAGAATCAGTCTATCATTTACGGTAAATTTACCATTCTTTTTTCTTATCTAGTTCCTAACCACCAATCTTGGAGCAAACCACATAACCACGCGGTCCTGATACAATTATTGCTGAAACAATATAATTCTTCCTTTTTAATAATATATAAACTTCTTTGATTCCCAAATTTTTTTCTAACAATGAACAAACGAAAAGCTTAAGTTTTTCTGTTTCTGTGAGTCTCTCGACTTCACAAAAACACTGAAGGATAGGAACTCATTCTTCTTAAGAACTATTAAATTCTTTTTAAAAAAACTGTAAGCAAGTTACTAAGTTTTTAGTATTATTACAGCTCTCTCATTCTACGCATCTGATATTATTATCTAGTTTTTTGTATCTCCAGAGACTCCAAAACTATAATCGATCAAAACGTTGTACGTTTTTACAAGTTTCTACCTGCAATTACTAAATTTAAAGAACTTCAATTTTTTAATTTAGACGTTTAATGTGATGAGTGAGAATTGTCGTAATTACATATGATGTATACCGTATGTTCTCAGATATAAATATTCATTCTTTTTTTTAATAACCTTACAGTTCTGATGGGGCTCTAATATTATAGCGAAATGCATTAACATTTCAAAACTGAACATTGTTTATTTCATAGCCTCTAAAGCTCAAGACCAAAGACCACAAGAAGAAGCACCTTTAATAAAAAATAGTGTTCCATGAAGCAATTTCCATAAAAATTTATGCGAATTGTACAATAAAAATATTTATGCAAGCGCAAAAATGAAATTTCCTCCCACAAGAAAAAATGTACCCTTTTCAGATTTCAAAAATTAAAAACACATAACCCAAGAGATATAAAAAAAGTTTTATTGAATTTTGGATCGTCAAAAAATTGTCAAATTTGACAAAAACCGCCTGCGTATGATGCCCGTTAACATAGACCGTCAATTTTGATATAAAATAGAAAAAGGTACCGTTTTGAAACTCAGGTCTGAAAATATATACCCCAAGGGTTGTAAATTCGTATTTCAAATCAAATTTTCGATCATCGGAAAAGTGTCAAATTTAACAAAAACTGCCCGAGTATCACATCCGCTAACAGATACAGTCGATTTCACTATAAAATGAAAAAAATGCACCGTTTTTGAACTTCAGGTGTCAAAACATTTTACCGAGAGAATATAAAATAAATTTTTTAATTGAATTTTCGATTATCGGCGAAGTATCATATTTCAAAAAAATTCCCGAATACCACGCCCGTAAAAATAGACGTTTAATTTTTATCGAAAATCAAAAAAGTGTACCGATTTTGAAATTCATATCTCATAAGATATACTCCAAAGGTTTTTAATGAAAATTCCAAATAAAATATTCGATCATCAGAAAAGTGTCTTTGAGGAAAGCTTTGTAGGAGCGTTTAACCGCGCAGTAATTAGCCAAATTTGGCACTTGTCCGATGTTCGAAAATTTAATTAGAAATTTTCGTTTACAACCCTTATGGTAAATCTTATAAAATATAAATTCCAGAAACGGTACACATTTTTTATTTTATATTAAAAGTGACCGTCTATGTGCGTGTGAGTGCGAATTTCTCACGGGCAGTTCATGTCAAATTTGACACTTTTCCGATTATAAAAAATTTAATTTGGAATTTTCTTTTATATTCCCTGAGCAATGTGTTTTGAAATCCAAAGTCCAAGAACAGTACACAGTCTATTTTTTATTCACAGCCCTCTTTGGTATATATGTTGAAATATAAATTCTTAAAACGGTACACTTTTTTATTTTATATCAAAATTGACCGTCTTTGTACGTGAGAGCGTTTTCATGGTCAGTTTTCGTAAAATTTGACACTTGGTCGATGATATAAAATTAATTTTAAAATTTTCTCCTATATTCTCTGGGTAACATGTTCTGATATCCAAAGTCCAAACATGGTAGACTTTTTCTTTTGAAAGAGAATTTCAATTCTTTGAAAAAATTTCAGTTTTTGTTCCATTATTTTCTTGTATTATACAATTCGCATAAGTGAATAGAGAAATTGTTTCGTTTAACATTATTTTGTTCTATTGAACCAAAAAAAGTTAAAAATAGAAATGCGTCTTGTCTAGACGTCTGCAGCCCAATTTACAATTGTATTATTCATAATTCCAATAGTCGATACAGGAAAAATTGACATATGCACGCTAGCGCGCTCATATACTTTTCACACATTAATAAAGATACACCTCTCATATTACGATATAAACCTTCATTATCTTATAAGTGCAAAAGGCTTTTTCTTTGAATAGGAGAATGACTGTGGGATAGGAAATCTCGTAGCATTATCTACTTGAATCTGATTGACAGAAAATTATCACAAAATCTATCACCTATGGTTCAAGGAATATTAGTAGATAAAGTCTTTTCATAAAACTGATGGGTAATGTCGTTCTGAAAATCGGCGGATTGTAAGAGAGCACCATGTGAAATTATTGGCATTCATCATTTATAATTACTACACTGTAAAAAGTTTCTGTTGTGAACCTCCAATACTGTAATGGAAGCTTATTACCAAAACGCAATGCAATTTCACAATACATAATGTATTGTAATTTCTCAATCGACTTTTAAGCTTACAAAACTCATATACATCGATTGTAATTTTATATTACATATTGTATTGTAAAGTGTTATAAAATCATAAACGTTTTGAACAGTGTATCATTAGTCAAGAATTCATAATAAATCTGCTTGTTATGTGCACTTAATTGGAGTGTTGTAGTTGCCTACTTTTTAAAAATTATTCTAGTGAGTATTTATTTTTAAGCATGTTATTTTCAAAAGCTCAAACGTTATACAAAATTATATAGCAAGAACGAGGTCAGTAGGTAGCTGAACGAAGTCACCCGCGACCCAGCGTGTACGTTGACCCGCCCGCTGATCTCGTTATTTGCATCGAATCGAACAATACAGATTTATTGCATTGTGAATTTCATCAATCACTTTCGTATATTTCATTCGTGTATTTACGTGCGTATATTGAAAAACAATTTACATTTGGAAGAGTGTAAAATAAGCTGATTTTCAAAGAAAATTATTCAAGAGAATATATACTATCGTCGGAAATTATCTACATGGCTATAACGAGCGGCACTAAAAATCACTGATGACTTTGAAACATGATAACTCCTTCGAAAATAAAGCTAAACATTAAAAAAAAAACAGTCAGGAAGATTATGAAATTCCGCGTCAAAAAAGCCCTTGTAGATATATTTTCGATTACTTGAAAAAGATCTATCACGTGAGAAGTTATTTTTTTAATTACGATAATTTTTCGATTTTTACACGTCGAATTCAACTCGGATCATAATCTAGATAAATTATAGAAATAATCTCAAATTCACAAGACACAATCTTTCAAATCTTATCTTTGACTGAAGCTCATACAACTTAATAAACCTTTAACGGTTCCAGAGATATGACTAAAAATGTCCAAAAGGCCGACGGCGGTGTTCGTCGACTGAAACTTGACGCAGACACGCTTAACATTTTTAGTCATATCTCGAGAACCCGTGAAGATTTTTCAAGTTTCTTTGCCTTTAATGAAAGATAAGATTGTAAAGATTTGAAGATTTTTACCTCATTTTACAGAAGTCATAGCACGAGTCGAAGTTGTACTACAAAAGCTGAGAAATTTTCGGCAATCACCGTTCTCGTGGCCGAAAGTGGCGATTGACACCTAAAACTCAATACATCAACTCTTGGAAATTGTTAATCATATCTCGGGAAACCGTAAAGATTTCCAAAGTTTCATTTGCTTTAATTAAAGATAAGATTTCAAAGATGACGTCCTGTAACACTCAGATTCTTTTTACAATTTTCCTTGATCACCACACAAAATGAAGCCGAGGTGATACATCCTGTTCAAAAATTCGAAAATATCTCTACTAGGGATCACTTGACGCGAAATTCCATAAGCTTTCTTTGTCTTTTTTTTGTGCCCAGCTTTATTTCCGACCGAGTTATTGTGTTTCCGAATCATCAGTGATTCTTAGTACCCCTCGCGCTAGCCATGTAGATAGTTTCCGATAGTAGTAGAGTAGATTTTCAAAGAAAATTATTCAAGAATATTGTAAAAAATATATCTGTAGGTGAAGTTGTAGTTGGTACAAAGTCGCCAAGCCTTGTACGGCCTTTTATAAACTACTTAAAATTCCAAGAAAATTAATTTCTGAAATTTAAAATATATATGATGTAACCTCTGCTAATCAGACATTATTTAGAAGTACTTATTTCTATTTCGGAATCAGAGTTTCTATATTCTCTCTAAATCTGTATTACCAACAATTTTACTGTAAACTAGCAATTTTTGACTGATGTGTAATGATTAGTGGAAAAAGTGATATATTAACAGGTTTAGAGAGTATATGAATTACGAAAGAAGGCTTATGGATGGAATTTGAACGATGCGAGAAAATGCGTTGCAGAAATTTATTTTCGACAAGAAGCCATGACTGATTTTAGGCAACTCTATTTTAATTTTACTGTCATTTTTTACACTAACGTTTCATCTCATACAAACAAGATCAGACAATACTTGCTGGCGCTCTTCATATTCGTTTCATTCACTTTGAATTTTTTAATACACTACTATCGGAAATTATCTACATGGCTAGCACGGGCGGCACTAAAAATCACTGATGACTTTGAAACACGATAACTCGGTCGGAAATAAAACTAGGCATTTGAAAAGGAACAATTAGGGAGCTTATAAAATTCCGCGTCAATTGACTTTTCCTAAATATATTTCTCGATATTCAAAAAGGGTATATCTCGTAAGAGATTTGAAAAAAAAATCAAGAATTTCTCGAACTTTGTACCTCGACTTCGACTCGTGTCATAAGCTAGGAAAATTGTGAAAAAAAATTGAAATTTACAGGACGTGATCTTTGTAATGTTATATTTAATTTAAACTAATGAAACTTAGAAAAAGCTTTACGGATCCCTTAGATATTATTACAAATTATCAAGCGTGCCTGCGTCAAGTTTCAGTCGGCTTAAGCATCGAGGCCGGTCAACGGCGCGCGGTGGTGGTAACCCACTGAAACTCGACGCAGATATGCTTGGACATTTTCAGTGATATCTCGGGAACCCGTGAAGATTTTTCAAGTTTTATTGGCTTAAATTGATCACAATATATTAAAGATCACGTCTTGTGAATTTCGGATTTTTTCCACAACTTTCCTTGATCATGATACGAGTTGAAGTCGAGGTAAAAAATTCGATAACTTATCTTTCTAACTGTTCTTTCAAAAAATGTCTCGCGTCATTTCCAATTGAATTTCCGTGTTTCAAAGTTATCAGTGATTTTTAATGCCGCCCGCACAGGCCGTATGGATAATGATCGATGGTAGTGTATCTCAGAATTTAAAAACGCACTCGCACCTGTCTAATGATTTTTGCATGAAGAAAGGTACATACATATTCTACCAGTGCGTAATGTTTCTCAACTTCCAATCATATGTATAATTTCCACTATTTATCTCGACATGCTCCAACCTTGAATTGTTTTTTCATCGCACAGCATAATCGAAACAAACTTCGAGCACACACAGTTACTTTCAAACATATTCAATGTGTGTACTATTTATACAATATGGTTATTCTCTCTTACCCTTAGCAGTGCGCGCAAAACGTGTGCTACAACGTGAGCTGAAAACAGTCGTTTATCCTGTGCGGAATTGCTTTATAGTACATATATCTTCCATACATTTTTCTCTGCGTTTCTTGCTTAGGGTTAGAATGTATTTTTATCGGTATTACAAATTCAATACTCAAAAAAAGTCCTGGTTAAAGTTACTCGACTCGTGTGGCCAAAATTTTCCTGGTTATTTTGATAAGAAATTCTGAATAATATGAATAGAAAATTCTGGTTAATTGACTATGGTTTATTTTTCTGATCAAAACTATTTCGGTTATTAATTTTGGTAACAGATGTTGCACGATCTTATATCGGTTTCCAGAAATGTCTGTTATCAACATGTCATGTTATTAGATGTGTTAAGTGACGCTTTTCGTAAGTGTCCAGTTCTCGGACTGTGGCGTTTAAAAAATGTATTTTCAGTAAAAGAATGAATAATTATAGTGAGCAGTCAGTGTAGTGTTTTCATAAGTCAAAACTGCGCCTTTTCTGTATACACAACATAGTGGTACATCGATACTCACAAACTATGCACACATTTTTTAGATGTTTTCGAAAAATGTTAGCATTGTAGACAATAATTGAGAATGTCAATGTTCCAGAATTTTAATTTCGATGAATAAATCAAAGTGCATATTACAGAAAATCCCAAAGAAAAGAGTCTCGACGAAAACTTCCAGAAAAAGAATGCATCAGCAACTCGATCAACAAACCAGTGAGCAAAAAATTAAAGAACGTCTTTACGACATCCTTATGACATCTTTACGGTGTCGCGAAGATGTCGTATGCCCGTGTCGTAAAGATGACGTAAAGACATCTTTGCGACATTAAAATGTCTTGAAGATATCTTTATGACACGGAAACATGACGTCTTTGTGACGTCGTAAAAATGTCGTAAGGATGTCGTAAAGACGTCGTCCACTTTTGCCCACTGTGAATATTCTGCTTCTCTCGAGTATATCTTTCTCGTATATGTACATAATGTAGAGAGGCAAAAGTTTAGTAAAGCGAAGTATGGTTGATACACTCTGTTTTCTGAAATTTTTATTAGATTATTTTCTTCGGAAGAGTCAATATAATTTCAGAGGGGGTCAGGAAGAGTCCATGAAGGTAGAAAAGTATTGCAATTCGGTAGCCGAGAAGTGCTGGTCACCAGAATATCTGGATGAGCTAACCAGAACATCTGGTTAAATTTACCAGAAAAACCAATTAAGACAACCAAATATGGTCAATCACAAATGTCCAATACTTTTAACCAGAATTTTTTTTAGTGAACATGTCGCGGAGTAATATTCATCAACTCTTAGTAGGCAAAAAAAAAACTAATTCAGTGGACTTCACCACCACCGCAACCCTGTTATAATTGCTATATATAACCCCCACTTCAGTTCCCTAAGAATAGGTGGAATTTGTAACCACCTTGCGTTCTTTTCCGATAATTTTCGTCTCTCTCTCACTCGCCCTCAATAATAATGCACATTCACAAGCAAATTGTCTCCCCAGACTGCAATTGCTCTTCGATCCTAAATTCGCGACACACGCTATCCCGAATTGTAGATTTAATTACATGTTCTACAATCGGTAGGTGACGGACGCCCGTGCCAGTGGAAAAGACGTGGCTTGGATCGGCCGAACTTTACTGCGTGTCGCGATCAAGCAGTCACCTTGCGAATGAACCAGCGTGCAGCAGTAGAAGAAGTAGAGCCAAAGTGCGAGTCGCCGCTCCACTATTGCTTGAGTTGCCGTGCTGCATTGCTGCGGGATGCTCTCCTGAAATCCGAGAAAAGCACATAAATGCATTAATTTTTACTTAGATAGATCGTAGTAGATGCACCAGTACATAAGCTCAGAGAAATTTCTTCTTAACGATAGAGGAATATTTTTACGGTTAAAGTGCAGCCGTTTGAGAATTTGTTCATGAAATAGATCCTTTAACGATTAAAGTACGAATTGTTTAATCAAGAATCGCTGAAATGATGAGCGATTCTACTTTAACGCGTAGGATGCGCAGTTTAACGCTTAAAATGGGACGTACATATGCCGTAAAATAATTGACGGTCTTCTAAAGATGAAGGGAAACGATAAATAAAATAAAAAACGATTTAAAAAAAGAAACGATGAAAAGTGGAACGATTCTGCTTTTAAAGTATCCTACTTCAACGATTAGAGGACCGACTTTATCGTTAAGAGGAAATTTCTCTGAATGTATTAAATAATACACAATAGGAATGTTCAATAATATAGGAAGTCCGAATCTCAACATGCATTTTCGATTTTTTTGTTTTTGAGGAAAACTGATTTCCTCGTAAAAACAGATAAATTGGTAATGATCTACCTCTGAATATTAATCGAATCGTTTCTCATTCTCTGCGGATAATTTTTAACCAAAGAGGAACGAAAAATTCAAGTTGAGATTCGGACTTCCTTTATTTTTGGACACCCCTAATACACAAGGATGTAACTATTTAGTTACTTTTGAGTGTAATCCTTTCATATACGATGGATAGTGTGGCACTGCAGATTTTGCACCGCACAGAAGTCAATCATAAACATAAAATAAATAGGTAAGAAGGAGATGTTTCGGGTTTCAATCGTGTGCAAAAATACGAATCTTGCCGACATTTTGTGAATACAGGTATTGCAGTTCACTTCTTGAGGGCTAACCTGAAACTGGAGCTTCAGGTTATGTTCTTCTTTTATATACTCTCTGCGATGCCTGTAATTGGCCAGAGCCCCCCCATGGGAACTGGTCGAACCTCATTGGCCAATCAAGTTTTTTTCAAAAACCCGGGAGTACGGAAAGCCAAATTGAATTGGTATTATATCCATTGTCCCTATTGATGTTATTAGGGTGTTTTAAAATTTTGATTGCTTCTATATGTTTTCTTGGAAAAATATTGCAAGTTTTTGTGATGACGGTTGTTTTGTCAAATAAAATGCTATGTTCTGTTTCGATATGATGCTCAGCTAGTGCTGATTGCGTGAAACGTTTTAGTCTGACTTTACTCTCA
>JAUMHM010000004.1:12630294-12642389 GCA_032362435.1 Melikaiella ostensackeni
AAATTAAACGTAAATACCAAAAGCAACGTAAATTGAACTTTTAAATTCATTCGTAATTTTATAGTTAATATGGATATATATATATATCTGTCTGTATGTGTAAATGTGTATGTAATATATCGTTACACATACATACATTATTACGCCTGGGATCATTAAATACTTTTTCGTTTTTTGAAATATCAATATTCTTTCACGGATATCTTAAAAAATGGATCAGATCAGATTTTGTGAGGGTGATTTTCTAGCATCTAGAGTCATTACGAAGAGATCTCCGCAGTTTTATTTAGTTACATATCAGGCAAACTTTTTTTCCGTATATAAACACCGTGTAGTACATACCGTGCGTTTCCGAGATTTTACGGTCCACTTAGTATTGTGCTTGTGCTATTAGTGAAAAAAATGTTTTTGACAGTGAAATTACTTCATTTCTGAGGTTGCTGTCTGAAAACAAATGGCTGTGTGGTAGGGGTAATAAGTATATTGATTTTTCAATGTATCATCGTGTTACCTACTTTGCCAAATTAATTCAGAATTGGAAGTACATTATAATGGATTGTCCATCTGTTATATATTGATCTAGGTGCGCGTTAGTGCGTTATTCCTCACATAACTATAGTGAGCGTAGTTTAACTCATAATAATGACAATTGTGATACGGAACATTAGCGTGACAAGCGCGAGCACGCAGGTAGCGTTACTTTGCGTGAGAAAGTGTAGCCCTGTGGCACGTTTATAAACAGATGTCGTCGTTTAATATCACGTTTGTCAGATTACAACTCTCGTAGCCGAATCCTGTTGTAAGCTGCGTGAAACACATGATCCATGAATATACGTTATATGTAATTATGTACGAAGTATAATGGGTTATTTCAGAAACGATTTTTCTGTTGTTGTAAATCCTGGACAATCAGGTCAAATATATAACCGGAATTTCATCCAACCTGCAACATTTTTTCAGCATGCATACAAATTTAAATATCCTCACATTTTCTTCTCCATTTCCCCCGCATTACCTTTCCCAACTATCGAAGCTTTTTCATTTGGTAGATGACTATTGCTCTCATATGTGTAAAAGCGATGCGAAGTAGGTATACCCAAGTGCGAATTGGCTAAGCTGAAAATACGGCCCTGTATCAGCCCAATCCTGGCAGCCAACAGTCAGCTAATCATGTTGGGCCAGCCTCAGCGGGTAAATCGGCCCATTGCTTGGTCAGAACTGGAAGCCTTTGTCGGCTTTTCAAATTTGCTGAGCCTTCGACGAATTCTCGCCCAGTATCAGCCCAATCTTTGCAGCCAACAGTCGGCTCATGATATTGGGCTTCTTATTCCAAATAATTTAGCTTCAAATTGTGTAGTTTTGAATACTTGACTTATAATTGCTCATTTCAAATGAACATTCAAATATTGCTGAATAATAGAAATATGGCCATTTTTTATTTGAAATTTTTTCGATTGAATACAATAATAATAGAATATTTTAGACTAAAACGATATTTAAGTAGGATGTGAAATTGAATGGAAGTGCTTAATTATGAATCTATTAATTTCGAATTATTTGAAAGTTCAAAAAAGTATTTTCATTTTCAATGGGATGTTTACATTTATTTAACTATCAAGGCTTTCAACTTGAAATAGTTCAATTTTTAACGTAAAAATCTGTAAGTTGTCTAATTTTGAACAGATTCAGAATCGTCTTGTAGAATCAATTAGTGTTCAACTTTTAATACTCGAACTACTTCTAATTTTTTTTTAATCATTTATTACTTCATATCAACAGTCGATCAACTTCAAACGGTTTTTGATCCAAAATTGTCAATTTAAAACGCGTACAATTTTTGATCTTTCAAGTCTTCAAAGCTGCGTTTTAAAATTCTTCAAATTGGAAATGTAAGCTTAGAAATTGAGACCTGAAATGCTTGATCAGCTTAAAAGGTTGTTTTATCTAGAATTGTCGATTTAAAATGCTTCTTCAAAGCTGTATTTTGAAATTCTTCTAATTGGAAATGTAAACTTTAAAATGGAGAACTAAAATGGGAAATTTTAATAGTGAATGATTTCAGAATTACGAATTTCAAATCGCATCATATCGAGCGATATGTAATTCGTGATATTTCAAGTGATTGGATAAATTTTTTCTCGCAAAATTTGTAAAATTCCCCGTCAAGAAGTAAATTCGCTGTTGCTTCGCTTTGCTCTAAAAAATACATCCGAAAATTCTGTCAGCTTCTTCCAGCGCTTAATGTTCAATATTTTTCAGTGTTCTCCAATATTCTTTACGTGTAGCGGGCATTTTTCCTATCAAAAATTCCGATTTAAAATTGAAATTGTTATCCGTGAGGTTCTTTAGAGCGAACGAACAGTTCCAATATCCATGGATCACTGAAGCGATAGCAAAATTCACAATGAGTATTTTACTTGTACTATTTTATTTGCTATAGATGTTGATTTCCCAGAGGCTTCAGTTTCTGAAGAGAACAGGTTTTCCAAATTTACGCCCACATTTTGAAAATTCATTCAGTTATATAAAGACGAGCTCCTTAAGTGTCTCATATTTCATCTCAATTCTGTCAGCCTCTTGAACGCGTTTATTTTTCAAAATTTTTCAGTGTGGAAAATTTCGGAAATTTAAGTATAGTTTTAAAATTTTGTGAAAGCTTTTTAAAAATTTAAATAATGGATAAAACAAATAATAATGTAGCCTCAAATAGAATTGACACTTTTTTTGATAAAAGGCATGCCCTCGGAAAAGTTTCAGTCAATGAATGGAGACTGGTTGTTTGGATTGCTAGAGGTGTAGATGATCTTAAGCGAAAGAAATTTCGGGGTACAGTGCGTGTAAGGAAGCTAGATATTTTATGTATACCGGAAACAAAGAAGGAGGGATGTGAGATAAGAAATATAGAGAATGGACTCAAGATTTGGTCAGAGCACAACAGCATGTCAAAAAGTATAATTGTCTATTTCCTAGATTATAATAGGTTAGAATGAAAATGGAAATCAGGAGGCTATTTATTATAGCATGCTCCGCTCCAGTTGATGGTGACGGTAAGGATATGAAAGATACCTTCTGGGATACGTTAAATAATATTATAGGTACTTGCGATCCTGGCGAAAGAATCATACTACTCGCAGATATGAATTGCTGGGTAGTTGTGCAACGCTGAGGTACCAACAAGGTTTTCGGAGATCCAAAAACGGAGAGTAATGGGGATAAATTGATTAGCTTTTGCTTAGAAAAAGACTCGTTTATTGCAGATACTTGGTTCAGACATAAAATGATCCACATGTATACTTGATGCAGAGGCGAAAGCCACATGATTGAATTTTTGGAAGCGGAAGGGAGACTGAGAGGGCTTGTAAGAGATGCAAGGATTATGAGAGGTGCTGAATGCGGAATGGATCCCCACCTCATAGTTCTAAAAATGAACTTAGATAAAGGATGGAGGAGAAGAAGAATTAATAATAAGTCGAAGCATACGCAAGTTAGAAAAGAGAATTTTATAAACCAGGAGTAAAAATGGTATATAGTGAGAAACTGAATAGATATTTAAGGCATCATAAAGAAGACTGAAAGACGACATTAGGCAATAAAAATAAAGAGGTAAATGGATAATACTGCGGGATAGCATCTTCAAGATGATAAAATCAAAGCGGAAGAAGATAAAAAATGCAGAATGATTTTGAAGGAAATAAGAAATTTCGTTGGAAATGGGCTAAGAAGATTATGAAAGGAAGTACTAGCACTGAGTTAGTCGGAATAAAGAATGCTGAAGGTGGGATGGTATAGGACTGGGACAAAGTGAAAGACTGTGTAAGTGAATTTTTCAAGAAATTGTGTGCAGGTCAAGCTATAGGGCATAACAAACGTGATACTAAAGAGGATACGTCAGACAGTCTCGTTGTAGGTGGCGGAAGAAGAATCGATATCGACGAAATTATATTTGTAACCAAGAAACTAAAAAATGGTAAGGTAAAGAGGATAAAACAAGTTGATGATTTCGTGTTTTTTGAAAGATTACTCGCTTCTCACAGAAAGATAGATGCTGAGACATCCAGACCTACAAACGAGGACAGTGAGATTATCAACAGTGTACGAACTATTACTGGAAGTAAAAATGTAACGAATAAAGCTAAAGTTGCAATACATAATTATATACTTGCACCTGCTGCGCTATTTTATCGCGAGAACTGGACGTATGAAGAAAAGGATAGGAGTGAAGTAAACACGGTTGGCATGCAGTTCCTGCAGAATGTGTGATGTAAAACGCTAATGCACAAAGTGAGTAATGAGTGGGTTCCCAAGGAATGTGATGTAGAAGAAACGTTGTTTGACAACAGTGAAAGAAGTTTGCTGAGATGGTTTGGTCATGCTGAAAGAATGGACGCAGGACGCTTAACGAAGCAAGTGTATTTAGGTAAAGTGATTGGTAGCGTACCCGAGGTAGTCTAAAGAAAGGATGGTTGGAATGTGTGAATGAGATTTTATAGCAAAGAGATGTAAAGAGTCGTGGTCCAGCGGCCATCCTGATATAATTGACTTGTTATTGAAAGTAATTTCTATCAATATGTTTCAGTATAAAAATAAAGACGAAAATAAGTATAAACAGGATAATTAATACATTAAGTAAATTCAACAAAAACAAATATTATATACAAACTGAGGTCACGAAACAAATCAATAAAGTAGGATTTTTGTTGCTGTAATAATTTTTTTAATCAATTGTATTATGAAGAATAATGATAATGAAATTCTGGTTTTCGTATTTCAAGCATTAAGGAGCAGAACTCATTTTTATTATGATATTCAAAATATCGAAAATGGTTTATATCAAAAGATTGTCATGAAATAAGAAAAATTATAATTATAAAGTAAGAGTGTACTTATCTATGTCGCACATTATTATTTTTACATTCATTGTGAGTAATATGGATAGAAGAAAATGTTTTATATTGATCCAAAGTATTTTCTCGTCGTTTAATTAAAAATCGAATATTTCCAACATTTTGATTTTCGCCTATATATGCATATTTCGTTTTCAATCATAAAGCACTGTGAGCCTCAACCAATGTCAACCTGAAAGTTTTTGCCCTCCCTGTTTTTTTGTAGAGTTGCAGAATGTAACTACAGAATGATGTGAAAGTTTTTGAGGCACAAAATTGTGATTATAACCTGTGGGGTCCTTGTTTCAAAAATCACCTTTTCGTTTTTTTAGAGTTTGCAAATTTTTAATACTGGACTTCATTAGCTTTTGTGAATTGAGTAAAAAAGCGTTATAAAAGAATGTCTTGAAATAAAATCTGTCGTTCTTTGAAAATGCGAATGTCATCCATAGTGCTAATTCATGCATTCAAAGAACGACAGGAAAAATTTTTTGTAGTTGGAATGAGAGTTGTTCATGTTAAAAGATTTTTCAATTATACATTTCCAATCAGTTTTTAACGACTAAGGACGCCCATTATCTAGAATTCGTAAATTTACAAAATGCAAAAAGGTAACTCTTGGAAAAAGGACCCCACAAATTATATTCACAATTTTGTGCTGAAAAGACTTTCATATCATCCTGTAGTTGCATACTGCAAAAACCAGAGATCGCAAAGACTTTTGGGGTTGAAATTAGCTGAGGCTCACCGTAAAACTAAGAAATATGAGAGGGAATAGTTGTCGTGTCATTCATTGTATATATTGAGTAACGGTACCCTTAATTCTCGCTTTTTCGAGGACAGGACCTATGTACCTGTAAGTTTGAAGAAATTTTTTTTTCTTCTTCATTCTAAAAGGCAGAAATTATGTGAAATTCAATCGCGGCCTCAGATTATCGTCGAGTTTCAGCGGTATGCTTTTCAGGAAAGAGATACGAGAAACTATAGACAGTTTTCGGGAAAGTCAGACAAAAGGGAAAGAAGACAAACGGTTTATGCGATAAAGCAAAGTTGCTATCGTGACATTGCGGTTGAAATAAACGGAATGTAAGTGTAATAAATTTCTACGCTCGATGACAGAGGTATCCAAAGATTTCGATAGAAACGCCTAAAAGCTGTGATCTATTTAATGATTGTCTGGAACCATAATCGTTTAACAAGTAAACGCCACATTGAAGCTCCTACACGGAGGAGAATGCGTCTGCTAAAGTTACAGTGTACACGAAACTGAGAGCTTAATGTAAAAAATTTTTTTCATGAGCATGAAGTCATGTCCAAAGTAAGCAGCTAAATCTTCATGAGGTGGTGTGCCCATTCATAACGCCAGTCCCACCAAATTTTAGCATTCAAAGAGTAATACGAGATGTAGCTATCAAATTACATGACTGACGCTCTAACAATTTTTACTTACCAAATTATTGAATGGAAATGTTGTCCCCTTTAATGTGACCCCCTTTCCGGTCCGTACACCGCTCCATACGAATCTTCCATTGTTTGAAGCAATGTTGCAGGTCCTTTTCTGAGAGGTCTTTCATAAGAGGCACCGCTTTTTCCTTCACAGCATCCACTGACTCGAGTCTGGTTCCTTTCAGCTTAGACTTGATTTTCGGAAACAGAAAAAAATCACATGAGGCTAGGTCAGGTGAGTACGGTGGGTGCTCCAATATGGGAATTTTGTTCTTCGCCAAAAGCCTCTGGACAGACCGCGCCTTGTGTGCTGGTGCATTGTCCTGGTGAAGAATCGATGAGCCATTCTTCCACATTTCAGGTCTTTTTTTACGCCTTCGCAAGGAGTTGTCAAGACCTCCTTATACAGGTAGTACACCTTGTTAACATTCCTGACCTTCAGGTACCCATCCTATGTGAACGATTCCTCGGATGTCAAGAAAATATACCATCATTGCTTTGGATTTTGAATTGTTCGTCCGTGCTTTCTTCTGTCTCGGAAAACTAAGAATCTTCCAATGCATAGATTGGCGCTTAGTTTAATGATCCAAAGTTTTGGAAAAACCATAACTTGTCACAAGTTATAACATTTCTCAAAAACTTTGGATCATTTTCGATGTTCTCCAAAATATCAGCTCAAACGTTGCCTCGAGTTTCCTTTTTCTCAGGAGTGAGCAATTTTCGCAATATATTAACACAAACTTTTTTATGTGTAAATTTATATTTAAAATTTGTTCAACAGTTTCTTTATCGATTTTTATCAAGTCAGCAATTGCTCGAATGCTCAGGCATTGATTCGTTCAAATAATTTCACTCACTTTTTCGATGCTACCATCAGTTCTCGATGTGCCAGGACGGCCGGAACATAGATTATCTTCAATCACTTCCCTCCCGTCTTTAGATTTTTCAAATCAATCGGAAACTTGGGTACGAGATAGACACTCATCACTATAAGCTTCTTCTAACAAATTATACGTGTCTGTAGCAGATTTTCCAAGTTTCACAAGAAACTTCACGCTGACGTGCTATTCTACTTTCTCACTCAACATAATTCTGGCGGAGCTCAGGTAGACGGTCAACTTCGAACGAAGGTCACTGTCGTTCTTACGGTCGTAAAGTCTTGAAATTCAGAGGGTAGGGAAGAAAATAACACAGATCACTATCAGACCCTGCTTTTTGTTGTTGATGCCCCAAGCAAGCGTCAAAAAATCAGTCCGGTTATTTAATAGCCATACCTCGTATGAAAACAAAGCCAGAACCAGAGGAGTCATGATCGGCTTATGTTGTATACTGAAGAGTGCACTAGCCACCTGCAGATTGGTCTTTAAGATAGAAAAAGACCTTCAGGTTCCTTACCCCAACATATAAAGAAATGTGGTATAGTTCCCAACCCTAAATAAACTTGACAAGCTTTGAAACTTCCATAAATTCCCATTACCCTCCCAAAGATTTACAGATTCCCAAAAACTGCAAACATTCTCATAAATTTCCATAAATTTCCATAAATTTCCATAAATATCCGAAAGCTTCAAATGTTTCCAAACATTTGCACCAATTTTCAACAATTTCCATAAGTTACTAAAAGTTTTGATAAACTTCCATAAGTATTAAGAAGTTTCCATAAATTTCAAAAAGTTTCAAGCATTTCCAAACACTTCCACCAATATGAAAAAATTTACATAAGTTTCCCAAAGTTTCCATAAATTTCCCCAAGTTTCAAGAATTTCCAAACATTTCCATCTATTTCTAAAAATTTTCAGAAGTGAACAAAGCTTCCATAAATTTCCAAACTTTCTACGAATTACCGAAAATTTTCAGCATTTTCCCCAAAATCATGCATTCCCACTATGTGTTGGAATTGTTCGAAAATTCCCATAGTTCATTAAACTTCACAAGTAAAGCTTTAAGATAGAAACTTTCGATAAAAATTGGAACTGTTCAATGCACGTAAACATAATTCAAAAGAAACGCGTTAAAATAAACAGGAAGAGATTTTACATGTATGTATTTTTTTAGTGAAGCCTTTAAACAGATACTTCGAACGGTTCGTTTGAAACTGGATAGGTTTTCATACAAAAATTGTTTGTTAATCGGGAAAAGGTCAAAAAATTGTTTTTGTTTTTGGAGGCAAACCTGAAATATTCATATTCAGAATTTAACTGCTAATGAGAAACTTCTCGCGCGCGAATCAGAATTGCTATTATTTAATAATTTTTTATTCGTAAATAGCAGTATACTATCTTTATTTCATTTGTTACTTTTAAAAGGTTTTGAGCTTCTACATAACCTCTGCCATACTTCATTTTTATAAATCAGCAATGTTGATTTTTATAACGTATGTGCGACGGCATCATTTTCTAACAACCTAATGCCCATTACACCTAATCCATTGAATCCATGCTTATCTATAGAGAAAATTACCAAACGTAGATGTTATATATATTATGTATATCTATCAGATATAATGATTTAATGAATTATTTAACTCTTTTCAAAAATTTTTAGAATCTCAATAGTTAAAAATATGTTACTATGAATTCTCAAATGAAAAGGTATAAGGCAAAGTACGTAATATATAGTCCAGACGAATTAATGTTACAGCTGGAATATGAAAGATTAAAAATGGACTCGAACTATGGTCAGGAGCTGAATCCGAATCTGATGTCAGACTTGTTCTATTAGGTTAGGTTTTTGAGAAAAGAGCCTTCTTGGCCATTTTTTAAAAACAACATCGCATGCGAAATAGACGTTCTAGAAACTTCTAGCAGAGCTCAAATTAAAGGTTGAATCTTCTGCTCTTAGATAATTATATTCGAAATATTATTTTTGTCGCCTATTTCAAACAGTAACTGATTTTTTCTGCGCGCGCACTCCTCATCACTTTTTGCCATCCGGGTGGTCGTGGTGAGCGAGCGCTCGCGCAGAAAAACCCGATACCGCTTAAGATAGGCGATGAAAATAATTTTTTTGAATACGGGTACCCTAAAGTAAAACATTCTATCTTCAATTTGAGCCCTGCTAAAAGTTTCTAGAAATGAAAATGAATCAGAAGGCAATTTATTATAGCATGCTCCGCTTCAGTTGATGGTGATCATAGTGATGTAAAAGATACCTCTGGGATTCGTTAAATAATATTATAGGTACTTGTGATACTGAGGAAAGAATCATTTTACTTGAAGATATAAATAGCTGGGTTGGTGTGCAACGCCAAGGTACCGATAAGGCTCTTGGTCATTTTACAAGAATGCTTATTTATTACAGATACTTAGTCAGACATAAAATATTCCACATGAATACTAGGTGCAGAGGCGAAAGCCACAGTATGGTTGACTTTATTGTAGCGCACGAGAGACTGAAAGGGATAGTAAGAGATATAAGGGTTATGAGAGGTTCTGAGTGTGGAACAGGTCACTGCCTCATAGTTTAAAAAATGAACCTGAGTCCAGGATGAAGCAGAAGAAGATTTAATAGTGAGTCGAAGCAGACGAAAGTTAAAATTGAGAGTTTGCTAAACTAGAAGTACAAATAGTATGTCGTGAAAAGCTGTATAAGTATTTAGGCCATCATCATCATAGAATCATAGAAAAGACTGGAAGACAGGATTAGGCAATAAAAACGTTAGTTTTGGTGAAATATTATGGGATACGGACGAATTGAAAGATTGGGTGAGTCATTTTTTCAAAAGAATTGTATGGAGGTCAAGACATGGAGCATAAGAACTGCGACATAGAAGAGGATCTGTTAGACAATCTTGTTGTGAGTGGCGAAAGAAGAATTTATATCCACGACATTATATCCGTAACTATGAACTTTCAACGACTAACCCCAGCGTCCGTAGATGCTCGTAAGCCGATGGCAATTCAGAATAAGTCATTTGAGTATTTTAAAGTACAAAAGTGGACTTCAAACAACTGTCTCATCCTTTCCCAAGGACCATAATTTTACAAATGAATGTACTGCGAAGCGGAAGTTCATAATTTCAGTAAACTATGATTAATTCCAAAGGAAAGTGTGTAAATGGAGACAAAATCGATATCGTCGATATTGTAACCGTACTTGAGAAACTAAAGAATGGTGAGGCTGCTGGTGTGGATGGTATCACCGCTGAAATGCTTGAGAGGTGGCGAATATTTGTTCGTGTGGCTGAGCGAATTTATAAATAAGTGTACTAAGAACGGCGAAGTTCCAAATGATTGAAGAAAGGCGATTTACGTTGCGCTTTCGATAAGATGGATAGAACTAAGCTTTTGGATGTCCTGGAAGAGTATGGAGTGAATGGTTGGCTTCTAAAAGCATTAAAAGCAATATATAATAGTAGTGAAGCGAGTTTAGAGTGAACAGACAAATGAGCGATTGTTTTGATTTTAAGCAGACCGTTAGGCAAGGCTGCGTTATGTCCTACGGAATGTTCAATGTAGACATAGAAAATTCCTTAGAATGTCTTTCTTAGACGAAGAAGGTGTTAAACTCGGGACACTGAAAGTGCGTGGATTGGTGTTCGCAGATGATAAGATTATTACGGCAGGATTAGCCGATGATTTACAGATAATGTTGAGCAGACTCGATACAAGGTGAATAGTATAGGTCATTATATTAATGCGAATAAAACAAAAATGATTGTTTTCGAGAAAAAAGGGTGAGAAAACTGTGCGCAACATCACCATAAAGGAAGAGAGGAGAGAACAAGTTGATGATTTCGGGTATCTTGGGAGTTCATTTATTGCTAACGGAATGGTAGATGCAGAGATATCCTAATGTATGAACGAGTGTAGAAAGATTATCGGCAGGGAACGAGCCTTTATTAGAAGTGAAAATATCATGAGTTATGCTGAAATTGCAATATGGTGGGTTCTCATAGAATGTGATTTAGAAGGAACATTGATTGATAAAAGTGATTCCGTGTATCTTGCAAGCTTATTCACTGCTGACCGAAAGTTAGATGCAAAATGAAGGACGCTCAAAGAAGCAAGTATATTTAAGTGAGATGAATGGTAGCATACCCAGAGGAAGACCGAAGAAAGAATGGTTGGAATGTGCGAATAAGACGCTGAAGCAAAGCGATATAAAGAGTTGTAGAAACACAAGAGCTTGCATGTGAAGATGTGTGAATGTAAAGAAAGCAAAACATATACGTGAGGATAGGGATGTATGGAGGACAATTATTTAGAAGAAGAGTGACGTCTGCAACGAATGATTTTGGATCTTATAGATTAATCTAAAACCTATTTCTTCTCCTACACATCCCATACTTACCCTTATCATATAAATTTCTTGACCACTGGTAGCATGACGAGGCTAAAACCGAACGGGTTACGCTTAGCCTGAAAGGGATTGATACAATAATAATAAAATGAGAGTAAAGTTTAACCAACAAAATATTCATGTCTGTTGCAGAGAGTTGCTAACTAAGAATCGATGCATAAAGTTGATTTTTTGTTAATTCTGTAATCGATCCGTTTTATGTAAACCATTATTTGTATGTGAAAAGATAAACCATTTTAATTTTAATGAGAGCAAAACACTTTGGGCATAATTTAACACAAACCGGCGGATGCGGAGATTTTCAAACAAATTTTAAAAATCGATCCTGTCTTTTCAAACTCAAGCTAACTTCATAATTTGAAACCGTGGAAGCTAATCGGATTTTACCCTGGTGTCCGCGGAAATCTACCAAATTGAAAGTAAATAACGTTTGCTGTTGACGTAACAACGTTTTAAGCTACACAC
>JAUMHM010000004.1:12670948-12683268 GCA_032362435.1 Melikaiella ostensackeni
AAAATTTCTTACGTCTCGTTTTTCGAGCAGCAAATTCGTTTATCAATTCTTCAAAATCCAATGATGCCAGTAGGAAATTCCTAGGAAATTTTGCCGCCCCCCCCCAATTATGCCGCCCTAGGCACGTGCCTATGTTGCCTATATGGTAAATCCGCCACTGATAATAAGTATTTTTAGGAATTGTTGTTGTGCTCGTCTAGCACAACTCAGCACAACTCAGCACAACTCTTATATTTTCAAAATTTTAATTTTTTTAAATTTTGGCTGCAGTGGCCCAAAAAAATTTTCTTGTGAATTTTGACTCAGATTTTGATTTTTTTATAAAACCGAAACGTCTTTTATTTATTTTTTGAATAACATGGCTGTGGCAACTTATTGGACCCCGTCATAAGCAATGATTAGTTGTTAAAATTCATAGTTTTCCATGAAATGTAGGTCGAATATTCCCTTCCGGCAAGACATGCTGGATTTCAATATTCTTTTCTGGCACGTTTCATTGTGAACGTAAATGAATTCTGAAGAATTCGAAAGAATTCAAGGTTAATTTCAACCAGTTTAAAAATGAATCTCAGGCATAATATACCGAAACAGAAAATTAAAAGTTGATCTCTGTGTCGAAATATCAATTTTTTCAGTGTTTTCTTAATTCGCATAATTTCTTAATGTTCATTCCGATAGGGGATTTTTTACGAGAATAAATAATTAAGCACTTATATCTCAAACCTTATATCCGTGACATGGGCAATGAGCATTGTTATTGAGGTTACGGAGGATAAAGAGGATCATACAAATTTATGGTCGAAATGGGATCGGGCTTGCCACCAATTAGGTCAGGAAATTTTCCATTCCTTTGTTACCTGCAGGTCTCTATGCAAGCGAAATGATCATTCGTATTTTAAAAAAGTCCGAACGATTGCACGAGTTTAAAAACTGATATTTTAGATATTTCTATTCATTATGAAGTTCTGAAAATAAATATAAAAATGTGATGTGAGATTTGTGAAGCTTCGCGTAAAACTGGAACTGCCGCACATATTTTGTAATAATAAAAATGTTGCAATTTTTCGCATTGCAGAAATTAACAATTTGATATCTCGTGAACTATTAGCAGCAAATATTTCAAATAGGGATCGTTATAAAGAATTTTATATGCCCTACAAATCGTGCGTTATACACATTTTACGTATCTCTTCAACGGGAGCAATAATCCGAACAGAAGATCCAATTTTAATTTTATTGTTAATTAACAATATATGTAACGGTCTGACAGAGCTGGGTATTTCATTAGATTGTTCACCCAAAAATTTTAGGCAAGAAAAAATTCTATATATATTTTGTTCTAGTGAAAGGTCTTTTTCTGTATACCTTGACTGGGTTAAACGTTCTTGAAAATAGAAAAAAATTGCAGTTTTGTGCATAGTACAAATCGACAGCATATAATTAGCACAATATTCTTACGTTAAGGATTACGTTAACAGTTTTCGTTTTTTGGTGTGGTAGTGCCAGCTTCCCGTGAGGCTGGCACTGCTACACTTTTTTGAAAAAATTACAGAAAACAAGTTTTTTTACGGCATCGATTGGCAAATTAGCAGAAATTCTTACGTTAAGGAGAATTTGATGTGACCAACAGTTTTCGCTTTTTGATGCCACAATAATAAAAATGTTGCAATCTTGTGCTTGGCATGAATCGACAACACAAGATTAGCACAAAATTCCTGCGTTAAAGAAAATTTGATTTGATTGATAGTTTTCGTTTTTTGGTGTGGTAGTGCCAGTTTCACGTGAAGCTGGCATTACTACATGTTTTTGAGAAACATTACAGGACACGAAATTTTTTTTTGCGGCATAAATAAGCATAAAATTTGTGCATGTTTCTCACGTTAGTAGGACAGTGTGGTAATTTCAGCTTCACGTACGTCGGCGATTTATTTATGAATTATATTAGAGCTTTGTTCTTCAGCTCTAATGTTGCTTTTGCTGGCGTTCAGCGAAAAAGTTACGTTAATAAATTTTTTGTAAATTTGCAGTAATAAAACACTTGAGGCTAGTATGAAGAAAAAATTGATAACACATTTATTTATTGAATTTTATTCAGTCAAAATCATACCATCAGATATATTATTTAGAAGATCCACATTTTTACTATTGAAATACAGCAACGTTGTAGTTGAGAGATTCAAACAAAAGTCGCAAACTTTAGTCCACCGCATTTGGTAATTTCAACGAGAGTTTTTTTCTACCCTTGAACTCTTTGTCGCGCTTGATTGTATTTGCGAGTTCAACGCATACTAAAAAGTGTTTGGCACCCTTAGCAGCGATAGTCACATATAGGTCATGAACGGAATTCAATTAAATAAAATGCCAACCCAGACAAAATCAATTTTGCTATATTCTACCTTGCGTTTAGATAGATACGTACAGTCAGCTGGGTAATAAGATTTAGTGCGACCATTACACAAAATAAAGTCAAGTGACTCCAAAGCGGAAGAGAGCATCTCGTCGCTCTTTGTAATTTTAAAATTGAGCGAACAATAAGATTTAGTCATATTAAAGCTGAACAACAACATTGAACGTCGAAAATCAATTTTATGATTCTTCATATTAGTTTCTCGTACAATGTTTCTATAAAATTACTCTATACAGAAAATCACATTACTATTTCATGAAGGCAATATAGGTTAAAATCGACTCGAAATAGTTTTGGCTCGAATGAATATGTCCTATCTATACACCATATAGTGTTCGCGTGCTGGAATATTTCTTTGGTGGTGCACACTGCACAGTAACACACCGAGAATAAAGCGTATCTTGTAAGTTGACGAGCATGTATAAAGTACGTGGCATGGTGCCAGAACACTATTACCGCACGAGTATCACGTTTGCGTCCATCGTGGCTCTTTTAAAATTACAGAATTTAAGCTTCTCATGAACCTTTACTTCTTCGGACAGGAAAGTGAGATTCTCTCGTGCTCGCGTGCAATTTCTCTTAACAAGCTTGTAAAATCATGTGTCTAGACGTCAAACCTAAAGACAAGCCGAACTTCATCGCAGAATGTTTCTATTATCGCAATTAGATACATATAAGCTTATCCGCCGTCCCAAATGCGAATGTCTTATCTGAATTTTGGATGAGTTATTTGTTACTTTGACAAACTTTAAAAGAAAATCATGAACACCTTCCTTGTCGTTTGTGTTTATGAACGTTTATTTCATACGTATCGTACTGCAAAATTTTTGTTTATAAATCTAAACAGTAGGGAAGGTATTTATGTTTTTTTCTTCTCTAAACTTTGGTAAAATGACAGGTGACTCATCAAAAATGCAGATGCGAATTTTTAATTTGGGTCGGCAGTTATATCCCCACCTCGTGCATTTTGATATATTCAATGATGCCTGATTTATGCCTGAGTAGGTTGATTCTCAAAACCTGGTATGAATCTACATATCTGCATGCATATCATCCTTATTTGTGGACAATCGCGTCCTGCAATTCTGTGTTAATACAGAAACTCAGGATTATACACTTATAGCTTCATAGGCAACTTTTACCCATTATTTGAATCTAAATGCCCAAAATAAACTACTTCTTTTGTCGACTTCATTCATAAATTCAAAAAAGTGGATGCCAAAAAGTGCCTATCGGCGTAGAAATTCGGCATGTTTAAAAAATCATGTTTCATCTCCCACTGTTAAATATTTACAACTTATTTTAAATCAAGAGATTTTATTCCGAAACGTTTGCTAATATATCAATCATGATTGAAATATGCCGTGTAGGTGAAACTTTTTCCGAAAAAGCAAACTAAAGGTGAAAATTCCAGTTACAAAAAATAACTTCTAGGTTACTCAAGTTTAGGGAGACCTTCAAATTGAATTTATATGGTATTTTATGTACCTTCTTCTATCATATTTGCTGTCTATGATAAATAAAAAGTTTAATACAAGGTTTCAGATTCTTTACAGTGAAGGGCTTCGGCAGGATTTTGAGAAAAATGGATTTGAAACATCAAAAAATTACGCTTTTGCCATTTAAAAAAAATGGAAGAGAATCAACTGGACATTCTAGAATACTTGAAGAGGTCTCAAATTAAAGCGCATGCTTCTTATTCCGCGCCTCCATGTATTTCGCGGTATGGCAAATACGCAGGCACTACTACTCGAAAAAAAGCCACTTTTAAGGACTTAACCCCATTCTTTTCAAGATTCTGACGGGATGGAATATTTGCGGTGCCAGGTTTGAACTCAGCACATTAAAAACTACGGGAAACGACCTGTCATTATAAAGAAATGGGAAAAAAGTAGAGAAATCATTTTTGTCGAAAACGGATAAGGGGACAAATTTTACCCCTCGGTCTTTCGAGGGTATACGATTTCCGGGTCTTTCTATTTTTAAATATAATCCAGGATTGATTTTTAAAAGTTGTTTTTAAGAAATGCAGGCAGAGGATATCTACTATTCAATACTAATGCCTGTTTCAATTTCTTTTTAAATCTGTTAAGTTACACCAAGAAACCTCAGATCTTAACTGAAATTAGATATTTTTGGAGTCTTTGAGTCTTAACTCTCGATTCGTCATTTTGTTTTTAGAAATTCTGAAAACAAATTTTAAATCAGAGAATTGAAAACCCCTCCAAAGGATGTACTCATCCAATAAATCTTTTTTAAAGGATGCTCAGGTTATGTGTCTCGTATTTCAATAGTGGTAGTGGTAATTTCGTAATAATTAATTTAAATTAATATAAAAGGATAATTAATATACAAATAAAGTTGTTAAACAAGTTTTAATTTTGCTGAAATGAGGAGCATCTCTTTTTTTTATAAATTTAAAACATTTTTTTTAACATTTTACACTCTCCCATAATTTGTTTGTATTCCTCATCGTCAAATTAAGAAGTACCTTCTTTGTCTATCAAATCTTCTGTTGGACAGTTAATAATTTTGCTAACAATTTGGTTATAGCTTATAATTTGTATTTTTTTAAAAACAGGCAACCTAAATTTTTTCTGGCACGAATCTTAAGGTCTACTTCAATATTTTCTGGCAATACTTCCTCAAAGATTCCAGGGTACCATACTTTTCCTTTTTGTACAGCAATCCATGTACCAAGCTCATACGGATTTGTACTAACGTTTTTGGAGTTTATTTCATAATCTGAAACTAAATAATTGCTTTTTATACAGATTTTATATAGGTTATAGCTTTTTGATTACATGCAGTGCTTGACTGCAAAAGTTCTGCCGACGTCTCGAAATTAGGAAATGTAAAAGTACTGGGTGTAAATTGGAAGTGCTTACATGCTGGATTGTGAACACAATCAGTACACGATAAATAATTTGAAAACAAGGTATGTGATGTTTTATATCGACAAATAAGCTAATGAATTTGTTGATTGTTTGGAATTGCTTTGAGATTTCTCGGATTCAAAGCATTCATGTTTTCAATATTATATTCAGATATTGAAAGCATCTTTATTTTTCTTTTGCCTCCAGCAGAAACTACTTCTATTATATCTTCAACCGACATAAAACCTTTGTTATGACTCACTGCTCGGTCACACATTCATTTTACTGTTCCGCCAGTACCATTGTTGGAACTTTTGCCATGACTGGCAGTACTGAAATTCCAGGTTGCATTATTCAAGACATCTTCTTTGCAGTAATTTAAAAAAAAATCTTTTTATTTTTGTACTGTGTGGATGGTCCATCACTCTGGAAGTGAACAACTTTCAAATCTGGAACGAAAGTTTTTAATAAATTGAAAACTTGTTGAATGTAAGCTCAAATAGCAACAGCATCATGTCTGAAACATGCGGAAGCAGCGCAAAATGAAACGCACTTTACGGTATCAGTACTTGTGTCTCTATAAAAAAAAGTTCCTGTGTGCAGAGATTTATTTCTCGAAAGCTCTAAAGTATGCATCATGCACTTGTCGTGCTTCTTTACTTTCACAATTTTGCGAGAAATCGATAACAATAAAAACTTCGCACCCTTTTAAATTATTTCGTGAAGTAAATATTGGTCTGTGCTGGTGGCCTGTATCGCAGACATGCTTCGAAAACTAGGAAGACGAAAATTTATCTCTTGGACTAATTCTGTAAGATTGCAATCAATTTTGATCTACTTCATCTTTTTTACGTTATATATAAAATTGTTGCACCTCCTTGAGATTCTATAACAGTTCGCCACCTATAAAACCAACAAAGTTCAGTACTTTGTATTAGTTGAGCACATTTCTCTTTGCATGAATCACAAACTCGATGCATGCATGCTTTATATTTTGGACTACATGTTGTTAGCGCTATGGAAATTGATGATTGTTCAGTAATAATAACTCTATCTGATGCTGATTTGTTTTGAAAAATGAAAACTGGCGTGTTCTTTACAGCTGCATTGGTCCCGAGCCGATGATGGTCGCTTTACAATCCAAAAGGGCCTCAAACCAAAAAATTTTGTCCGACTACTTTTATAATCTCCCTGTTCGCAAAATGTATGTAAATTACGAATTTACGCATTTCTAAGCATAGAGCTGCTGCACGTTGATTATTTATATTCTAATAACTTCCTTTCTAGACATATTCATTCGCTGTAAATAATTTCTAGCAAAGAAATTAGCATGTCGCATTACTCTAAATTTCTTTAAAACTTTCCCCGAAACCATTTAAGCAAATACAAATTTACCTTTTTCTGTTTCTAATTCAGCGTTACGCTTATTTGACAAACCATAGATCCACAAAAAACGAGGCGCCCAAATACTGCAGGTTTCCCTTTTCATTGAAGCATTTTTCGCAATTCCTTCAGGCATCCAAATTTTCTGATTTTTTTTTTTTATTGACTTCTGTAGTACCTCTTCTCCAACTTCTCTTTTCGCTTCTTATTTATTTTCGGATAATTTTTTAAAGACAAAACCTTTCTTCTGAAATATATATCTCTTTTCCTTGTAAGTGTAGCGTTTGCATTCTTTGATGTTTATTCAGTGGATATTCTTTCCTTTTTCCTTGCTCGTTCTTTACGTTTTGCATTTCGCTTTTTTCGCCTGAGAATTTGTCGTCAGATCCAAAGTTCTTCTAGATATACCTTCGGTTTTCCTCTTTGCATGTTCCTCTCTGCGTTTTCTCTTTTGAACATTATGTATTGCAGGATTTCGTCTGATTTTTTAAAGATACTTTTCAACGTACTCCGCCCTATTATACTTCTTTTATTAGAAGAAGCTGTTGGATTTTTAATAGAAAATAAATGGAAAGGTCATCTTTTTACTTAGGACATGTTGAAGCTGCAGATTCTCTATTCTGTAAGTATTTCTTAGCCTTCCGCAATCGTTGTTCTCGTTTCTATTCCTCTTTTTCTCTTTTTTGCCTTATGTGGTCCCTTTTTTCAATGTTTTTTCCCGTTCCATACATAAACGAATACAATGTATTATTAACTTGACATTTCTGTTGATAAATTTTTATCTGTACTGATCTGCGGAAATTTTTCTTACATTAAATTTTTATTTTTCTTACACGAGAGATTCTTCACACCAGCGACTAACGCAATAAAAAATTCTCGATAAATATAGAAAATTCGCATTTTGTCGAACTAGAAGTCTCAAAAAGCAGACCACGAAAAAATAATTCTTTATTATGACTTTAAGGACAAGCGTTTATAACCATTGCCAGTTACTTCTTAGCCAGTTTAAATTAATTTGAAATTTTTATTCAATATACTAAATGCTACAAATAAATTGGTTTTGTCTAGTGATGCATTCGAGCTCGAGAGCTGACAAGAAAAAAACAAGATCCATATTTTTCTTTGCCTGTCAAGAAAAGATATTGATGTAAGGTATTGGGCTTTATAGCCTCAGCGCCAGGGGGCGCCCCTATCATGGCTCTCCGTCCACATATACCTGTAAGCCAAACAGTGGTAGTCAAGAGTCTCAAGAAACCAAGAAAGTCATAAAAAACTAAGAATTGTTTCAAGAATTGATATAATTTGTAAATTCGATTATATAATTTGAATATTTCTGAAATTTATGTTGTTTATAGTTACATTCCAGTTTCTGCTGTTTGGGATTTTCTTTTTCTCTTGTAAAAAATGATTATTTTCGAATCGTAACCTTTATTTATAATTCTTTCATGGCAGTTCTGAAAAGTCAAGGGTCAATAGTCTTGCTCGCTCGATCTCGACTTTTCTTGACAAGACAAGTCAAGCCAAAAAAAAATTTACCGGTTGGGTGCAATAATGGTGTTCTTGCATTTTCAGGAGTCACTTTTTTTCATTTGTTTCTCGGGAAGTTATGGACAAGAAAAGTGAAAACCGAGTGACTTCTGAAAATGCAAGTACACCGTTATTGCACCCAACCGCTGACACATTCAAGAGTTTCAAAATGTCAAGACTTGATGCACGAGTATCGAGAAATTGTCTTGTCGTGCATCACTAGTTTTGTCATTAAATATTTCTTTTAACATATTTTTTACAATGTATTCAAAGAACTATACAACCAAGTTGCGTAAACCAAGGAATCCTTCACGATTACTGGGATATCTGGCTTCAAAAAATGATATCTGTCTTCATTATACAAAGCTATCAACATTTTGTGTTTTTTAAGTCAGAAAATGCATTGTTTGAACAGGCCTCAGCTTCGGTTTTTTCGAAAATTATATATTTATTCAACAAAAAGCCCTGCAGAACAGAGAATAGAGTATTTTGTGCGGGGTCATTCAGCTTTTTTATGAATATAAAGCGAACAAAGATTTCAAATTTACTTTTAATCTATTCATAAATCATCAGAAAGATGCTTTCTGTAAAGAAACCTTAAGTTCAAAAACTTTTAGGTTGAATATGTACTCGTATTATATGTATGGTTCAACATGGTTCTCCGAAACGGATCCTCACCTAGATAATGGACTTTTGGCTCGTGTGGGGAGAATTGAGTGAAAGCGAAAATCGAATATTTTCCAGGATTATACAGGATTCGAACAGTTTTCTATCGAGAGTCGCCTTTCTGGAATAAATACTTCATTAAAATCGCAGAGACTCGCTCCTGTCATCTTGTCAAAGAGAGAAAATTTTAAAGGTCTTCTTATAAGTATTATTATGATCGAGGTTTCATCCTAAAATCTTCTCTGGATGAGATTTAACTTTCGGAGGAGGAGTGAGTGAGGGAGCTCGTTTCTACTAGGGGAGCTTCCATAAAGGATGTCACAGTTTTAGAGGGGGGGGGGGGGGTCAGCCGAATTGTGACAGTCTGTGACAGAGGGGTGGGTTCTGAGGCATGTGATTTCACTCAAGTTTCCTGTATGACATATGATGTAGAAATTAAAGCAAACCTCAGAACATGTTATATTTGTGAAAATTATGTGAATCGAAATTCAAATAATCGCTTATTGTAAACCGTCATTTTGAATTCCAAAAAGATCTGCTCACGATCGAGTGTTAATTAAAGGTGTGTTCACACACCTGTCTTATGCAAACGAAAAATGTATCTTCCTGCCACTCTACCATGTGACGATGCCACGCATTTATCTCACTCTAGATTTTTCTCTGTTTTTCTGTTGGATGTAAAATCTAGAGTGAGAAAAATGCATGGCATCGTCATGTGGTAAACGAAAGTTGGAGTTTTTTTATGTAATATTTGATAATATTCTGATTTTTATAAAGAAACCATATTGTGATTTTGACTTAAATTAATACAATGAAATTAATGTGATGACTAAAGCTTTTTTTTCAATTTTCCTAGACGATTATTTATTTTGCTGGTGTACTGAGAGAAAAACCTACCGTGACGTGACATAGTGGGGGGAAGGTCACAGGTTTTGTGACACAATGTGACAATGGGGGGGGGGCGTCGAAAATTCGCCAAAAAATGTGACATTCTTTATGGAAGCTCCCTAGGGATGTAACGACGGACGCGTGGTGCTGTAACCGGCTGTGGTAAGAGTTGACGGTCGAGCCACGCGGGTCGGATGGAGTGGAGACAGAGGGACTGCACTCTACTTAGTTGAGGGCAGGGTTCTTCTTCTCAACTTGCTTCTTCTCAACCTGGTCTAAGTAATTGTCCAAACCTTTTATTCCCTGTGGAGGGGTTTTCTGGTTGGTCTGGGATTTTGAGCGAAATATCTTGAAGGAATAAGGATTTTCGAATCTGTGAACGTTATTACAATCATGTATGCGGATGATGTAGTCATTTTTGCTGAAACGAAGATTGATGCATCTAGAAAATTAGCAGCCATTGGTAAATATTGCTTAATTATAAACTTCAGTAAGAAAGATCAAAACAAAAATTGTCATTTTTAAGAGGGGTAGAATAGGTGCCAAATTGGAGGATATTAAATTCGAGGGCAATCCCACTGAAATAGTTAACAAGTTCGTTCCTCTCGGGGTGCCAATCTCAAACACTATAATTTTCAATTAAGGAGCCTATGCAGCAATAAGTAGAGCGAACTTGGCTTCTGCCTTAGCTACAAAATTTATCCTTCAATCAGAATGTAATGCGTGGCATTTGATTACAAAAGTTTATGACTCTCTCGTCACTAGCTCATTAATATATGCTGCCCACATCTGGGGCTAAGGTCAATTAGAGAGACTGAAAAAAGCACAAGTCCGATTCAACAAAAGCATACTTTTTTGAGTAAAGGCACTCCTGATTTTGTATTCAGACTCGAGCTAGGGCTACAATATATTTCCTGTCAAGTAATAAAGATGGCTCTCAGCTTGGTCGTTAAAATTTTAGATATGGAGGATTCGCGCTTGCCTAGTGTTTGCTTGAAACGTCTTATTCGTACTTTAGAAACAAAAAATCTAAATTAGAACTGGCTTAATCACTTAGATTTTCATCTCGTTAGGGCTGACGTTCATATTAACTGGCGAGATGATAATAAACGGGAGTTTAGGAGTGAATTCCAAATATACTTGTTAAATTACAGGAGTTCTTTAGCTTACATGACGTACAACGTATAAATTCAAGTAACTTCAGCCTAATTTGTAAAAATATTTTTCTGGAACGTCTTAGCTCGGATAGCATTTACCTGAATGCGTAAGTACCTCCCTTATTCAAGCGTGTAATGGCTCAGTTGCGAACTTTCTCGAATTTGTAATTAAAATTACCACAAAAGACCTTACGACTGTAATTAATCCCAGGCATAAATGCTCTTTGAGTAACCTTAACGAGAAGGAGGACCTATGGCACATATTTGTCAGATGTCCAATGTATCCACCCAAAATATAGCTTTACTTGAAAGAGTTAGTCAATATAGACTCGGACAATCTCTAAAAACTTTTTGTTCTTCCAGAGAATACATGTATATATGATATGGGTAATTTTATCACTGAAATTCTAAGGATACGCGCATTTTGTCTATTCAAATAACGTAAATATCAATAACAATAATAATAGTGTACGTAGGCTTAGCCTCAAAGAATAACTGCATTTTAGATTAGACTGATTGTACTTAAGCTATTTTAACACTAAGTATCTTTGTACTTTTTGTGTTTTTCCTGTATCGTCACCCACTCGCTATTGATTTCTGTAATCTGAAAAGCAATAAGCTGACAAGTATTATTATTATCGAGGTTTCATCCAAAAATCTTTTTTTGATGAGAGTTAACTTCCAGGGGAGGGGTGAGTGAGGGATTTCGTTTCTAGAATGGGTGTAACGACGGACGCCTGGTGCTGTAACCGGCAGCGTAAAGAGTTGACGGTCGAGCCACGCGGGTCGGATGGAGTGGAGACAGAGGGACTGTACTCTACTTAGTTGGGGGCAGGGTTCTTCTTCTTAACTTGCTTCTTCTCGACCTGGTGTAAGTAATTGTCTGAACCTTTCATTTCCTAAGAAGGGTTTTTCTGGCTCTTCGGGGGTTGTGAGTAAACACCTCTGGATGAATCTCTCCCAACACTGAAGGGCGCTCGCTGTGAGCGAGCTAGAATTTAACCAAGAAGGGAAGGATGCGTGCTATATAAATTATATCTTTGCCGGAGAGAAGTTTTGTGAAAGAGGGCAACTCTTTCATCGGAGCGAAGATAAGATATGGAATCAAAGCCGCGCAGCACCCCGTGTAAAAATATTTCGTCTTGGATTTCATCTTGATGATGGGCAATAAAGACATATCCAAGACTTGTTCAAGACGTTTGGGAAGTCTGACTTATGAGACGGAGCCAGACTTGATTCATCTCTTGAACCAGGAAAGAGGTTTCCATTGCCTACCTCTCCTGGCGAAAGGGGTCTTCCTTATACTGTCATAAAAACTAATCCTTATTTATGTTTAAAAAATTTTGTAAATTTATTATACAATATGCATATTGAATGAATCCATTTTATTTCATTTATTGTTACTATTACGCTTGT
>JAUMHM010000004.1:12687905-12735038 GCA_032362435.1 Melikaiella ostensackeni
TATATAAAACTTCCAATATAGAAAAAAAGAAAAAGAAAAGGTCAGATAGTTTTAAAAAACTGATCTTAAAGTTACCTTACCATATGTCCAAGGCCTTTCTGAACGATTGAAGAGATCATTGAAAAAATTTAATATAAATGTTCATTTTAAGAATATTCATCACTTCAGAAAATCTGTTAATTAATAAAAAAGATTCTGAAGAAATAGAAAATTTATCTAATGTTGTTCATCTTATTGAATGCAAAGGCTGTAATGAAGTCTACATCGGTGAAACTAGCAGGAGATTGAAAAATCGAATTTACGAACATAAAAGAGATTGCAAAATTGTCAATTTGAATACAGGTTTGGCACAACGCTTATGAAAATTTGATCATTTTTATGATTCTATTAATATTAAAATTTTGGCTAGGGAAAATAATACTTTTAAAAGAAGAATCATTGAATCGATTCACATTAATAAAAATATTAAAACTTCAATAAATTTAAAATCTGAAATAATGAATATAAACTAAATTTATCAATGCATTATGCATTAACATCCCTTATTATATTTTTTTCAGCAATCGATTTGACAACATTTCATTCCACTTAAAATTTGGCACTCTTATTTCATCCGAAGTTTATTAACATGTTCGCCTCACTATTGCGTACCTTCTTTTAAGTAACTTTTGAAAAAAAAAAAAAAAACATGCTAAGTTGACTCAGGTATGTTGTTGAAGAATTTGTTTTTGTAAAACCTTGTCCTCTTATTGATGTCTTGAGAAATTGTTAATTTCTTATAATTATTTATAACGTTAATTGATTTTAGATTTTATTGACTCTTGAAAAAGACCCGCATTGCGGTCGAAACGTTGAGCATACACAATGAATGTGTTTTTAGAATATTTTACTGCCTTTTGATTGGAGAGCGTAAGACCGAATAACAGCTGGAACAATTGTGGAGATTATCAACAATGTACAAGCAATTACTGGAAGCAAAAATGTAACGAATGAAGCTAAAATTGTAATATAGAATTACTCACGGACCCTCGTGGAGAGCTTAGCGGATGTGCTGGGGGTGAAGAGTATGAATTTTCCTATGCGTTTATTAGTCAGTTCAAGTGTTTATTTGTGAACCGTGATGTGCGAAGGCTTTTTGAAAGTCTGTACCTAGGGTGATTGCTACAGAGATTGATCAGCGATCCGTGTTGCTGAGGCTAGAACCGAACGAGTTCCGCTTATCCCGAAAGGTATTTGGCCTAATCTTATAATAAAAAATAATAATATCTCTTCATTTGTGCAAAATAATTAAATAGATAAAAAAGACGAATGTAAAGAAAGGTACAACTAACTAGAGATGAGAGGTTTAAAAGCATTTTCATTTCTAGCTACTTTTTAGGAGTTCCCAAGTATTAGAGTTGTGCCCCAGGAAATTTAAAAATGAAACAATAAGGAAAATGAAGCGAGTTTCGGTCGCTGAGTAGAGAAAAAACTGGAGCTCTTCAAGTCCCTCAGGTTATGAAGGTTATCCACTCGACGTTTTCCGAGGCCAACTGGCCGAGATACTTTTCCAAATAGACGGGCGCGTTTCACTGCGATATCTCGCGTTACGCGAATGAAAAGATGTTGAAACGCTTGAAATACCTTCCCGGTAGAAAGGTTGCTTTTAAACAGCGCAAGAGAAAGGGAATAGAGAAGAAAGGCACACTTCTAGAAAAGTATATTGACAGAATGCCCCCAAGTTTGTTTTTTCGCCTGAATTTTTTTCTGAAACGCAGAATTCTTCTTTAATGCGTGAATTTAGGCGTCAGCTTTCGCCCTTTTTTTGCTTCAAATTAATTTTCTCGATCTAACGTTGAAAATAAAATATCACATACAGGAGTGGATTTCACTCGAAGGTAGTTTCATGGTATAAAATGTTGCTTATTTGAATTTCAAAAATCAGTTCCTGAAGCGGGCGGTGAGCGCCCATCAAGAAGGCTTTCGTAGGCAAAAGTGTATCTTTTTTTAAATATCTTTTATATATTGTTTTCGAAAAACAAAGAATGTAACTAGCAAGTTTGATTGTTTGTTGCACATTTGAATGCTAGGAACTTCAATTTGAGCCATCCTTGTAAAAAATCGGTCTTAAAGAAAAACTTCGAGCACAATGGTCTTAAAAACCAAACCTCATTTTGTTTCTATTTTCTAAGCATTAATAACAAAAAGCTCTGTATCATAGCAAATTTTATTTTTCATCGCAATTATACATACAAGGAGCTTCAATTTGAGCCATTCCCGAGGAAAAGCGCACTAAAATAAAGCTTCCAGCCTAGTGGTCTAAAGAAAAAACCTCATTTTTCCTAGTTTCTAGACATTGATAACAAGAAAAAACTTTACATCGAAACAAATTTTATTCCTTATCACAATTATACATCCCAGGAGCTTCAATCTGAGCCATGCCCGAAAAAAACAGATTAAATAAGTTTTGAACATAGTAGTCTATAAAAATAGAAATTTTTTTATTGCTTATTTGCATGCCAAGAGCTTCAATTTGAGCCATACCTGAAGAAAATCGTTCTAAACGAAAAGCTTACAGCGTAGTGGTGTAAAAGAATAAATTTTCTTCATTTTTTCAGCTGTTTTCAGAAAACAAAAGAGGTAAAATAGCCAATTTTATTCTTTATTGCATATCTAACTGCCAACAGCGTCCATTCTAGCCATCCCTTAAGGATGTCGGACCAAAAGAAACGTTTTAAGTATAGTGGTCTAGGAAATCAAATTTCTTATCTGAATTCTAGCTTTCAAGGACTTCAATTTGAGCCATTCCCGAAGAAAATCGGTCTGAAGGAAAAGCTTCCAGAATATGGGTCTTTCAACCCCTCAATTTTTCTATTCCTCCCCCTTTTTCTTTGATCCCTTCCCCTTACCTGATACTATGGATCGAATACAAAAGCTCAGGGTCGTAGCTATAATAGTTCTTTTATAGGCGTGCCGATAGATGGACAAACAACTGAACCTTTTCATAACGGTTTCGCCGACGAAACCCTAAACATAATTTTAAAAAATACTAAAAAAATTGATATAATCCATGTTTAGGCTAAAAATTTCAGTCAGTCAAAATTCAATTGATTAAGTCAATCAAAGATGCTTTGACTGGGACAACTGAACCATTTTATAACGGTTTTGCCTATGAAACCCTAAAAATTATTCAAAAGAATACTGAATTTTTTTTGAAATAATTCATATTTATGCTCTAAATTAAAATCAGTCAAAATTTTAACTTATGCTCTTGCTTCCTCATAGATGGAGAGCTTTGTAATCGTAACAATGGTAAATGGTAACTGACCAAAAGATTTCTAAAAATATTCGTTACACTTTTTTAGCACTTTATAATATTTGAGAAGTGGTTTTTTTTGTCGTGAAACTTTGTTTATTCTCATAATTCAAAGTATCAACTTTGAACTATGAGAGTAAACAAGGAAGTAGAAAATTCCTTAACCTGAGACGAATAGATTGACCTTTAATATTAATACATTTTGTTCAAAATTAAGGAAGTTATGGTAAGGTATAAAACTTGAAAAATCTATTTTTCACAGTAAAATTTTTTTCATTGAGACAATTCAAACTTGATGTACGAACAAAAGAGACTCCTTGATTCGAGACAAATTCCTTGATCTGATTGTATTTTATTATTTTTATGGTGAGTGGGAGATCCCGTCAGAGCACCCACGGATATTGTATACAAAAATACTTTTATTAGTAATCTTAAATAATAAAAAAAAAATCAAAAATGCATCTTCTGTGAGGCAGCAAAGTGCTCATCAAATTAGCACCGTACAATTCTAAATGAAAACAAAGTGGAAATACCCAACATAAAATTCACAATTTGTTTACACTATTTCAGCTAATTTTAAACGATCTTAAAGTCAGATAATAATTGCCATAATATGTCTATTATAATGACTTTATTAGTATCGATTTCCAAGAATCAAGGAATTATAATTTTGTTATTTTCATTGATGAAAAAATTAATTCTTATCAATTCGCAAATCTAAAATTCGGCGTGAAGTACTAAACTAGTTATTAAGACTTTGAAGTAGGTTCGAATAAGAAAAATCAATTCATTTCTCCAAAATTCTATGACTTTCTCATGTCTTTTAGGTCTCATAGCAATCCCAAAAGACTGAGTAATATTAGAAGCATCAGTAAATCAATTTGTCGGTTCAAGATATCAAGGGGAGGATGATTTTAGTTCGAAACTAATATAAGGATAATACTATAACTATATCAACTTTTATGATTTTCATGTTAGTGTGGTTGAATAGGGCGGAGGAAATTTGATTCCAGATGTTATTTTTTGTCGTCATATATACTGTTCGTAAATTGAAAAATCGTATTATTGAAACATCCGTGATCCCCTTTTTGTTCTCCATTACAAACGGCTTACGTCAGACAGGCGACTGTCCGGAACGTCGAATACAGGATATTGGTAGCAATAAAAGGAGCATTATGTAGAAATTCGATTACTTACACTCCACGAGAAACAATACCTGAAAACGTTTTTTTTTGTCATTCTTTGTAAAAAAATTTTTATTGAGAATGCACCGATATAATATGCAACAAGTCTTACATTTTCTATTACCTTGAAAAAAGTGTTCAATGAACACTGAAACGTTATTAGGCATTTGTCAATATGTTTTATTGTAATTTTAAAAAAAGACGAAAGAAGAGAGAGCAATGGGAATTGAAAAGTTGCCTTCTTTTTCTTTTCTTTCTCTTTTTTTTTTTTTTTGAAATTCGAATGGAAATATTTAAAAGTGCATTGTCCAAATTTGATTTCCGGACTCTTGGTTCTATAATTTCCGAGAATCTCGCAGTTAAAGTTGTACACTGTTATTATGAGGTAACAGGAAATGCTTTAATTTTATTTATGTATCCTCGACTTGGAAATTACACTTATAATAACTCTATCTCTCTCCCTCTACAAAATCGATATAAAGCAACCTGGTACTAACGTATAAAAATCGAGTTCAAATGAGTATTTCGAAATTCCCAGTTGGAAAACCCGGTGGCAATGAGCCTGAAACTCACTCCAACGACTGAAGTGACTAAAGCACAGCTGGGACCAAGGTGATAATATAAATTCCAATGGAATTTCACAGATCCTACGACATTCGTTTTGACCGTTAGATCGAACCAATCTGCGGCGAGTGCAACGTAACGTCTGTCCTACTTATAGATCTTCTCTTTGCCTCTATGTTTGCAATCATTGCGTCCTTCAAATAAATCACACAACTTATTGCATCTGTATACTAACTGAAAAATTTGTTCAATATCTTATTCACGATCAATAAAATGTGATTTTTACAGTCTCGTATCATAAAAAATTGTCGGTGTCTGTATTTCTTTATGTCTGTATGTTTGGTGACCTAAATGTTGTTGCCGCGTTAATTTTTGAATGAGGGGTGGATCACTCTCAGTTTGTGTGTTTTTTATTATTATTATACAATTGGGCCAAATCCCTTTTGGTGTAAGGGTAACTCGTTCGGTTCTAGCCTCGTTATACTGACAGAGATTAGGAAATGTATATGGAAAGATTAGGTAAGGGATGTGTAGGTAAAGAGATAGGATTTAGATCAATCTTGGAGTCGCGTATTGCTCATGCAAACGACTGAATTGTCCCACAACGCTGCTTCGAAACAAGTCTTTGATCAACCTCTCTAGCAATCAACCCATGTGAATAGTTTCAGTGCGGCCATCGTACATCACGATTCACACATATACACTCAAACTGACTGATAAACCCATAGGAAGATCCATACTCTTTACTCCAACCATATTCACTATGCAAAGCTCCTCACGATGGCCCACAAGTGTAAAAAGCCTCTCGTTTCAGGCGTCACTTTTATTCTTATAAACAATTGTCCTGCATACATCCCTATGCTTGCATGCATCTTTTGCTTCCATGACATCCATACATTCGACATCACACACTCCAACCATTCTTTCTTTGGACAACCTCTGGTTAGGCTACCATTCACCTTACCTAAACACACTTGCTTGGTTAAGTGTCCTTTATTCATTCTCTCAACATGACCAAACAATCTCAGCAAATTTCTATCACTCTTGTCAATAAATGTTCCTTGTACACCACATTCTTTGAAAACTCATCGATTACTAACTTTGTCCGTTAGCGTTTTTCTGCACATATTCCACAGGAAGTGCATGTCAACCGCGATAACTTTACTATTATACTTTTCTTGCTACATCCAGGTCTCGTTACCATACAGCACAGTGGGTGCAAGCACAGAAATATATATTGTAATTCAAGCTTTCTTTGTTATATTTTTACTTCTAGTAACGGCTAACACACTGCCAATAATATTTCGACCCTGGTTTATGAGTCTGGATATCACCGTATCTATTTTTCCATCAGCAGTGAATACACTTCCAAGATACACGAAATTATCAACTCTTTATATACTCTCTTCGTTTAGGATAACTGCGCACATTGTTTTCTCACCCCTTGTTTCAAGCACAATAACTTTTGTGTTACTCACGATAATCTTAAAACCCATATTCTTCATGATGTTATCCAGCCTACTCAACATTATCCGCAAATTAGCGACTGATTCTGCCGTAACAACCATCTCATCTCCAAACGCCAGTCCACGCACTTTCACTGTCCCGAGATCGACACCTTCTAGGTCTAAGAGTACCGTTCTCAGACATTTGTCCCTGTATATATTGAACATCCAAGAGGAAGTAACGCAGCCTCGCCTAACGCCCAGATTAATATCAAACTAATCTCTCAGGTGTCGATCTACTCTTACATTCGCTTTACTACCATTTTATATTGCTTTTATTTCTTTTAGAAAACAACCATTTGCTCCACACTCTTGCAAGACTTCCTAAAGTTTAGTTCTATCAACCTTATCGAAAGCTTTTTTCAGATTAACGAGTGCTCAGAAATCTTTTCTTTTTACTTTCAGACTTTTTTCTGTGATCTGTCTTCAGCTAAATATTTGATACGCATATGATCTTCCTGGCAGAAATCAACACTGGAATTCCCAGATTCTTTCTTGAGTTATTCTTTACGAATAAGTATTTGGTGAATATTTGGAACTACACCGTTCTCAGTACACATGTATTCATAAATTTGCTCAGCCACACAAAGAAATATCCGCCATCGTTCTTCAGAATTCCAGTGGTAATACCAATTGCAGACACTGTGTCGTGGATATCGATTCTTCTTTCACCACCTACAACGGGGTAGTGTAACTTAACTTCTTCTTGTCAAAACTGTTATGCTTCATAGATTGATTGACCTTCATACAATTCCTTGAAAAAATCACTCACAGAGTCTTCTTTGTCCTTATCCCATACCAGTTCACCATCAGCATTCCTAAATCCGATCAACTCAGTGATAGTAGTTCCTCTCGTAATCTTATTAACTTATTTCCAAAATGACTTTTTATATCCTTCCAGATCATTTTGCATTTTTCATCTTCTTCTGCTATGATTTTATCCTTGCTTTCCTTGACTAGTATATTTGCTCTTTTGTTTTTATGCCTCTAATCAATTTCTAGTCTAATCCTCTTCTCATTGCTAAGACCTTTAATATTCAGCTTTCTTGAGCACGTTTCCTTTTTTTCGTCAGTTGCCATGCGGAATCCATCATTCCAACAAGCATCTCCAGTCTTTCTTCCTGCAACTGCAGTACCACACACTTCAGATGCACTCTTGAAGATGCTTTCCTGTGGCATGACTTGAATATTCTCTCAGCTTAACGCTATACCTGTATAACTCTTGAACTTCTGGTTTCTGCAAATTTCTATCTTAACTCGCATCTGCTCCGACTTCTTAAATATTCTTTTTCTCCTCAATCCTTGACCTAGGTTCATTTTTAAAACTGTGTGATAGTCATCCATTCCGCATTCAGAACCACTCACAACTCTTGTATCTCTTAGTATCTTTGTCCGTCTCGCATTGGCTAGAACAAAGTCAATCATACAGTGGTTTTTTCCTCTGCACGAAATATAAATATAGACCATTTCATGTCTGAACCAAGTAGATGTCATGAAAGAGCCTTCTTCTATGCATAATTTTATCAATTTCTTCCCGTTAGCGTTCGCTTTTGGATCTCCGGAATGACCAAGTATTCTGTCGGTATCTTCGCGTTGCACACCAACCCAATCATTCATATCTCTGAGTAGAATGATTTATTTCTCAGGATCGCAAGTACCTATAATATCTTTTAATGTGTCCCAGAAGATATCTTTACATACATCACGACTATTACCATCAACTGTAACGAAGCATGTTTAATGTTTAATGTGTCCCAGAAGATATCTTTACATACATCACTACTATTACCATCAACTGTAACGAAGCATGTTATGATAAATAGCATTCTGGTTCCAACTTTTATTTTTACTCATAATAATCTAGGAGATACACAATGTTACTTTTTGACATGCTTTTTTGCTCTCTGATTTACAATTAGACCGACTCCTTGGCTATTATGTAATTCATTATCTACTCCTGATCAAAGTTCAAGTCCTTTTTCTGTCTATCTTATCTTACATCCCCTTTCCTTTCTTTCGGTAAACATAAAATATCTAGTTTGTTTAGGTGCATTGTAACTCTCAATTACCTTTCCTTAAGACAATTTACACCTCTAGTTTTGGAAACACCCCGTCTCCATTCATCGCCTGAAACTTTTCCGAGGGCATGCCTTTCGTCAACAAAAGTGTAAATCCAATGCGAGGCAACATTATTATTTATATTGTTCATTATTTCAATTATACATCCAACGACCAACTTCAGGCGATAAATACTTCCCACCAGTATAAGATCATGACCAAACGAAGCAGCTAAATCGTCATAAGGTGGTTTGTCCATTCATGACATTAGTCCCATCAAACTTCGGTCATTCAAAGGAAAGTATGAAAACAAAGCCAGAAACAAAGGAGTCATTATTAGTTTGTGTAGTATACTGATAAGGTCAACAGCTTCCTCCAGATTTGTCTTTAAGATGGGAAAAGCCCTTAATGTTCCTTAGCGATTCTTAACGTAAAATATGCAGAAATGTGGCGGAATTCCCAACCCTGAATAAACTTGACAAGCCTTGAAACTTCCATAAATTTTCTTTACCCTTCAAAAGTGTCCTAAATTTCCTAAAACTACAAACGTTTTCATGTAGATTCATTAATTTTCAAAAGTTTCAATCGTTTTTAAACATTTTTAACAATTTTCAATTATTTTCATAAGTTTCCCAAAGTGTTGAAAAATGGGGAATGAATTCTCAAGAAAGGCTTCGCAATACTTGAGAATGTATCGAAATATTTAGAAATATCTGTGAATACAAGAAGTACCTAGAATATACGGAAACATGAGAAAATATGTGGGAATATTTGAGAACACTTATGAATACTTATTAAAACGTATTTCTAAATACCTCTTTCATTGACATAATTAGTAGATTTGGTACAACAGGAATTGCCCAAATTAGGTTCCAATGATTTAGAAGGCATATGCTACTTAGTATACATATGTGTCGGTTGAAACTTGAAAAAAATGTCAGAACCGGGTGCCAACAAATGTTAAACATTTTGTTCCCGAAAAAAATTTTGTCAAAACAGTTGGCTTCCTTTCTGATTTCTAATGTACTTGTAAGAAGTCACTTGTTCATGAACTTGAAGTGGCGAATCGTAGGTGACATCGATTTTGCTTGTTCTTTCAAACCATTGTTATTTGAAAATTTTCACAAATTGAGTTTTTTCAGTTAACACCTGTGTGGGGTGTTGTTTTCATATACCTGTAAATTCGACCAGATAGTGATGTTAGTGTCGTTTATTCTCTTCCAAATCCAGAATTTGGGCTTTAATCCTTATTTTAATCGCTCACTCTTTACCATTCATGTTCAGTTCAGTTTTGATTTTATGACAAATTTGTTCGATTTTAACTTCATATATCGGAAAAAAAATTGCAATATTTTTCAACTGTGAATTAGGACCCAAATTTTGTATTCTGAAACAAGTAGAAATAACTATTATTTCTACCTGGTCGAACTCACATGAAACCAACACTGTTGTTCACAAGCATTGACTTGAACGCATCCTAGGAATTAAGAAGAAAAACAAATATTTTGGAGGGAAAAATTCACATTTTTGGAAATACATAAAAAACGGTAACGCATATTTAAAAAAAATTTTCGAGTTTCAGAAAAACATCCGCTATTTTGGTAATTTTCAAGGTTTTAAAGGCCTCATTATTTATTTGAAAAAATAAATGTTCAAGAATATTGGGCACCCGATCTTGAAAGTTTTGTTAGGTTCCAAAGAACACATGCACCTACCATGTTTTATGCCTTCTTGGCAATTTGAACCTAATTTTGGTGTACTGCTGCTAAGTCATAAAATCGTGTGTAAGGTCATGCTATACTCAGCCGATTTCTATTTTACCGACATATGTTTTCGCAACAAGTTACGTCCATACGAATTAAGGTATCAAGTTGAAATTTTCGAAAATTTGTTAAAAGGCACTGGGGAACTTTTGTATGGATCTAAATTCCTAAAACTACAAAAAAAATTCAATCCTGGAAAATTTTGTTTGGATTTCGAGAAAGGACTCCGCACCAAATGTACAGAAAATGGCCTTTTGTTAAAACATTTAAATATAATTTTCTTTTTGTATTTTCGAACCTGCAGATAAAAAATTCAAAAGGAAAAAGCAAGAAAAGAGGATAGTTTTTAGATAATCACATGTCAAAGTTTCAATTTTTACATGTATTTTAAGGACAAAAAGCTTATTTTAGTGAAATGTTTTTTTTCTCACAAAATCTTTGATAGATTTGGCTGAAACCTTTACATTTTGACAATCAAACATGCCGAAACAAGAGGTTCATACTCACGGACTAGAAAGATTAACGATTTTTTGGGAATACAGCATGTGTTGGGGGCATTTTCATACCGTAAATGTCCACGTATGGAAATCATAATTTCTTCGTAACTAAAATCACTAGAGATTTCCTATTCAACTTCTACGGTATGAAAACACTTTCAAATAAGTAGAGGAAGCGAGCATAGCAAGAATATGTCTTTGAAATAATTTTAGGGGATGTTTTAATATCTCTTAAACATTGAAACCGGGAAAATGGCCGAAAACACAGGAGATGTTTTGATTAAAATATCAACGTAGGAAATGACCTCAAAATAAGTATAAGTCACGTTTACTCACTAGGATAGATTTTTGAATTTACTTTGAGGGTTGTTTTATTATCACTCGAACATTAAAGCCGAAATAGCGACATTTATTTATAACTAAAATCACACAAGATTTTCTGATTAATCTATGAGGATAGGAAGTCATATTTTTTGCACAAGTAACTATTTTTTGGCAGAAAATACTTTCGTACAACCCTAAGAACTCCGTGAAGTAGTTACAGCCACTCAGAATATGTGGAACTCACCCCAGTCATCCCTAAATATTTTGAAAATTCTACAAAATCACCCCAATTCAAAAATACGCTTGGTTTTTGTTGATACTGCTTACAATTGATTTAAAAAGGCACACCAAATGTTTCATCCCCATGATTTATGTGCAAATCACCCCAGTCACCCCTAAATATTTTGAGAATTCTACAAAATCACTCATATTAAAAATATGCCACATTTTGATGATACTGCTTACAATTGATGCTAAAAAGGTACACAAAAAGTTTTATCTCCATGATTCGTGTGCAACTCACCCCAGTCACTCTCAAATATTTTGAGAATTCTACAAAATTATTCCAATTAAAAATTACGCCAGGTTTTGTTGATACTGTATACAATTGATGCCAAAGAGGCACATAAAAAGTTTCACCTCCATGACTCGTGTGCACCTCACCCCAGTCACTGCCAAATATTTTAGGGGTTGATGGGGCGAGTCGTGAGGATGAAACTTTTTGTGTCTCACTTTGGCATCAATTGTAAACAATATCAACAAAAACCTGGCGTATTCTTTAATTGGGGTGATTTTGTAGAATTCTCAAAATATTCAGGGGTGACTGGGGTGAGTTCCACATTTTCTAAGGGGCTGTAACTACTTTAGGGAGTACGCAATCATTTTTTGCCAAAAATTCTGTGCAAAAAAATATGACTTGCTATCCTTATAGATTAATCAGAAAATCTTGTGTGATTCTACTTATTAAGAAATGTCGATATTTCGAATCTCCTGTGTTTTCGGCCATTTTCCCGGTTTCAATGTTTAAGAGATATTAAAACATCCCCTAAAATTATTTCAAAGACATATTTTTGCTATACACGCTTCCTGTACTTATTTGAAAGTCTTTTTATACCGCAGAAGTTGAATGGAAAATCTCTAGTGATTTTAGTTACGAAGAAATAATGATTTCCATACGTGGACGTTTAAGGCAAGAAAACACCCCCAAAACATGCTGTATACCCAAAAATCGTTAATCTTTCCAGTCCGTGGGTATAAACCTCTTGTTTCAGTATGTCTGATTGTCAAAGTGGAAAAGTTTCAGCCAAATCTATCAAAGAGTTTTTGAGAAAAAAAAAAATATGTCAGAATATTTGGAAATACTTTGGAATATTTGAAAATGCTTTCGAATATTCAAAAATATCTAGAACATTGAGAATATCTTTGAATACCTAGGAATATTGCCAGAATATATGGGAATATTTCGTTAGTGTACAAAGAATATCGGAATTTTTGACTTCTCGCTTGTGAAAGATTTGTCGAATCGAATCAGCCTTTGGTACACTTTTTTAGGGTCTCCGAATGAAGGTCAAGTTCGCTAACTAAATAAATCCATTGGACCCTGGCTCCGCCCAAAATGTGCAGAAAATTGGATTTAGCCAAAATGTCTAATAATAATTTTTGAAAATAATTTCTAACCTGCAGATTAATAGTACAGTATACATATTTTAAAAGAAAAATTCGTTTAGCATTGAAAATCATTTTGAGGGTTGTATCATCATCCCTCAAAGATCTAGGGATGGAAATTGACATTTCAAAAAAACCAAAACCACGGGACATTTTTAAATTAAACTATTGGGGTGGTAAGTCATTTGAAAATAAGAGCTGAAAGCATCTCATACCAGGAAAAGGGTTTGAACTCAATTAAAGGGTATTTTTGAAATCCCTCAGAGACTCAATCAAGGAATTCGACATTTTATAAAAATGCAAATCACGGGAGATTTGTTATTAAATTATTGGAGACGAAAATCACCTTAAGAGAAATGTGGGGAACATTTACTAGAAGGAAAAATGTTTGAATTAATTTTGAGGGTATTATTTTTTATTTTTGTTTTAGTATCTCTTAAAGATTCAAATAAGGAAATCAATACTTGCCAGCAACCAAATCTACGGGAAATTTCATGATTGAACTAAATAGTTTCAGCAAGAAGTCTCCCGTCGTTTTAATTTCTGGAAAATCTTTAATCTTTGAGGGTTCTTAAAATTACCCTTAAATTAGATTTAAACCATTTTCCTGAAAGGAGATATTTTCCGCAGACATTTTCAAGTGATTTCCGACCGTGAAGATTTAAACGAAAAATCTCCCCTGATTTTAATCATTAAAAAATGTTGATCTCCCCCCTCAAATGTTTAAGAGATGTTAAAACAACCATTAAAATAAATTCAAACAATTTTCCTGCTAGGGAACTTTTCTCTCGTTTATTGTGATTAGATTTCCGACTCCAATGGTTTATTAAGAAAATATCGCTTACTTTTTATTGTGAGGAAATTTCGATTAACTTGCTTGAATCTTTAAGCGATGTTAAAGCAGTCAATAAAATGAATTTAATTACCTTTTCTGCTCGGGGTTGTTTTTCACAGTTATTATTATTGAGTGATTTCTAACCCTAATAGTGTAAACGAAAAATCCCCTGTTGTTTTGGTTGTTAGAAAATGTTGATTTCCTCCCTCAAATCATCAAGGGATATTTGAATAACAGTTCAAATATATTCAAACCCCTCTTATGGTAGAAGTTTGATTTTTTTTGGAACTTCGATTCCCTTGCTTAAACGTTTGAGGAATGTTGAAACAACCCTTAAAATAAGTGCAACGACTTTTCCTGCTAGGATATGTTTTCTGCATTTATTGTAGAATTATTTTCGACGCCGATACTTTAGCTAACAAATCTTAGTTGATTTTTCCACCCGAGAAATTTCAATTTCTTTGCTTGAATATTTGAGGGATGTTAAAACAATCCTCAAAATAATTTTAACAACCTTCCCTACTAGAAAATGTTTACCACATTTATTTTTAAGAGATTTCCGACCCTAATGGATGAAAAAAAATCTCCCATGGTTTTTATTGTAAGAAAATGTTGACTGCACTGCCTGATTCTATAAGGAATGATAAAACAACCCTTAAAATAAATTCAAACACGTTTCATAGTAGAGGATGCCTCCTTTACTTATTTTGAAGTGATTTCTCGCCCTAATGGTTTAATCAAAAAATATTTCATGGGTTTAGTTTTTTGGAAATGATGATTTCCTTGCATAAATCTTCAAGGGATGATAAAACAACCCTAAAAGTGAGTTTAAACACTTTCACTGCTAGGAGATGTTTCTCATATTCATTGTGAAGTGATTTCCGACCCCAATAGTTTAATCCCAGAATCTTCTGTGGTTTTTATTGTTAGAAAATGTTGCTTTTTCCTGGAATTTTTAAAGCAGGCCTGCCGAAAGAGGAGAAGGACTCTTCCGATGCCAGACGTCCGCTTTCATCTCCATTGACAGTCCGAAGGACGGGTGATGGTAGAAGCCGCATTGTCTTCAGTCGACGTCAGTTAGCCGTCAGTTAAGTTGCTAGGAACATTTTTCCAGGGCGCCTTGGGGTAACAGTACTTTCTTACTTTTGTATCGATTCATAAATCAAAAATCTAGAACTGGGTTTCTTGATTCCAATTTTTGACAACTCAGCGCAGTGATACGCGATCGCGATTAGGTACCCTCAACTTACGATAGACTTAAAAATGAATGAGGTTAATTAAAAAATTAAAAAATTAAATTGAATTAAATTAAATTAAAAAATGAATTGAGTCCACTCATTCACAAATTGTCAAACTATCCATTTGTTTACAAACATTTTTCGGAAAATAACAAAATAGCAACTACTCTTAACTAATCGTAATCGTGCGAAAAAATGATACTTGTTCATTTGTTTATTTATAACATCATAAACCATTCTTTTCTTACTGCAACACATGATAAATTATTTCTGCAGAGTCCGTTGGAAATTGATTTGTTGAGCGATTTTTGTCCAAAAAAAGTTCTTTTTGGCACACTGTGGGGCGCTTTGGGGTGACCTTTTAGCTTTCACCTCAATTAGCTCTAACTTTATAGTAAGGTAAGATAATCTAATCCAAATCGCGGATCAGTGCATTGCGTTGTCTTAATAGGGACCTAGAAATCTAGTTCTGGATTATTCATTTATAGGTCGATACAAATAATTTCAACGACCTTTCCTACTAGTACTTGCCTACCACATTTATTCCTGGGAGATTTCCGACCCTAATAGATGAAACAAAAAACGTCCATGGTTTTCATTGTTTGAAAATGTCGATTTCCTTGCCTGAATCTCTAGGGGATGTTAAAATAACCCCCAAACAATAACAGGCGAATTTTTCTATTAAAATACATGTGAAAATTGCAATTTTTGAATTATTTGAGTAAAAACTGTATATTTTTGTAATAACTGTCTTTCGAGATATTGATTTGCGGGTTTGAAGTCATAAAAAAAATTATAATTAGATATTTTGAATGAGAGTAATTTTCTGTAAATTTGGTGCGGGTTCTTTTAGAATATTTTTAGAAATATTTTTAAAAAATTTCAGAAACAGATGTCAGTGATTCTGGCAGGTGACAAAAAGACTTACAAATTATCCTTATGACATTTTTAAAACTAAAAAAATTTGAAAAGTTAAAGTAACGCAACTAATTCTCGAGGAAATAGTCAACCTTAAACTTCATTATCTTCTTTCTTACAAACGAAAACTCCTACAACTTTGAATCTTGTTTTCCTGGATGGGAAATTTATCAAAATGTGATTTCTGTAGGTATTTTTATACAGGGAATTAAAACTGAAGATAGAAAAAGCGATAAAAAGACAAAGTGTCAGGGACACCACTTCTCGTGGTAAATTCAAATGTCCTACGAAAAATGTCTCTTAATCTTTTTGTTGTCTTGCATTGTGCGCGAGAAATATGAAAAATTCAATTCACCGAAAAAAAGTTCTTTTGGCGACAAAAAGGATTCAGACTGCATAAAATTTATGGGATGTCTTTTTATATAAGCACGAATTTTTGAAATTTCGGGCTTATATAAAGAAGGTATTCTCTGAGCTATGCAGGTGAAATAGTTTTTGTGGTCACGAGAATTTTTTTCGAAAAATAAAATTTTTAAATTTTTCTGGCGAGTAATGTGAGATACCGTAAAAGAGTAAGAGGCATTCATTGTACAAATTTTTGAAATTAGCAAACTTCTTTCTTAGCATTTTTCAAAAATCTATCACTGTTCGTAAGAATAATGCGAACACTCAATTTTCCTCAACGAAATTCTCTTGACCAGAAAAATAGTTTGGCCCGCATGAAACTTACAAAGTTTCTTCTTTATTCGAGTACCAATTCAGCAAAATTTTTCAGCTAAAAGAAGGTGAGATTTTTGAGGAAATCAAGAATTTTAAATCAAGTCAGAAGTTATAAAGGTTTGAAGAAAAAAATTGTATAAAAAAAAAACCTAAAATTTCAAAAACACATAACTTCGTGAAAATGACTTTTCTCGAAACGGTGAAATCCGTGACGTCTTATTTCCTTTGAAAGACAACATATCTAAGAGGAGAACTATTCTGTGACTTGATGTGACACTGCCTGTCTGATTTAAAATGGATTTGATTTACAAAATTTCAGAGATTCAAGGAGAATAAAATTATATCAGATTTTCTTCATATCTTAGAGAAAATTTCGAAAAGGAACGCAAGATACCGAAAAGTGCTGCGAGACTTTTTTCTAGAAACATTCAAGTAAATAAACTTTGCTCTCTTGAGTGTTTTGATAATCTCATCTTGCTATCGCAAAAAGTACGAATCCTCATTTTTCAAAAAAGAAATCCAATTTTCTGTTCTTCAAGGTGCGGGCATAAGATAAACTCTTACTAGATATATGCACTATGGTAGTACGGTAAACGAAAAGATCTATCAGAATCTACAAGGAAATTCCAAATATCTGTATTGTTTTAGATACTGCAACATTTTAAAGAAAAATTACAACACATTTTCCATAAACTGCATTCTAATCGAGGAAATATGTGTTGTCTGAAATCCCTTGAAAAGCATCATACTTGGTCCCAAAACGATTTTGTGACGTTAGCATGCACATAGGGTGGCCCTCATTTTTCAAACTGGAAATTCTTTTGCTTCAAAGGACGGGTATCGTTGCAATGATAAAAAGAATATGCTTTAAAAGTTGGCCAAATCGGTTAATGTTTACCCCTAAAATATAACCCTTGCAATTTTCCATATGATTAACATGGGGGAAAATGTAAAAAAAAGAATAATCCACATAACTTTCTCAGTTTTCATCGAATTCTTCTATGAGCCGAGGACCGCAACTTTCTTTCAAACCCAAAAAAGTGGTGTAAAGTAATAATAAAATTTTTCGAAATTTTCTGAATAGTAGACCTGTGAAAGATGACTAAAAATGGTATTTTCTATAGTTTTTAACAAAAGGGACTAAAATTACGTGAATAAATTTTTTTAATAGCTACAAATAAAGTGCTAGAATTCAAAACTAAAAATTTCGAAAAAAATGTCAGCTGTTTAGATTACATGAAAAAAATTTGAATTTCCCTATTCTTTAATGAAAGTCTCTGAAAATTGACAAGATAATCACGTTTATTTGCAAAAATTATACAATAGTCAGTGACAGGCAAAATTTTGAAAAAACACATGATGGCGGCTGTTTTGAATTCAAGATAAATGATTAATTACACCATCTTTCAAGAAAGTCTCTCAGGCTTAGCAAGATGAGCAAATTTACTTTCAGAAACTGTGCAGTAGTGCCATCCTGGATTTATTCAAAATTTTGGCTTTCACCAACTGTTGCATAGTTTTGCCAAATAAACTTGTTCATCTTGTCGAGCTTGAGAGGCTTTTCTTGAAGAATCAAGAATTTAATGATTTTCATTACAATCCAAATAGCTGACACCTTGCATTTTTTTTTAATGTGTAATTTTTTATGCCAGCACTTGCTTTGCAGCCATGAACAACATTTTTCTACGAAATTGTGGTCCCTTCTGTTGAAAAATATAGAAAATACCATTTTTGGTCATCGTTTATGGGTTCCTTAATTTGATATTTTTTGAGGATTTTCCTTTTTAATCCACACTACTTTTTTGAGTTCGAAAGAAGGTTGCGGTCATCGGTTTATAAAAGAGTTCGAAAAAAACTGAGAAAGTCATGTGGATTTTTCATTTTTCACATAATTTCCCCCTACATTATTCATATGGAAAACTTGAAGGGGCGTGTGATAAGAGTAAATATAAATTGCTTTGGCTCAAAGTTGAAGCATATCATTCTTTTGACCATTGAAACGAAACCTGTTTCAAGGAGTAAACGAATTTTGAAAAAAACTTTGACTACGTGTTCAAGGGTCACCCTAATGCACAGCCTACCCGATTCGAAGTGAATTCAGTCTAAAGAATGATTATAATTGAATTTAATTTTTTTCTCTTATTTTTTCTTTTTTTGTTTGCCTCATAATATTTTATTTTATTCAGTCTACATCGTTTCATTTTTCAAACAGAACTGCCTGCATAAGCTGATTGTTGAGCGCAATACGCGGGTGTGGCTATAAAAATGCAATCGTTAAATCCGCCGGCGCAGGTGCTTTACGGACCTTCTTCAAAGTCAAATTGAAAAAATTTTGACTGTACTTTATGAGGGGTTTGAATCAAACTTTTTGATTGAGGTTAAAATATTTACGACATTTGGAATGAAGTCTAAATTCACGCATAGAATGTACAAAACCGAGCACGAAGCGCGAGACCATACCAGCGCGGCGGGCATATGTTTTCATTACCGTAGTAAATTAATACGTAATTTGTCAATACGCGAGTTGCAATTTTATTCATTCCCAGCAGCTTAACCCTACCATGGCTTGAGTTTTCAATTGTTTGAAAAAACGTTAGTATCGTCACGGATTAAGATAAAAAGTTATTCTACTTTGACGTTACAGCTAACAATAAAGCTTATTTCTCATACAATTTTCAAATGAATGGTAAAGAAATCTTACCTAATCTGCTCTATTTTTTGTCTCTTTTTCGTCCCTTGGAATAATTTGAGTTTTGTGAATTTACGACTTATCTTATTTTCGCGGTTCTTTTTATATCTAGCCTTTATGCTTTGGCAATGCCCATTCAGCTCTAAACGTTCAAGAAGTCGTCCCGACGCTTTTGTCCGTCCACTTCGCTCTATACAACGACCAAGGAGAAACTGTAATTGAAACATTTCTCAAAACCCAGATTTAACGAGAAACCCTACTGTAGCAAAAGCTTTATGACTCTCTCTCACGACTCACCCGAAGAGTCGATGCGATTGCTCCTCTTTACGAAAGATTCTTTCGTTAAGATTGTAGTACGATGTCGAGTAATCTACTGGAATCGACTCTTATCTCCCATACAAATTCTAGTTCCAGAATGTTGACAAGCGTTGACAAGGTTCCTTTCTGCAAATAAGAAATATATTCCTATAATTTATTTTTTGAAATATTTTGAATTTTCAAAAATAGGTTTTGAATTTCGATTCTTTTAATAATCAATTCAGAATTTTTGAATGAAACATGTTTACTGAATTATGGTTAATACCAATTTTCTGATCAGTTTGAAATTAATATGTATGTATGTATGTAATTTATTCTCTCCTTTTTACGGGTTAGAGGGCCACCGCTCACGTCACATTACTTTACGACCACTAATACTATCTAGAACCACCTTGAAATTTACTTACAAGCTAAAGCTTAAGCTTCAAAATTACTCTAAATACTATACGCACGAGTGAGCCCCCGGGGCTTCCATTCCTTCTTACCGGTCCCGTTATGTGTGAGTGAGTTTAATTTTAATCTTGCTTTAAGATCCTTGCTTAGGATTACCCTTTTGGTTTTTCCATACTACGTGTACCTTGGTTTCTCTCCTCTCTCAGCCTCATCTTCCAACTTGCTCCTTGTTCATTTCCATCCAGGATTCACCTTATTCTGTCATCCACACTTACTCTTCTTTCTTACCTTTCTCGATTATTCTGGTTCTCCCTATGACTCCACTACACCATAAAATCTTAATCTAAAAAAACTTCAATTCTACGATTTTTCTTCATCTCTCATCTCCCTTGTTTACCATCAATTCATCCTCTACTTCTTGCCAAACTCTGATATTCGCCCTTATACCACATTCTCTCCTCCACTGCTGTCTCTCTTCCTGTCACCTTGATCATTCCATGTTACCCCTAGTCTCTTTGTTTACGATCTCACGTAAACACACTTGTGCTATCCTACTTCCTTTTTCTCTTCCCAGCTTCTCTTCAATAACCTTTCCTCTACTTAGTTCCTCCCTCAACATACGAGGGTTGTTCAGAAAGTAAGAGTACTTTTGCCATTTTGGGCTGTGGGAATTTTTTCCACTAAGCTTGGCAACACTGAGTAGTAGAGGGAGTTTTCCTGAGCACACCGAGCGCAGGGGACCTTGGTAGTATGAAAACTAAACCCGTAGTATCACTTTGCGTGAAACATTTGAATGAGAAATCCCGCCAAGTGCTAATCGGGTCGCTAGCGCTCGCGAGCTCCTTGAGCGGTTTGAACTGGAAGGTGTGGATTTTCTAAGCCCTATTGTTGCAGGAGATAAGACCTGGGTGGCTCATTACACTCCAGAGACGGAAAGACAGTCGTCACAGTGGCGTCACACCAGTTCCACATCCGCTAAAAAACACAAAACTTCAATTTCGAGCAAACAAATCATGGCTTCTGTATTTTGGGACAGAAAAGGGATCATTTTGATCGAATTTCTGCCTTAGGGAAAGACCATCAACGCAGAAGGATACTGTGAGACACTGAAAAAGCTCAAGAGGGCGATTCAAAATAAATGGAGAGGAATGTTGACGAAGGGAGTGTGCTCGTTGCATGACAATGCCCGCCTGCCCACAGCCTTGGCCAGCAAGGCACTTTTGGATTCATTCGATTGGGATGTTTTGAACCGTCCTGCTTACTTCCCTTACTTGGCGCCTTTAGACTGCCGCCTGTTCACTTACCTGCAGACTCGCATAGGTGGAAAAAAATTTTCCACTGACGAGGAGGTGAAAGCAGAGGTCCTGAAGAGGGGGAAGTTGGTGGCAGGAAACTTCTTCGAGGAGGGCATCAAAAAACTTATGCCACGGCTCACTTCATGCGTGAACGGGCAGGCGACTACGTGGGAAAATAGTTGACATGTATACGAACAAAACCCTCTAATTTTTTTTCAAAAAATATATTTTTTTAATTAGAAAAATCGATTACTCTTACTTTCTGGACATCCCTCGTATATTTTGGGCAGCTCCAGCTCAAGTCTGTTACCCATCTCAGGAATCTCGCCTGAAAACTTTCCACTCCCTCGCGCTCCCTTCAACCCCAAGTTTTCGCTCCGTGTGTGTGTCGTCAGTACTAACGTACTGACTACATCAAAGTATCAAACATCAATACTCTCATCTTCCAATCGTCTTTAAACTTTCTTTCTCCTATATCCCACACCTGCCCATTATTTTCCCCGTAAATTCTATCCTTCTCCTCACCTTCAGCTCACCTCCTCCTTTTGCTTCAAGCCAGAAAACTAGGTAACTAAGTTCCTCCACTTATTCCACCGTCTCTCCGTTTATTTTCTCATCATATTCTACTTAAGCCCTACTCTTTCTAGAACACATCATCCTTTTCCTACTCATATTCACCGCTAAATCTTTCTTTCTCACGTACTTCTCAAGCGCTCACATCATCAAACTCATCCCTCTGTCGTCATTCGCTAATAAAACCACGTCGTCCACGTATGCTAAGGAATATACCTTGTTATTTCCCACTAACGTTCCACCTGTTTCTGCCTTCTCCAATTTCATCTTTTAATTCTGCCATCAAGAGACTGAACAGTAGTGGGCTCAGCGGACACCCATCTTCCTCTCTTTCTTACAAAACCTCTTTCAAAACTGATAACATTTTCCTGTTCATCGAGATGAACGCCGCTTTAAAGTCGATAAGTACGGCCACTAGCTTCCCTTTCTTCCTCCTCAAGTTTCTACTCTGTTGGTAATTTAGTACGCAAATATTGTCTATCGTTTCCATCCCCTTCCTAAAGCACGCCTGATTTGCGTGGAATATTCCTTTATTCTTCTAACCTGTAAGGAGGTGAATTTCACCCGTCACTTCCAAAATGATATATATATATATATAATAACAGTTAACCTCACCGGGACCGGAAAATAAGGAAGGGTATTGTTGCGGTTCACAGTTTTTAGACCAATCTCCTGGAGAGACACCGAACGGGGGTGCAACTCCGCAAGCGGACTTTAGGCACTCTAGGAATTATTTATTTATATGTTTTTCTTTCCCTTATTTACAATGTGAATGAGGGACGACGATCGACAGCGGAGAGTCGCCTCTCATTTTCTGATACTTGAGATCACAAGGAGTTAAAGGTCACATAGTTAAAGGTCACAATGCCTCTACCAACTCAAAATGCCTAATATGTAAAGAGAATCATCGTTTATTTGAATGCGAAGAATTTAGAGGATTATCTTTTGATCAACGCATAGAATTCGTATTGTGACATCACTGTTTTTTTAATTGTTTGACACCAGGTCGTAAACCTCACAACTGTTCTAGCATGTATGCTTGTGGTAAATGCCATTGTAAAAATAACACATTGCTACATATTGAATTTAAATCTAATTCCAGTTCTATTGCGACAACGCCGGCGTTAGCTTCTGTTAACACTCTCGCAATCAGTTTTTCAGTGGCCGGAACTAGTAATTCGGGCGCAAGAATAAAAGGACTATCGGATTACCCTTCACCATCAATACAGGGAGCCCATCATACGAATCTCAATGACGCTACGGTTTATTTTTTGAATAATAAATGCGTATGTCACGCTCCACTCTGCTTGCGTCCGCCGTAGTAAACGCATAAGCTGATAGTGGCCTGGTTCATGCATATAGAGATCTCCTTGATCAGGGCTCGGAATATTGTTTTGTATCTGAAAGTTTGGTAAAAATTCTGAATCCATAGTATTAATACTTTAGTTTGCGACGTCGGAGGCGAGATGATAGGTGCCGCGAAAGAGTTGGCTCAAGTATTACTTTTACAAAATATGGGTATGATTGAACCGGTCATTATGCAGACTTCAGTATTATTGAATTTACGGTCTTATACTTCACATGAAAGACTGGGGGGGGGGGGGGTTAAAAAGGAATTGAAATAGCATTCGTTAGCAGACCCTGATTAATTTGGCTCAGAAGCTATAGATATCATTCTAGGAGCGCATATATTGGGATCCTGTCTGTTACCAGGCCTCAAAGAAGCTACTTCAGACTCTCTTATGGGCAGGGTACCATCTTTGGATGAATCCTCTCTGGGTCAGTTCTTGAATCTAACATCGGCTGGTCTTCACCAGTAACAGCGCATCAAAGCATAACCGAGCAGGTCCTTCACGATTAATTGCTTAGGTTCTGGGAAATGGAAGAACCTGCATCCAGATCCCTTTTGACTGCCGATGAAATGAATTGTGAACAGCATTTTGTTTCATTTCATCAACATTTAGCATCAGGAAGGCACATGGTAGGATTGCCCTTCAAGAATGGCCCTCCGATAGATATTGGCAGTTCCTTGAATAGAGAAAAGTGAGTTTTCAAGAGGGTAAATGCTCGTTTGCTTAAGGATTTAGCTTTGTATTCTCATGACGCGAATTTTTTAACCAAATATGAACAATTGTGTCACATGGAACGCCTTCAGGAGATTTCTGAAGTTGATTCCCCTAGAACAGTCCATTTGCCCCATCATCCTTTCCTTGAGTATGATACGAGGGTTGTTCAGAAATGAGTACTATTGCTATTTTGGGCTGTGGGAATTTTTTTCACTAAGCTTGGCATCACTGAGTGGTAAAGGGGGTATTCCTGAGGACAACGAGCACAGGTGGACCTCAGTAGAACGAAAGCTAACCCCGTAGTATCAGTTTCCGTGAAACATGTCAATAAGAAATTCCGCCATGTGCTCTGTGCGTAGAGTTATCCAGTTCCTTCACGCAAGAGGAAAAACACCTACTGAAAATTTCCAACGATTCCAAGCTGTTGATGGTGAAAGTGTTGTGAATCGAATAAACCTTCTTAAGTGGTATTGGGAATTTAAAGAAGGCAGAATAAATGTTCATAGCAATCAGAAGAGTGGAGGACCTTCCATTTTAACCGATGAGTTAGTGCAAAAAATTGAAGAAGTTGTTTGTGAAGACGATCGATTGACAGTGGATGAAATTTGCGCGAAGTTTCCACAACTGTGAGACCCTAAAAAAGCTCAAGGGGTCGATTCGAAACAAGTGGAGGGGAATGTTCACAAAGATAATGTGCTTGTTACATGATACTGCTCGTTCGCACACAGCCTTGGCCACCAAGGCACTTTTGAATTCATTCGGTTGGGATGTTTTAAACCATCCCGCTCACTCCTTTGACTTGGCGCCTCCAGACTATCACCTGTTCACCTACCTGAAGACTCACATGGGTGGAAAAAAATCTCTTCCATCGACGAGGAGGTAAAAATAGAGGTCCTGAAGTGGGAGAAGGTAGTGGCTGGAAATTTCTTCGAGGAGGGCATCAATGAATTTGTGTTGCGGCTCACTACTTACATAGAATAGGAATGCGACTACATGGAGAAATAGTTGACATGTTTACAAACAAAACCATGTATTTTTTCTTCTGCATTTTTTTAAATTAGGAAAATCGAGTACTCTTATATTCTAAACATCCCTCGTAGTCCTGCTACTCGTTTAAGAGTAGAATTTAATGCCTCAAGTTCAACATCCAATAAAACATCCTTGGATTCGCATCCTCACATAGGGCTTAAAATTCTCACGGATCTATCCTCCATTATATTGCGCATCCGATGTTTTCCAATTTAAAGTTGAGTCCCGACCTATGAATTCTGCAATGAAATGTTTCGTTCTCTCTGTTATCGCAAAGGTGTATGATCCAATGGGTTGGTTATCTTCAGTATTAATAGTCGCTAAGCGTTTAATGCAGCAGCTGTGGTTTGAAAAATTGCAATGAGATGAGCCATTACCCACTGATTCGGAGGAATATTGGTCCAAATATTACAAGGGTCCTACCCAACTTCAGGCAATTCAGATACCGCGATGGACTGGACAAAGCGCTGACAATCTAGTTTGCGAGCTACATGGCTTTGCTGACGCTTCGAGCACATCTTATGCTGAAGTCGTAAAACACTGCATTAGTCAGGAGGATCGAACTGCACAAGTAACTTTACTGACTGCCAGAACGAGAGTGGTTCCTATCCTACCGGTGACCATACCTAGATTCGAATTATGCGGGGCTCAATTATTAGCTAAGTCTCTACATTTTCTAATTTCAACAATGGGGTTTGAGAGTATCCCACTTTACTGTCACACTGATGCTTCAGTGGTGTTAGCTTGGCTAACCAAGCATTCATCGACTTGGCATACTTGGTACCTAATATAGTAGCTCACATTCATGAGCTTGTTCCAAACACTAAGTGGAGACATGTTCCACTAAGGACAATCCCACTGATTGCGCTTCCAGGGGTTTCTTCCCAAAAGAGTTGAAGGATCATCCCTTTTTGTGGCATGGTCCACAGTGGCTGGTCAAACATTCTGCAAGTTGGCTCGAGTCACGGCTTGTTTTGTCTCTAGATGTTGACCTTGAGTGAAGTCAGATAGCTACTCATCATACCATGGTGTAAGGTAAGAAATTCTTCGATCTAGCTGACAGGTCTTCGTCTTCGCCCAAATGGCTGAGAGAGACCGCCTATTGTCTTCGATTTTTCACAACCTTCATGATCAAGGTGAGTAGGTTACCGAAGTCTGCTTTCCAGCATGACACATTGGCTCTCTCGGCCGACGAGATTCAGTAAGCTTCCTTGTATCAAATCCTTCGAACTCAAAAGGAGACCTTCGGACCTGAGTTGTTCGCACTTCAAAATGACAATAAGGGGAAACAGAGCTCGTCTTTAGAAACATTACACCCTTTATTAGATGCATCTGGTGTATTGCATGTGGGAGGACGCTCAGATAATGTCCCAATTATTTACGATGAAAAGTATCCTACTATCCTACCACATCATCGAATAAGTGAGCTTAGTGCTCATCATGCTCACATTAGATCATTGCATGGCGGTACAGAACTTACTTTACGTACATTACGTCAGAGATTTTGGGATTGAGGAGCTCGCACATTCGTCAAGATATTGATTTATGTCTGTGTTTCATGCGTACGTCAGCGAGCTACTTTTTTACAACAGCTTATGGGAAGCTTTCCGAATTTTTGGACCACTCCAAGTCGCCCTTTTACGCATACTGAGATCGACCTTGCGAGTCCTTTCAACATACGCGTAACATCGGGGAGAGGGCAAGAAAGTAACAAGGGTTACATAGCCTTATTCGTTTGCTGTATGACTCGAGCCATACATTTGGAACTTGTTTCAAATTACTAATGTGAAGCTTTTCTAGCAGCCTACCACCGCTTTTCAAGTCGTCGTGCATCAGCAGCTCACATATACAGTGAAAATCGTACCACATTTCAGGGAGCTGGAAGAGAATTGCGTGATTGCTTTTCAAACTGCGTAAAGATTTAAATTTGCAAAATCAACCCGTTACCCAAGGTAGCACTTGGTATTTCATTCCGCCTTCTGCACCTCAATTTGGGCGAATGTGGGAGGCTGGAGTGAATAGCTTTGAGCATCACTTCCGCCGAATCTTGGGTTCTACAACTCTTACTTTTAAAGAGTTCTAAACTACTCTCACGAGAATCGAGGGAGCTCTTAATTCTCCTCCCACAGGGCCCTTATGAGATAATTGTGAAGACTCAGCCTATTTGACCCTAGGGCATTTTTTGGTTGGGACGCCACTATTAAGTCCCCCTGAACAATAGGTTGAATTCGTTGCAGAGACTCGACTATCTCGTTGACAGGACGTTCAACATATCGTGGAAATTTTTTGTCAAAGATGGGCCACCGAATATTTACACTCTTTACAGCGCCGATATAAGTGGACTCGTGAACAATCTAACCTTGAAATTGGTGACTTAGTATTGATGCGAAATGATGATCTCCCTCCAACTAAATGGACGCTTGGTCGTGTAATTAAATGCTATCCAGGTAAAGATGGCTTAGTTTGCTCTGTTCGTATTAAAAAGGACAGTTCAGAATTCGACCGACCGATTTTTAAACTATGCTTATTACCTGTTTCATCTCAAACCTCTGTAGAGTTGTGCGAAAACTCTTCACACGACTTGAGTAAAATGAAAAAAAACTCGAGTAGCATAGATTCTGATTTACCAGGGCACTTGCTTCTAATCTATGATACGGAAATAGTGTATTTTGAATACTTAAAATATGTATTTTTTGTACTAAGAGAGTTATATTTTACTGACTTAAAAATTGATTTTAATAACGAGCGGCAATGCTGAATTTGATAACAATATATCGTCGAATATAATTGAGGCTTATTATCATTATTTAAAGACTATTTGTCATAGTGGACGGTAGCCTATTTTACAGACTATTTGTCAAAGTGGGCGGTTGCCTATTCTACAACAAGCATTAATTTATTTTATTTTCTTTCGTAATGCAATCGCACACGAAGCGGGCGGTATGTTTGGAATATGAGAGAATATAAGTTTGCTAACGATTACTATACATGTAATTTGTGTGTGTGTTTGTGTACTCAGTAGCGTCTTAAACTACCAGTCAGTATACGAATTAACGAGCACCGCATAGGTCGTACTAAGTCGTTCAAACCTGAGTAAAGTAATAATTACAAGAAAAAGTAAATGTTCTATTACGTGAACTTGTCTTAGGACACTATATTTAAAACAACGTCACTTTTAGAAAGTAGCAATAAAGTTACGTATTATGCCTTGCCGCCGATTTCCGAGAGTTTGTCTTCCCATTTTTTCCCTCTTGAATCCGAGCATAAGTTTTCTGAATAACAAGAAAGTTTTGTTAAAAACGCTCAATAGTTTATTTGACAACAGTTTTGAATCACAACTGATCAGACTGTTTCTAAAAAATTGGTGCTAATTAGAACAAGTTCGGATGAAATAACGGAAGACAGTGGGCTTCAATAAAACTAAAATTTGAAATATAGGTGAAAAAAGTTTTAAAACTTCAGTTTTTTGAAAGTTGCTTTTTTCTAGTGCATCCTAACGCGTGGGAATGCTATACGTAAGTTGAAAGGCATAAAATTCCTTGAAAAAAAATCGAACATTACCCCTCCAATAGTTTGGAGAATATAGCTGTCAAAACTTATTTTTATTATGGCTTCCTCAATAAGACATTCTTTTGGGATTTATTTTCAAATTGTCAAATTTTAATCCCTCCGAATTAAAAGTCATTTAAATTCAAAAGTTTTCAATTTTCAGTTATTAAATTTTGAACTCTTCTAATTGGAAATAATACAATTCCAATTTCTTTAAACTTACAATGATCCAATTTCCAAAATTCTAATTTGAAATTATTCAATTTTGAACGTTTTGAAATTGTCCTAATTTGGAAGTTTAATTTGCTTTTGTTCAATTTCTAGATTCTTTAATACAAAATGAAATTGTGCAATTTCGAAAGCTTCCCAGCAAACACGTTGTGTAACTGCTTCGTAACAAATGGTGAACATTGTTATATCTCGTTATATAACGAGTGTTACTGTTCTGTGATGTACTTGCTTTGTAACTGAAAGGTAACAACGTTAAGTAACTTTGGGACCGCATGAAGATGTAACAGTTCCATGTAAAGATATTGTGATAATTATGTAGCAGTGTGATTCAAATGTTATTAGAAAACAAATATAACATTTTTTCTGTAAATTGGTTATACACATCAACTATAACTCTTCTGTTACAGTGTTATGTAAGTGAACTGTAATGGCGTTACGATTTAGTTCTATAAGCTGTGCATAATGCACATTAGTAACAGATATGTAGGAATATGACCCGACTGTTGTGTAACGATCGTGTAACATTCGTTCGGTAACTTGATTACTCTCCTGATCTATTCCAATTTTGTTACAGTGCTACGTAGTCAAACTGTAACAGCGTTACTGTGTTGTTCTGTAAGTTGTGTACAATGCACATTAGTAACAGCTATGTAAACATTTGAAATAAGTTTTATGTAACAATCGTGTAACATTTGTTCGGCAACTTGCTCACACTCAAGATCTATCACAATTTTGTTACAGTGTTAGGTAATTAAACTGTAACAATGTTACTATAAGGTTCTGTAAGTTGTGTATAATGCACATTAATAACAGCTGTGTAAAAATGTGACATAACTGTTATGGGACAATTGTGTAACATTCCTTTTGTAATTTGTCGCCCTCGTGGGTATAGCAGGCATGCGGGACTGCGCAGCTGCCAGCCAATCCGCCATTTGCACAGCCGTTATGTAACATATTACAATCTGTTATGTCACAGTTACATAACTATTATAATATCAGCATGTTTGTTGGGTTTGGGTTAGAAATGATACAATTTCAACTTTTTTGTAATAAAATTGTCCAATTTTCAACATTTTTATCTGAAATTTTCAATTTTTAGAGCTCCTGATCTCGAATTTCGCAATTTCGAATTAGTCAATTTGATGCGCTCTCATTTAGAAATGATACAAGTTCCATTTCTTTGCATTTCGTTCAAGATATTGTCATCAGTTCCAAATTTTACCTTATCTGAAATTGTTTGAAACGGAATGTTTTCAATAAAAATCGTTCAATATATTTTTTTGAATTTCAGACGCTTTCAATTTGAAATGATTAATTACTAATTGTTGCTTAGAAAATAAATTCCTAATATTAAAAAGAACCCTGAGTATAAAAAAAGCCTAAATTATTGTTGATCCGCATCTTAGAAGGTCAAATGTTTATTTTTTTTTAAAGCTTATGATTCATGAAAAGGTTATGAAAAACCCTATCGAACCTGTAGATGAAAAAAATTCAATAGCCATCAACAGAGTTAGAAATCTCCCAAATAGTTGAGTTTTAATTTTTCAATTTTAATTTCGATTTGAATTTTTTTCGAAATTATCAACTCAGAGTTCCCTATGCGAATGACATGGAAAATTTTAAGTTCGATGCGCGTGTTCTAAATATTTACCAATTTTGATTCTTTTTTTTTTTTTGCAAAATTAATGGTGCCTCGCAATACAAGAAAACTTGTAACTTATGTTTGAGATTTTACGCCTGATTTTCAATTGTTTCTAGAGTATGTGAATGTAAAAAAATTGTGTATCAGGTAAAATATCTCAAATGTACATATATTGTATAAGTTACGGAATTTTTTGTTCCGCATGTCATAATTGGTTCTTTGCAATTATGGAATGGCGTTCGTCTGCTTGATAGATTTAGCAACATGTTTGGTTGCCCTATGGTTGACAAAGTACGGGATTTTTTGTAACTTTATGGAAAAACAAAAGCATTTGCTTAGCCCTGAATCAGACATATGTTTTATAGAATCTATCAAGCATTTTTCTCAGTGCTAATCGATAAATGATTGATGAAATTTTTCCAAATACTGGTCACCTGAGTTTGTCGTAATGATATATCGACCTAGTAGAAATTCACATGTAACCGTCAATCGTCAATCTAAATCACGTTGCTTCGGCTTCGGCGTCGCGTCGTCGTTCCCGAGTGGAAACCTCGAATCGCGGAACGACGACGGGCGGAACTTGATGGAAATTGATGTCTAACATGTCGCTTCTCCATAATATCGCTCGATCTCCACTTCGGATGGACGAAATTGCTAGTGCTGTAATTTTGCAGCTCACGTGCCAAATCTATCTTCGTTAAGTGTCGCGGAAGCTTGCCATAATTACCCTTTAATTTCATTGACCGCGCGCACAGGAGCTTTCACCGACCAGTAGTCTCACCGAGCAATCGAGACTTTATCGCCACTAAACGAAAGCGATGATGATTTTTTCGTGGAACATGAATGCATCTCATTAAATCTCTGTGATAATGTCATCACTATATATAATATCTCTATATATTATCAAAAGATCTCGCCGCCACCACTTCTGTTTCAAGAACTTATCCGTGCCTCCTGTCCCCCTGCAACCAAACTTAAAACTTCTGCCCCTTAACGCCTGCAACCCACCTTACGATCCCAGTCCCTAAAACCCTGCAACCCTCCTTACAATCCCTGCCCCTTAACACCCGCAATCCTTCTTACACCCTTGCCCCTTAACTCCTGCAGCCCTTCTTATAGGTTATATTTATTTAATAAAAATATTTTCTTTTTATCTCAGCATCTTCTATTTATGCCGCGCCTCTTTGCCTTTTATGATCTCCTCTTTTTACAACACGCCTTTTTACCCTTGTGCGTCCCTCAGAACACGCTTTTTACCTGCCCCACGATATATGTGGGCCACCCTAATATTAAAAATTTTTATTGTAAATCAATCCAGCACCTCACCGAAACTCAGATAAAAATATCAATAAATTGAATGCTGTAATGATTCATTATTAATTATTCATATTACTATTATTAACTTATTATTTTAAATAAAACGAAATATTTTTCTATGAAAGGATTGAATGAAATATTTACATTTTTCAAAGAAATATTCAGTGAAATAATTACTGAAGGTTATTTGGGTAAATTAACTCACCTCCTAACAAAAGTTTAGATAGTGGCATTAATATAAAAGTTGGTAAAAGTAGGTGATCTGCGCCATTGCTTATGCCACATTGACATCATCGTTCTTTTAAAATTAAAAAAAATAGTTAAGAAAGAAAGTGATGGGGAATTTCTCATATTTAGTTATTTAGATGTGATCCTATCTGGTTCTATCTTCGTATGGAAAACTTACTCGATTAATTTACAGTCATACAACATTGAAATGCGATTGTTGCACTCGAAAGCTGTTTGAAAAAAGAAAGAACTCCAGACCTATAGGTGGTTCTTCAGAAGAGGGCACTTTTGACAAGAGTAAGTATTTTGGAAAAAAAATTTTCAAATTATTTTTTTTTCATTAATGCACTTCATTAACTCAAAGAAGAGTAGTCCTGAAAATATGCAAGTCTAAATATTGTTTTTAGGTTTTCATTTTCGAGAATTTCAAAAATTATCATCATAATCGTAATATTCTTGGGGTTAAATTCTAACAAAATGGAGAGTATTATATAATCATGACAATTTATATACCTCCGGCTCTGTCTGTTGACACCAACGAAATATTCTTCGAATATCTTATGCCCAGACGCGATTTTTGGAATCACCAATGAATTATTCTCCGGGATTTTAATTTAACACAATATGAGAACTGTCGAGAAGGTGAAGGTGGCTTTCAAGATAGGAAATCTTTATGACTATCTTCCTTATTGAAATTTTTTGAACCACAACAGTTGAATGAAATTATAAACGACAATAACCGATACCTAGATTTAATCCTTGTGAACCAATCCTGTATAGTAACCAGATGCAATGCCCAAATGATTTCTAAACAAAAACGCCATCCGCCATTTGTGCTTATAATACACTTGTATCGCATACAAATTAAAAATTTTGTTGACAATGGCAACACGAGAGATTCAAACTATATGAAAGCGGTCATCAGTCATCTATGTGGAGCCTTAAATAATATTGATTGGACATTCTTAAAAAGTGAAACATTTAAGAGGCGTATCCCGAAAATTGAGTGTGCAATGCATGCAAGATATCCGCAGAAGTTTACAAAGGAAATCATAAAAGACATATCAATAAAAAATAAATATGGAAAAAATGTAAGTTTATACCAGATCCTTACTATAATAGTATGTTATCAAAGCTTAAAATCGAAATAAGGATGAGCCTTCAAATCTCACGCAAGTTGTATAATGAAAACACTGAGAGGAAAATCAGGATCAGACCTGCCTTATTCTGGTCTTACATGAATAATTTGAAAGGTACATCTAGAATTCCGGCCATAATGAGATACGAAGGGGATGAGTTTACAAGCTCCATGGATATTATTAATGCTTTTTCTGGGTTTTCCTGTAAAGTTCATAATTCTAGTACCCCGCTCGACAGATAAAAACCAAATATATAATATGCAATGAACAAGATCCCTAATAAGAAAACCTCTGGTCTGGATAAATTCCCCTGTACACTTATCAAAACCTGCTCAAATTTTCTTGTCTCTCCGTAGATATAAGTAGATAAGCTATCGATACCAATGTTATACGTTTAGTACATACTTACCTATCTGCTAGGGAAACTTTCGTGGATTGTGGTGGATATACCTTTCAATCTTTCACACCAACATCCGGAGTACCGCAAGGTTTATATCTAGGCCCACTGCTGTTTGCTGTACCTTTTAATTACTTATCTATGATCTTAGGATGCTTCAATTATTTTTATGCTGATGATGGTTAGCTCTTATTACCTATACTTGATCTAAACTTTTGTCAAAAGCTACAACGAAGTCTAGATAAATTTTCAAATTAGAGTAATATCAATAAATTATCACTTGACATTCATGAATGCAAAATTATGTCTTTTCTTAGAAACCGTGATTCTCCAATAACCTTTGACTTTACCTATGCCATAACCGGAGTGAAACTTGGGAAGGTATTCTTCATGATTTATCTTCGCCTAAACTTCGATTTACTTTTCATATTTAAAATACAAAGAAAAAAAATGGAATTTAATGCTTATAAGTTTCTAAGATTTTGACTCCGAGTATGTACAAACTTGAAAAATCCTTAATCCACAAAGACGTCATTCAACATACTTGTAAGGTCTATACTTGAGTACGGTTCTATATTATGATTACTTAACTCTCACAAATACATTAGCTCAATAAGAAGTTGCCGTAAAAGATTTTCAAAACATTTGTACTGGAAAAAATGGCACATATCCACCTCCTGTTTCTGGCGCTTCCATGATTAGGATTATAATCAATGTTACTGTTCTAAAGGGGAGGAGGGTCCATACAAGTATTGTATGTTTAAAGTTATTCGAAATATAATAGACTCCTGAATTCCAACAGGAAGTTTCTGTGTTTCTAAAAAGGAATATACACGTCTTTATACACACAGAGCGAAAATCATAATGAATTATTTACCAACACGCAGTATGATATAGATGTACTTTTGATATCACTAGAAACTTTTCGTAATTCGGTACTTGAATTTATCTCACAAACTGATGCTTAACATTTACGAATTTGTACATGTAAAACAGTGATAATTTTATACTATTATACTGATTATAAGCTGTGTCTACATCTCAATCACATGTATATAAAATACGTTATAGCTGTACAATTTGTGTTAAACTTTTGAGCTTGAAATAAACTGAGTGTGAATATGAATATGAATAATCTAATACTTGTGGATGCATCGAGAAGTCTAGATCGTAACATTGGCTTACCTGTAAAATGTTAAGAATAGCCTGCTGATTATAAATATCCAGAGTATTTCTTTCAACAGCTGGTCGTTAATTGTTCAACCAAGTTTTTTTGAATCAAACATATTATTTATGAAAAAAGAGATTTTGTAAAATATTTTTCAGAAGGTCTGAACCAAGTCAACACTTTTTCTGTTCACACTTTTTTCGTGCAACTAACAGTTTTTAAGCTATAGTGTTATAAACAATTAAATTTGAACTATAACTGAAATATTTGCAGATAGATATCTCAACACCCAATGGACCAGGAAATTTTGAAAAACAGAATAATTTCCATTCTGCAAATTTATTTTAAATCGCAAGAGGCACATAAAACATATGTGCTCTGCACCTATAGCTTGATATATTTGACAACCGGAGTTGACGGCATCCGGAGTTTACAATTCATAGAAACACGGTAACTATATCCCCAAAACTGAATGAAACAGTCCTTTGAAGAATGGAAGTATATTTCTACTTATTTCCCTTAAACAGCTACTACGTTGATACTGACGTATTTGCTGAAGAGTGACCGATTTAACAACGGTCGGAGTTTACACATACTAAGAATACGCAAAACTTTATCTCAGTTTCTATGCGTTAAAATTGTAATCTGGTTATTTTGACTTTAGAATCAAACGTAGATATAGCATGCGGATCTAGTTATACAAGATTTTATTAACTGAAAAACTGAACAAAATTGCCGGAATATCATCCAGATGTAAAGTCCAGCTGCCAAAAGGAATTTCAGAGAAATTGTTTCAACGATTTTTCAATCACGTATACACATGTTGAATTAAAAACGACTATTGTGAAATCATTGTTTTTGAGATGAGCTTTTAAAGGGTAATTATCAGAATATGTATTATATTGATCTTACTTATAATAAACTTTCCTAAAGTTGGTCACTTGTATGTGGGGAACAGCGAAAAGTGTATTTTTTGGGTATTAGGTTGACTTAATAAATTTGTAAACTTTCCTGAAAGTTAATACGAGAAGAAGCTTAAGTGACCTCTTGTGGAGAATCATCCATATAAGAGTGATGATTCACTTAATATTTTGATTATGCTTGATAATAATATCCAAAATTCACTTCTGTCGTTGGTGTACGAACTCGTTTCAATTTTCACTTTTACCTTCTTCTCAGTACCAACCGCTCTACAGACTCATTCTAAAGGACAAATTGGATCGTCCGTCGCATGAGGAGGAGGAGGAGAAGAAATGTGGGGAAGAGAATAGAAGGAGGGGCTCCCATCCAATTTGCAATGCACGAGAGGGAAACTCCCTTTACCCTCCCGTGAATTCCATTTGGAGAACTTGAAAGTACGCTTTTGATAATAATTCTGTAATATCTCCTTGTCTCGGTTGCGCTTGAAAGATAAATAGTCTCCATTTTACAACCGGCGTAGTTCCCGCATTTCGTTTTGTCTGTTCACGTTCAAAGTAGTCGTCGGATCAGATTTGTTCATAACATTATTAGTAACAACAACAATAGCAGTTATTCGTTATCCGAGTGTCTAAAAAAAGTTTAAAAGTGAGTTATTGACAATTGATTACGTTAAAAAATAAAGTTCAAATCTTGTCAAATAGATAAATAATGCTAATACTGTTATTTACATTTGATTACGTCGAAACAACCAAGTTTGGACGTCGACAAATAGCCCAATGCTGCTGTTGTTAATTAGGTTCGTTTGAACAATCACAAAATATTATTGGATGACTATGATAACTACGTGTTGTTGTCGAGTAATTGTTAATATATTTCGTAAGAAAAACTTGATGTATTCCATCATAAATACCTGATGTAGATAATTATTGATCGAATTTGTTCATAAAATAGAAAATAATTTAATTACTATTCTTAACACAATATAGAAACTTTTTTATAAGAATTGTTCAAATCTAGTGAGAATCCAGTAACGAATCTTAAACAATCTCCACGAAACCATAATTCATGCACTTATTTGTTTATAACAAATTCCATGAATTTGTCACAACACAATTCATCGTCAACAACATCTTTCCATAGAATCACATCATTTCACCTATGAGGATGATACAAAAGTCGTAATTCCCAACCGATCTGAAATTTTCTTTTTTCAAATTAAAGCTGATTAAATTTCGAAGAGATCTGTTAAAGCTGATTCTGGAAAATGTATTAATTTGTTATTTAAGTTGTGAAATTACAAAAAACCACGATTTTATAAACTTGTACCTCTTATTTCGCTCTGTTTTATCATATCATCCCAAAAACACATAAAATTAATAAATTTATACTCGACAAAAAGAATTTTTCAGTGTAGATTAAATTTCGTTATTTATTTCATTCTTATAAACGAACTATTCGATGAAACTGTCATGTTTGTACTGTCATGTTTTCTACTGTACATGTGCTGCATTCTCGGTGTTCGAATGTACACAGGTTAATTTTATTTAACGATAATTATTTTTTTATGAATAATTGTTATAAACAAGTACATTTATTTCGCATTCTGAAAACAAAAATTTTTTTCTTTTTAGCGGAGTCATTTCTTTTTTTCTCTGAGAAATAATATTAGCATAGAAAATGTTGCTATTTACAACAATTGTGATTGTTATGAGCAATTGATATAAGAATATTCACTTATATCGCATTTTCAACAAGGGAATATTTGTTTTCTGCGGGATCGTTTCTTTTCGTCTCAAGAAAAATATCTTGAAACAAGAGATTAGAATTCAACAGCAATTGTTATTGCTGTAAAGAATTGTTGTAAGCAAATTTAATTATTTGCATTTTTAAATAAAAGATTTTTCTTCTCTGTTCAGTCACTCCTTGTCATCTCAAGAATGATATTATCTTACTAAAAATTGCCATTTAGTAAAAATTTTGAATTTAATAAACCATTTTTTCAACATATTCACTTATCTCGCAACTTTGAAGGAAGACAATTTTTTTCGGCTCAGTCATTCGTTTATGACAAAAAAGATTTTTGTTAATTGGAATTCGCCTGTGTCAGGATGTTATCCTTGAAAAGAGAGGAAACGATCCCGTATAAAATAAAAAATGTCTGTGTTCAAAAAAGCGATGAATTTGAATTAGTTTATAATGATAATTCATGACAATAACAATTGTTCTCGTTCAGTTTTTGATCGCGATGAAGCAGATGCACTCAATTAATATAAATGAGTTGATTAAAATTTAAGCTAACTGTATAAACAAATACTTGCTTGTGGCACTAAATCACAGCAAGATGAACTGCTGAAACTAAAAGTATTTAAATTTCTTATAATGATTTTATGTATGACTTATTAACAACTAATATCAAACAATGCTGATTGTTACAAACAGAACATTCAAAATTTATAGTACCTGAAATCAACATCATCTTGTTGAATAAATTCTTAAATGCTCGTCAAAACTTTTCAGTGCTACAATCATCCATTCTAGTATACTACTTTAAAAAGAGTAATAACATAATAGTAGTATAGAACAAAATTTTTTAACCGCAATAGAAAAATAAAAAATGAAAAAAATATATATATATATAAACAAAGTGGGGTCTGTACTTGCCTGTAACCTCCACGCGGTAGATCTGGGAAATTGCCACTAAATTATTTTTTGTATCAGGGACCACGAAAATCCTTATAGGAGCGCGTTTTATGCAAATCCATAAATATTTAGCATCTGAGTCTGTCATATCGGATCGGCCAATGTGATTTTCAAAAATTTGATATCAAATTCGGTTTCGGCGACCCCAAAAATACTCATCTACCAAATTTGATGCACATATATAAAGTCACAAACTTCATTTAGCCATATTGGATCCGCCATTTTAAATTTTAGATTTTCGATATTAAATTAAAATTTTGCTACGGCAAGAACCCTTTTTATACAGAGTTTCAGAGAGATATGTGAATATTTTCCAATTTCGGCCGTTATATTAGATTCACCATTTTGAATTTGTAACTTTTGATGTTAAATTCGAAATCAGGGACCCCAAGAACCCTCTCATACCAAGTTTCAGAAAAATGCGAAGTAAAATCAAATTCGACCCCTTTGGTGGTATTTGGCTCACACTCGAAATTTAAAACATTCAAAATTCAACTGATTGAATTAATCAAGCATACTTTAAGTTGAAAGTCAGTTGCTGATTATTATTATTGTTATTGTTATTGGTATTATTATTTTTATTGAAGTTTTTTGGTTCTAGCCTTATTATATTACCGGCAGCGGCGTAGCCAGGACCTCAAGCCACCCCCCTCCCCCCGAAATTTTAGAATCCTAAATACTGAGGTGAAAAAAATTTTTGTTGTTGTTGCTTCCTTTCTCTATTTTCTTGTATTTTGTTCAAGAATGAAACTGCAATTTTTTATAAATTAAAAAATGTTGAACTTGTGGTCCAAGCCCTTTAAACGCTAAAAAGTGTTAATTTCTCTTTACGAGTATATGTAAAAATGACAAGTGACTCACGTCAGTCATGGAAAACTACCGTTAAGCTTTTAAAAACTACACCTTTTTGGCTCCTTTGAGAGTTGCTCATATAATTTCTCACAATGTAAGTCCTAGGATGACTTTAGAAGCATTGCTGGAATATTTCATAGTTTTTTTTGATAATTTAGAGACAATTTGACTGCCGTATTCGGGCCTTCAAACTACTTCATCAGAGAAAATGGTAAAATACCATCTTTTCAAGAAAAGTGCGTTACTGTTTCACTAGGATGTCAGAAAATGAATCTGGGACTCACTGAAAAGTAATATCATCTCATGCAAACTAGGACACTACCCTTAGAAAGAAGGAACTACCATCTGTAAAGTATAAAAAGTTATATGCGGTATCTTTTTTTTTCAATACACCGAAATCATAAATCAGGATTAGAAAACGATTCATTCAACAGAATCACCTCTAAAAATTGAAAAAGAATGGTTCGCTAGGATGCCAGAAAGTGAGGTTGGGACTTATTGAAAAATGACTACCCTCTGTAAAGAATAGGAAGTTATATCTTGTTTATTTTATATTTTTATTTCATTTTATTTATTATTATTTATTTATTTTATTTTACGTATCTCTTAATATACTAAGGTTTTCGAATAAATTTTCATTACAACTCATAATTAGAAAATGCTTTATTAAACAGTATTTAAAGAAACTGAAGATTCTCCGAGGGGTGTTTTTTCAATAGTCAAAGGTGATTCTGTTGAATAAAACATTTTCTGATTCTAAGTTGTGATGGCCGTATATGAAAAAAAGAAACCGTATATAACTTTCTATTCTTTACAAAGGGAAGTTCCTTCTCTCTTAGGGTAACATCCTAGTTTGCATGAGGTGATATTACTTTTTAATGAGTCCCAAACCCACTTTCTGGCATCCTAGTAAACCGTTACGCACTTTTCGCGAAAAAACGGTATTTCATCTTTTTTTTAGCGTAGTTTAAAGGCCTACTAGCGAAACTAAAATTTTTTAAATTGTTAAAAAACTATGAAGTACTTCAACAATATTTCTGAGGCCATCTTAGGACTTTCCTTATGAGAAATATGGTAAAGAACTGTGCAAGAAGCAAAATTGGGGCAGCTTTTGAAAGTTCAATGGCAGTTTTCTATCATTGAAATACATTTTAATTTTCACTACGTCATTTTAAACTATTCAAGGCCGAAAATATCTGAGATACCTATATGAGAACAGCATACTATAAATTTTCGACCCCCTATAGATAGTGGTTTTTTCACTTTTATGGGTAGTATTCTGAATAGAATGAGGACGAAATTACTTCAGTGATACTTATCATCATTTTATTGTTATCATTATTGATTTTACGTCAACGATTTGTCACGTTTACGCAAAAAAAGTCTTCATATTGGTGCAATAATTGTGGCGAATTTTATATACGTGAAAGTTTTGCTAGCAAACTGGGAATTTCCATGAAAAAGCCGACAAAGTTTCCATTTGTCGAGTCACATTAATTGATATGAAAAACGCATTATTTGTTAAAATTGAAAAAAGTAGAGGTTTTGGAAGCTTCTGCTCATTATTAATTAGAAAAATATGAAGAATGTCAATTCAAAGAATGACGCACTTCTAACAATCATTAATGTATTGTGAAGAACGGACACTTTTATGGAAACGCCCAGCAATAATAATAAATTAGACATTTAGAAGAAATTTCTTTGCCTGGTTTAGAATTTTTTGAAATTGTGCAGAAAATATGTATTTTTTATTGTTAAATCATGTGCACACATTTCTGAAAAATTTGATTATGTCGAACCTGAAATTTCTTCAGCTTAAACCAAAAAAACATGTTACAATTTTCTTTCAAAAAAATATTTCTTTTCCTAATATAGGGATTTTTGGATTTTAAATTCTTCTGTTGTCGTTTTTCCGCTCTCTTTGCCTATACTCAAGCCATCTTGAAGAAAAATGCTGGCTACGCCGCTGATTGTCGCAAATCAGGGAATTTACATGGCGAGGGTAAGTAGAGGATGTGTAGGAGAAGAGATAGCTTTAGATCAATCTAGAAGTCACATGTCGTTCATTCAAATGGCACATCCATCCCACAACACCGCTCGAACACGAGTAGCTCATCAAACTCTAGAAATCACCCATGAATATCCAAAATCTTTCATTTCATACATACCTGTACCTCTACTTCTTATGTACAATTTTCCATCATATATCCCTATCCGTGCATACATCTCTTGCCTCCTTTCATCCATGCATCTTTATGCAAGCTCTTGTGCTTCTATGACTCTTTATATCTCTTCGTTTTAGAGTCTCATTCACATATTCCAACCATTCTTTTTTCGGTCTACCTCTGGGTACGCTACCACTCAACCTTACTCGGATATATTTGCTTCAATAAACGTCCTTCATTCATTCTCTGAACATGACCGAATCATCTCAGCAAAGTTCTCTCACTCTTGTCAATTGGTGTTCCTTCTACACCACATTCTTTGAAACCACCCACCCTTTATACATTAGCGTTTTACCGCATATATTCCGCAGTGATTGCATGCCAACCGCGTTCGCTTTACTCCTATCCTTTTCTTGATACATCCAGGTCCTGCTACCATACAGCACAGGGGGTGCAAGTACAGAATTGAAGTATTGCAATTTTAGCTTTATTAGATACATTTTTACTTGTAGTAATGGCTCTTGTACTGCCGATAATCTTTTTACCCTCGTTCGTGCGTCTGGATATCTCTGCATGTACCTTTCAGTCAGCAGTCACCGAACTCCCAAGATACACAAAATCATCAAGTTGTTCTATACTCTCTTCATCTAAGGCAATGATACGTACCGTTTTCACACCCTTTCTTTTGAACACTATAATTGTTTTATCAGACACTATAATTTTTTTATTCGCATTAATCTTAAGACTCATGAACTTCATGATGTTATCCAGTCTGCTGTTATTGCTTTTAGAAGCCAACTATTCGCTCTGTACTTTTTCAGGACCTACCAAAGTTTAGTTCTAATCATTTTATAGAAGGCAACAAATCAACAAAATCAACAAAATCAACAAATGCACAAAAAACTTTTTTGTCATTCTCAAACTTTTTTTCTGTGATTTGTCTCAAGCGAAAAATTGGATCCGCACATGACCTTCCTGGCATAAATCGACATTGGACTGCCCAGGTCCTTTCTTTAGTTATTTCCATCACCTCACGATTAAGTATTTTGTTAAATATTTTGCCCATGGTACAGAGTAGGCTAATCGCTTTATAATTAGTGCGGTCACCTTTATCACCCTTTCCTTTAGAGAGTGAAACGATAATCGTCATTTCCTAATCATTTGGATCTTTACCGTTCTCAGCATAAATATTCATAAATTTGCTTAGCCACACAAACAAATATTCGCCACCGCTACTAAGCATGTCAGCGGTGATACCATCCACAACAGCAAATTTAACATTCTTTAGTTTATCAATTGTGGATATAATGTCGAAGTCATCGATACTTTTCACGCCACCTACAGCTGGATTGTCTAACGTACCGTCTGGTGTGTCACACTTGTTATGCCCCATGGTTTGACCTCTATACAGTTTCTTGAAAAATCACTCACACGATCTTTCACCTCGTTCGTGTCTCATTACACCATCAGCTCTTTTAATTCTGACTAATTCAGCAATAGTACTTCCTTTTCTAACCCTTTTAACCCATGTCCAAAATAATTTCTTATTTCCTTGAAAATCATTTTTCATTTTTATCCTCTTCCTCTTTGAGTTAATCCTTGCTCCCTTTGACTAGTACCTTTGCTTTTCGTTCTTATCAATATAATCGTTTTCTAGTTTAGTCCTCTTCTTGTTGCTAAGATTTCCAATATTCAGCTTTCTCGAATACGCTCTCAGCATCCCCAGTCTTTCATCCTACAACCACAGTATCACTCACTTCAGATGCACTCTTCAGGATGCTATCCTGTAGTATTATCCATGCACCCTCTACATTTTTATTGCCTAATCCTCTCTTCCAGTCGTTTCTATAACGACCTGAATATTTATTCAGTTTTCACGATATACTCATTGTTCTTCAGGTTTCTGCGAATTCTCTATTTTAGCACGCATCTGCTTCGACTTCTTATTAAGGGAGGCACTCCCTATAGAACGCCAAATCTTAGTCGATTTTCATGATTTTTTTGGAGGGTGAGGAATTTATATATCTTTTCAGGGCCGTAGGTACTTTTTATTACAGAATTATCGTTTTCGAAACGATTCTTGTTGCTTAAAAAAAGCGGAAAATGGCGAAGATATAACCAGTCGCCGTGAAGCTGTCCGGAAGGGAGGCCGAATGCGGTGCACGCTCCAGCATCTCGTAGGATTATCTGAAACAGTCTGCGCAAAAAAATTGATTGAAATATACATGTGGTCACTTGATAAACCAATAAAATTGGAAAAATAATGTTATTTGGCTGAAGGGGAGGCCTCAGAACAAAAAAAAATGATTTTTTTCGGAAAAAATTTCGAATTTTGACCCAGCCAAAAACATGTTTATTTTCATACTTTTGAGTCAGTCCAAAGTTCATCTTCTAAACATAAGTAGCGCAAAAACATGTGCCAAATATGAGCTTGATCTGTCAAATAGTTTTTGAGTAATCGTGTACACCGATTTTCAACTCATTGAAAAAAAAGTTTCGAGATAAACGCGAAGTTTCGGCAAGGAAAAAATGTATGATTCTGTGAGTTTCCGACTAGTCAGATATTCCAGCACCATATAATAGTCCTTCAGCTCCCTCGTAATACTCATTTTTCCCATCCATCTCCTCTCTGTGTACTTTACGGGCCTCTTTTGTCGCCAAGGAGCTGCGATTCTCTTGCCTCTGCTCCTAACGGAGCCGAGGTGAGTCACGCTCATAAACTCACGACCCGTCATTTTTGAGAATTGACCAAAATCACTAACGGCATCGTGTTCTACAGGTTACAAACCATAAACTTAGGCAATAAAAAAATGTATTATTTGAAGCCTCTATATAGAGTGCCCCCCTTAATTCTCATTTTCTTCCATTTCTGGACTAGGTTCATTTTTAAACAGTAAGGAAGTGATCCATTTTACACTCAGAACCTGTCATAACTCTTGTATCTCTTACTAACCCTGTCAACCTTTCATCCGCTATAACAAAGTCAATCATACTATGGCTTGTGCCTCTGCACCAAGCACACGTGTGGATCATTTTATGTTCGAAGTATTCACAATAAACAAGCATTTTTCTAAGCATAAGCTAATGGATTTCTTCCATTATCGTTCGTTTTTGGACCTCCGAAATCATAAAATACCCTGACGGTACCTTCGCCTTGCACGCCAACCCAGCCATTCATATCTCCGAGCGAAATGATTCTTTCCACAGGGTCACAAGTACCTATAATATCATTCAAAGAGACCCTGGAAGTAGTTTTTACATCACTACTGTCACCATCAATTGGAGCGTATTATCTTGTGATAAATGGCCTTCAGATTCCCACTTTCATTATAATCCATTATAACGTAGGAGATAGTCATACGTTTGACATGCTGTTTTGCTCTCTCGTTTATGGTCAGACAGAATCCTTGGCTATTATGTGATTCATCATCTACTCCTGACCAAAGTTTGAGTCCATTTTCTATGTTTCTTGTCTTACAGCCCTCCTTCTTTGTTTCCAGTACACATGAAATATCTAGCTTCCTTGCGCGCATTATATCCCGCAATTCCTTTTTCTCAAGATCATTTACACATTTAGCATTCCCAACACCCAGTCTCCGTTCATCGCCTGAAACTTTTCTAAGGGCATGCCTTTCGTCAACAGAAGTGTTAATCCTATCCGACGCTACGTTATTATTCGTATTGTTCATTGTTCAAAGTATAAACACAACTACCGACTTCATGCAAGAAATGTTTTCCATAAGTATAAAATCATGTCTAAGCTAAAAAATTAAATCGTCATAAGGTGGTGTGTCTATGCATATCGTCAGTTCAACCGAATTTCGCTCATTCAAAGGAAAGTATGAAAACTAAGACAGAATCGAAGGAGTTATGATCGGTTTGTTATGTATACTGAGGAGGGCACCATTCTCCTGCAGATTGGTTTTTGAGATGAGAAAAGAACATGCATTGCTTCATGAATCTGATAAGAGTTCTCAAACCTGAATAAAACTTAAAAGCTTTAGAGCTTCCATAAGTTGCCACTACCTCTCAAACGTTCATCAGATTTCCAAAAGTTTCAAGCATTTTTATAAATTTTCTTCAATTTCCAAAAGTCTCAATTTCCACAGATTTCTATCAATTTTTGAAAATTCCCATAAATTTCCAAAAGTTGTAAATATTTCTTAACATTTCTATCAGTTGTCAAAAACGTCCACAAGTTTTTACTGTTCGGATTGAGAGAGAATACATATGTCTACTCAAGCAAGAATTTGATACTTTTCACGGGAAGAGTCTTCGTCCAGCTAAAGAGACTTTTAAGACGTTGTGCGTGAATCTTGGAACCTGTTTTCTTCAAAAACTGAAGCTTAAAGAAATTTATTCTTTACCGCAAATTAGATAGTAGAAATAAACTAATTATCGTTATTTTGGAAAATAATAAAAAATTTGTTTTAGATATTATATGAATAATAAACTTTTTAATAATGTTTGATAATTATTTGAATTATCATTGAACATTAATTATTATCAATATTAATAACAATTGGGATTGAATATGTTTTGATTATTTATTATTATTTAATTAAAATTTAGTGAATTAGAACTTTTCACTAAATTTCTACATTTCAATAAATGATTCAAATTAACGAAAGTGGACTGATTTACTAAATGAAGGTTACTGATTAAGTCAGTCAAAATCAATGATTCAATTAGTAGAAGCTACTGATCAGACTATTCAAAATGAATCGTTTAATCAGTGAAAGTTACAGTTAGGATAATTCAAAATAACTGATTCGGTCAATAGAAGTAACTGATTTGATCATTCAAAATGACTGATTTCAAAATTCGAATTTTCGGTTTGAAAATTCACTTTCGACTGATTTGTCAGTCGTTGAATCCGCATGATTTGAATCACTCAGAGTTGACTGCGAATCTGACACTTTTAAATGATTTAAATTTAGAGTACACTGTGCAACTCTCTAGTTTTTGCTGTGTATAATGAAATTGAAGCATGTTGTTATTGGAATGTGTGAACGAAAAGATTCATTACCGTCGGAAATTATCTGCACGGGTAGCTTGAGCGCACCATGGCGTTTGGGATGTTTTGCTCAAAGTCGATTTTTTATTTTTGATCTTTTATTTCTCAAAAAAGATTGTGGTTTTAAACTTTTATTTCCACGACTTAGTAGAGTTTGGTGAGGACTAGAATTCGCTTTTTTTCTTTTAAAACCAAACGCGCGAAATTGACAGTATTTTGTTTCTCCTGTAAATTTTTTTGTCATTTGCGAGATCTTGTGCCAACTCCCTCCATTTACAAAGCCATTTCAACCTAATTTGATTATAATTTTCAGTAGTTCCTCTCGATCTTAGGAAACCGGAGTTATCACTAATTGCTACAATGCCAAGATGTCTCTTTCTAGAAGGCAATGAATAACATTATGGTATTTATGAATATAATTTCACTGATCTTGTACTAGACGAAAACTCAAATACAACTTGCATAGATAATAAAATATTGACGGACGTAGACTGAAGTATTTCAAATCTAAATAGTTTTAATAAATGCATTTTCATGTACCTTATATTCGGCCGAGGACCCAGAAGTCCTCTGTTTTTAACATTTGGTCCCTAAAGTACCGTATTTTCAGTGAATAGCCTAAATTTAGATTTTTTTTATAAAGTTGAGGCTTGTGAACCTTGCACTCTTTCGGTGTCATAAATATTTTGGAAACTCTTCTTTAGTATTCCTCATTACCCTTGGGATCTTTTGGCATCCATGATTGTGTCTTAAGGCTAATAAATATCTTTCTGGACAGTTTCAAATTGAAAGCTTTTGAACTTGAATACCACCTTGATCAAAAAGTTTTAGGACTTTATTTTTAAAATCAAAAATACAAGTTTATTCATCATAATCGA
>JAUMHM010000004.1:12735138-12754495 GCA_032362435.1 Melikaiella ostensackeni
ACCTACTCCGATTTTCGAAATCGAAAATTTATTTTTGGTATTTTGGCCAGCTTTTCGGGATTTCGTCCCACTGTGCGACGCCTTGTCTTACATTTTCTTCAGTAGTGTCTTTTTTATCCCTATTTTATTTAATCAAAATGTATTTTTCACGTCTGTATATTAACTTACAACTCCTTAACCTAACAAGAATTGAATAAATAATATCTCCACACTCGCGTATTGTGACCCTAATTTTCAATTATACCGAAAAATAGCTGGTACTGGTTTACTAGGATTTAACTAGTGACCTTAGATCGTTAGAAGAAAGACTAGGCTAAATCAGTGAAATTAATCACATAAATTTTGATTAAATTTACAAGTGAGGCTGGTTTTTACAGTCATACTAACCGTGAATATTATTGTCACTTGAACAGATAAAAACTAGTAATTTGAATGAGAACATTTTGTAAAATCAGCCCAATTCCAAAATTTAGCTCAACTAAAAATGTGTTTAACTTAGCTACTGTAACATAGCAAACTCAAGGTATTATCGGGGTGAACTCATACAAAGAGAAAATACGCAGAACATAGTCAAGCCAACTAAAGACTCTTTAACATCACGTCAATTAACTGAGAGGATTAAAAGTATCTAACTCATAAGCTCATAAACAATATGGAAAAAAATTCTGAACTTTTCACAGAACCTGTGCTGTGTCCTTCTATGTTTTCTCAGAAAAAAAAATCGTAAGAAAAGTTTAGCCGCTAAGGTAAATTACGTAGCATATTCGATACGCTAGGATAGGGCTTGCGTGCATGAGATGCTAATTCCAGATTGAATTATATCAACTTTGGAATAGTCAACCTCTTTCTATTTGCACAGACGATTAGAAAGCACCTTAATGAGTCTAAGTTTCCAGTATGCGAAAATTCCTATAGAAAATACTTTATCATGATAATACCTTAAGTAAGGTTATTTCAGTCATTTCCCTTATTTACTGTAACCATATTTTTTGCATTAAATTATTTTTATACTCCAAGAAAGAAATGCTCTTGAATCTACAGTAGGCATATTCTCAATCTCTTAAACGCAAATGCTACTGATTTAAGTATATACATCTGCTATCTGCATTATATATCGTTCTCAAATCGTCTCAGTTCGTCAGTTTTTACTGGGATGCTTCAAGTCAGATCAGAATCAATTTCAATCTGAAGGATAGAAGTCTGTATTCAAAAATTCGGAACATTCAAAAACAGAGAGCAACCAATTTAAAATACATGTGTCAATTAAAACAGGATTAATGTTAAAATACTCATCAGTGGATAAGCCTTTGTCACTCGATTCAGTAATACATAAAATTATAATCTTTCACCTGTTTTATTTCCTAATTTCGATAAACAACAAGTTTCCACGTTTTATGATTCATTATTCTGGTTATTTATCACTGTTTAAAATAATAACGATCCTCTCAACGAAAGTGAGCTTATGGTTCACCTAGTGTTCAAAGCGTTCATAGTACGAAAAATACTTACTTGAAAAGCTTTAACACATTACCCTAAGTTTAATTCTTCCAACTTCTTCTGGACATCAGCTAAATACTAAATATTATCATTTCAATGATTCCCCAAAACTCAAAAAAATATTTATAAGACGCAAACCACAATGCCGAGCTGAGAAACAACAAAACGGAATTGAGACATCGGACGTAACAAATAGACGAGTCAAACAATAGGCTTTAGAAGTGCAATTTCACGAAAAACGTTGCATTGATTTCAAAACAAACTCAAAATTTATATGCCACTTGACATAAATATACCTATTATTTAAAGACGTCTTTTTTGCTTCCCTCCAAAAATTAAAATTATGTATTTGGAGTTTTGAATCAGCTTACAACGACTATATAACTTAACATCATAAAATTTCAACTTGATGAATCATCATACTACAATAAACCTTTCTGATTGCAATAGTATTGCATTTTTTGCATAAGACAAAATAATATACCTTCTGTACCATAACCTCGAATTTCATTCATCATAATAAATTATGCTGGGCACCAGACTTTTCGTGGGTGAGGAATAACAAAATATTGATAAACTGAAGCGAATCTCAATAGTGACCAAAATTAAAATTCTAAATCTCAAATTCTAAACCCATTTCAATGAAGAAAACATTAGAGATGTTGCGATGTACCGGGATCAGAACTTTCCTTATAGGCTTCCTCGTAAATGACAACATAGTGCTCAGGTTAACAACAACGTGTTCATTCATTCAAGAAAATTCTTACGATGGGCAATGTATAATTCGATAAAAATGTAAAAGAATTAGCAGTTTCTATATTTCAATTCAAGATTAACATGTTTTATGTTATTTCGATTTTTTAACACAAAAATAGTCTTTGTGGAAATGGTTACAATATAAATCTTTGAAATGCAACAGATGGACGTAGGAACTATTCACTTTATCATTTTGATACTCGATGATTTCACGGAATTTAGCAATGTAAAAAAAAATTTTATTTTAATTTTAATTTTAAAAATTTAATATCTAAAATTTACTTCGAAAAATTCGAAGTATCTCATATCTTATACGCATCTCGTAAACTTTACGTGATACGTACAAACAGACAACATTTTTAGATTAACCATCAGAGGAATACTGCTCTATATAAATATGAATATACGGATTGTCACATATAAATATATGCATATAAATAAGACAGGCAAACAAAGAACTTGATTTATGATTCAGAGACCTTAGGACAGCTCGGTGAATACGGCGGTAAAGAGAGTGAGCGCTGACTCACTCGAGAATTTATATTCTCTCGTACGCTACGTGATGTCCGTCTTGCTTCGGAAATTTCGAAATGAATTCCAGACATACAGGATTGTTTTCGGGAATCTTGTACTAGGAATTGGCAGTTTGCGAATCGGAATCCCTGATGAATATTTCGAGCCCTTTCCGCTGCCTTCCGGGCTGTGTAGAACTTTATTTCCGGATAGAGCGCTGGGCGCTGAGTACTGTTTGAGCAAAATTCATTCTAGATCCGATTACCCTAAAATGCAGGACTCAAACCCTATTTTTCAAGTTCTATTTTTCTCCGTGATGGGTTCGCGTTCTGAGACTTGGTGCGAATGAACGTTTTGTCCGTACAAGTTTGATCTATTCTTAATGGAGTGACCAAAACCTATGAGTGTGTATTTTACGAGTTATAACAGGAGCTTGCAAGGAAATAATTAACTTTTGTATCTGGATTTTACCCGGTGGAAGTTACTGTTATTTTTCGGATGTCGGCTTCGGAAGTAATTGAAGCCAGTATTTTCTACGATTAAATTTGGGCATGGATCTGTGAAACTGGAAGGAAAGGAAAAGAGCTTCGAATAGAAGGACTTCGAGCTTTTTTTGAGTATCTCAACCAAGTAAATAACCACGCACACGATAAACCAACGCACGTAATTCGAATTCAAGAGCCAGATACAACATAAGGAACAATAACACGATCTGGATGGCTGATGGGCCAACTAAAAAGCTGAAACCTATTCACTGCTTTTTTGAAGATACAATGCTTGCCCGCATCTAGTGATATTTATTTTGCAGAAGGTCGTTTTCTTGGCAAGAGACCAATATGAAGCTAGAATTAGAACAAGAAGGTAATGTAAGGAGTATGATGTAAAACGGCACCCGTGACTGCACTAGTATATTTGACTTTGGTATTTGGATTCACGTTGTTTGTTGACATAATTTTATAGACATATAGTATACCATTGTCCTTACTCTCCAAAAATGTTCTCCGAAAATACACAAACTATTAGGATCATTCTTAGAATTAAAAATCATGCACCTTAATTATAAATTTTGAAGTATGGATGATATGAGCCTGAGCTATAGAGTACTCACGCGTATAGCTGGTATGGACCGTGTGATCTTCTCACCATAGGACCGCCCCAAGTCTCAGTTGCTGACACACTTCATGAAATAACTAGTTGCATTCTACAGAGTTTACATGAATTTTCCAAAATTAATTTGAATTTACAACACAGAAAAATGAAAGTTAAAATTACCTCAATTTTTGTGTGTTTCAAATTCAATTGAGTTTCAGAGAATTCAAGTGAATTTTATAGAATACAATTATTTATTTCATAACCAATTCCTTATTTTAAACTTCTTGAATATACGTCATATTATTTAAATCCTCTCCATTTAAAGAGAATTTGTTTTAAATGAAATAAAGTCCAGTGAATTAAATTCGTAAAGCGTAAAAAGTGGCAAAATTACAGAAAGAAGCAGCTATTCTACTATACCTCGAATTTCTCCTTTAATTTCCCCAGGAAAATTTTCATATGCAAAAGCGGAAATTTTGGACAGGGGCTTGTTTCTGAATTCCACATCATCTGCTGCGTGAATCAAGTTATTACTATTTATTACCTGTGAAGCTGAACCGCAGGACGACGGGAAAAGCTTAAAGAATTTCTTTGATAATTTTCTTGCATAACTGGAATTTCCAACACACAATCCAAGCTTGCAAAGTATTCTACACGCAACCACTAGGAGGAGAATGTGACGGTACATTTTTTTGGGGTAAAATGTTATATAACATCACAGCCCTACAGTAAAAAGAAACAATACCGCTTTGCCTTTCAGCATAGTAAATTCGTCTTAATCCATCTTCTTTCTTTGCGGCTCTTCTGGGGCATACTTTAATAATCGGCTCAAAATTGCATTCATATCTATTATGTCACGTCGATGAATCTTTCATTTTCGATTAACTTTCTTTTTTCCAAGAAATGGCTGTAGTACTCATTCTTGATGCCAAGGTATAGCAAGTATATCGGACCTAAGAATATCAGTTTCACAGGATCCGATTTAGGTATATATAGTAACGATGATCTGTTTGCCATATGGTGCCTCTTCTGACGTTGTCTTCTAAAGGACCTTTTTGTGCGACGTTTAGAACTCATGCTAGGATCAACCCTTCTTTTATTCTTCGTCTAGCCTCTAGTTTCACAACGCTCACAAGCGTAAAACCCACCATGACCTTTACACGTTTTGATAAATGATCTTGCAGGCATGTCGCAAGAAAATCCATGAATTTCTACCCTCAAAGTTCTTTGATCAATAGTTACACCACTGTGTAATAGGAAACTGATTTCCGTAACAAAACTTTTTAAATAATCGTCTAGACTTCAAAGCTTAGAACCGCCGCTAAACACAGCAAGAATATGTAAATGGTTTCGATTCATATTTATCGTGCTAAATAAGTCCTGCGTTAGCTCAAAATTGTTGACTCGAATTATTATATAATGGCAAGTCATCAATATCGAATAATAAGGATATAGTGTTCTCAGTATATTCATCGGTAATTATGGCGTTTCATCTTTTTTCTATCCCGAAATATACGTAAGATCTATCCGTATTCTTTGAGCCTTTCATAGCATTTATATTTTTCGGACTTCGTACGTAGCAAAGTAGTTGCTGATTTTGGTAGATTTTGTAACTTTTCAGCTCGACAGGTCTCAAGCATTTTTTTTTAATTTTAGAAATTTTCTGTTAGTTAGGATTTTAATACCTCTCTAAATTTTTTTTCCACTTCTGCATCGGCTGTTTCAATGCGATTTATATTCTGTTTGTTTTTGATGTTAGCGATCAAAAACTTGGATCATAATTTTCTTCTCTTTGCTCTAATTTTCCTTTAGCAGCCTTTGTCCGAATTACACGTTCCTTACATTATTGAATGTTAGTTTTCAGTTTTTTAATCACTTTCTTTTTGTTCTTTCAACTGTGCTTTGTGATGTTTTTTTCCTTTTTCTATTCTTCTTTGCTACGTTGTTCAATATAACTTTAATTAGTTTATCTTTGGTGACCGGCGAAAATTCTTCTTAAAATTCTTAAAAAAAAATAATGGAACATTATTTAAGACTTCTCCTGTTTTTCCAGGTACTTTTTGGAAGCAATACTACATTTTTCTCGTTAGCCGTGCGCTGAAGATACTGTTAGTTTATTAATAGGTTGAATACTTTTATTTCATTTTCGTTTCTAGTAGCGTAGATGATCTTTTTGCCTCTGCTGTACCCTTCTCTCTAGCTTTTTTGTTATTCTTCGGCGATATTTCTTAGCCCTCTTGCGCGCTGCTGTCCATTTGAGTAGCCTTTTTCCATCTGTGATTTTCATTTTGGATTTTATTTGCGTCATTGTTATTCCTTTTATTCCCAGTTTAGCGTTAAAAGTAGAATTGCACCTTGAACTAAACAAGAATAATTAACATCCAATAAAAAGCAATTGGGATATTATTTACAATTTTCATTTTAAAATTTAGTTTATGAATAAAATTAAGTTTCATGTTCAAAACAAACAATGAATCAATGATCCAAAATTAAGTGAATTATAAATTATCAAAAATAAATGTACTAACCTGTGACCTCCAATCATCTGACATGACATTTCTTGATGGATTATGAATTTTTGAATGGATAAATTGATCGCTCAATGCTGACACTGGACCAACTAATAAATCGCGCAGGCGCATATAGTATATGTGCATAAACGCGCTGTCGGACGAGAATGAAATGAATTGAATTATGAACGAAATACTTTTTCATTGTTCAGGAAAAATGAACACAGAAAAATATAAAAATTCGTTTGATTATAGAAGGGGACATCGCTAAAAAGGTAATACTAGCGGCTTTCATAATTTCTTCCTTATTCGCATTTGGTTTTTCAACATACGCACGTCAATGTATTACGTTCTATCAAAATGTATTCTTCAGTTTCAATATCAAATTATTAAACAAGCTGGAAACAATATAAATTCAATTTTCTAGAATCTTGTAGTAAGCGATATGCTTATTATTTCTCTGCTTATAATTGAATTTAAACTTTGATTTTTATTTTTAAAAAGTACGTTTGGTAATGAAGAAAAATAAATGAAAATCGAGGGACAGGATTCAAACCTATTGTAATAATATTTACCTACATTGAAAATAGGCGCAATTCATACTTTTGTTTCATTAAGGGTCATTGAGGCAAAAGTTGAAGTTCGGGTGTTTGCATATTAAATGAAGGTAATTGGAATAGAAATTGAAGAAAAGGAATTCATCATTTTGTAGAATATAATAATAGTATGTTATGCATCGAGGTAAGACGAGTTCTGAAACACCCGATATTTTCTACGTCAAATGTTTGAAAAACGCGGATTTTCAAGTGTATGTATAGCGTATCGGACATTGCTGTTTCTTGCCCGGGAAAAGGAACTAAGAAAAAAACTCGTTACAGGGGAAAAAGCTCGTAAGAGATGGAAAAGATCTCGGACATGCTGCCTCCGACGGGGAATCTTGTAGTCGTTACGGTGCCGTGATGACTACAAGATTCTATGTTGGAGGCAGCACGTCCGAGTTTTTTTCTCTCTGTCACGAGCTTTTTCCCTGTCAGGATTTTTTCCCCCAGTATTTTCTCTAATCAACAAATAGCCACGACCAGCTCGCTTTGCACCTCAAATGATTTTTTTGGTTCCATGATGGTCGTAACATTAACTAGGAAAAATTAAACACAGACAGTATAGTTATTTTTTGTAGTCAAAAATACGGGGGTTATGAAAGGTTCTAAATGTGGAACGGATCACTATCTCATAGTTTCAGAAATGAATCTAAGACAGGAATGGAGGAAAAGAAGAATTATTAATAAGTCGCAGCAGACTCGACTTAAAATAGAGAACCTGTAGAAACCAGAAGTACAAAGAGAATATCGTGAAAAGCTGAATAAATATTTAGATCACCATAGAGAAGACTGGAAGATGGGATTAGGCGATTAAGAAGTAGAGGACGCATGGATAGGGGATAGCATCTTCAAAAGTGCGCTTGACGTGTGCGGTGCTGCGGTTGTAGGAAAAAAGACTGGAGATGCTTGGTGGAATGATGAAGTCGGTGTGGCTGTTAACAAGAAAAAGCAAGCGTAATCGAGAAAGCTGAATCACTGATCAACAAAAATGATCTACCTCCGCGCTGGATGAGACTCATCGTTTCTAGAGAGCTTCTTCATGCTGAACACGGATCTGCTCTATTTTTGTTGCTATAAGGTGCACTTCTATAGATATTTGCAATTACAGTTTTCAAGAAAAAATTTGTCAACATTTTTTCAAAAGCCAAAGAAGAATTTCCACCCTCGCGAACGGTCATTCCGATGCGATTTCCAAAGCAGATTCAGAATATTGCCTTAGTATAGCGTTATCTTTGAGGAATCTTTCTCCGTGCTCGCCACTAACTAATTCCAATTTTCCAGGTAAGAAATCTGAGTGTGAACGCTGAAAATATGTGACCTGTCGCGAGGAAAGGTACCTAAGTGGAAAAAAATCAATTATTTGTTTTTTGCATTTCAGAAAACTTCATGTTCTCTTTCTAGTGGTGCTAACGAAAAAATTTTTCTGACGTTTCTCTAACAGATAAAAAGAGTTGTAAAGTTGGCTTGGAAACCGACGTTTGGTCGTTCTCGCTGCCATCTACTTGGGTCTCCTGTAAAATTCTGAAATTCAAGCTTAGGTACCTTTTCTCGCGGCAGGTCACATATGGTATATCTACAATGACATATTCACTTTCATACCTTAAAATTGTGTTAAAATTTGATCCACATACTGCTTGTAGTATTTAGATTTATCGTTTCCTAAGAAATTTCGAGTCACATTCTTGACGGATAACAAGGTTTTCCTCTCAATGTCGCTCAAACGTTCGTCGAATTCGAAGTCAATCATGAGCTTACGAATTTAGGGTTCTATGAATATCCGTCCTTCGATTTTTGCTTCGCTAAGTTTCAAAAACTTTGTTCTCAAATAAGTGAATCCCTGTCCGTTTCAGTATATTGCTTTTATTAGGTTCTTTCCTATCCCAAGTTTCACGTGTGAAGGCGACAGAATAACATGTTTAGGGTCTATCAGAGGGTTTTGAGCAACATTCCTCTTCCCTGGTTCAAACGAATTGAGTTTGAATCAGACCTTGACAATATAATGTTTGTCCTTAGCACTGCTGTTCCAATAACACAAGAAGCAACAGTATTTTGTGTATTCCGACTGCAGTCCTCGTAAAATGTCAATCACTTTAAAATGTGAACAAACAGGCCAACAGTGTGAGCTGTGATTTATTTTCAGAAGAAGCATTTCCATGAAATCGTAGCATTCTTTTGAATTTTCAGCATAGGCCACAGGTATGGGAGGAAACTCATTGCCTTTATGTAAAAGAACGCCTTTCAGACTAGCCATATTTGAATCGATGATTAAACGCCACTCGCTGGCTCTGTGCTCATGCCCGAGAGCTTTCATCAATTTATTCATGTCGTTACAATAAGTAAGACTACCTTCGTCGGAAAAAATTTGGCTAGATCTTTTTTGCTGTTGTGATATGAAATGCTCACATCTTTGTTCAGTAAATTCTTTTCTTATAATCGAGACCCCAACAATCTAGCCTTATCTTTTGATAGATTCAGATCTCTTATGAGATCGTTTAATTCAGCTTGATCGAATAAAATGGGTATTTTTATCTAACGTTTCAGTTTTGATGCATCCTCTTCATAATGAAGCCGCTGATCTTCGATCACACCCGAGCAATTCTCTGTCTCAGACACGCTTATAACAACTGGCTTGATCACGGATGGGACATCAGCATAAGCAATCTGCTACTCATTTTTTTCCTGTAAAGCCGTTTATGAGTGCGGTGTTACAGAAATAACAATCCACACCATGATTTTTCGGCTTGTTCCAAATCATTGGTGTACAATGATAAATTCAATCGCACAAGAAGGACAGCGGTATTGAGATGCCCATGCTTGATTCACATTTCCTCAAATTCTACTGAAGGGTAACAGATCTTAGTTTTATTACGTCGCTAAGTGGCTATCTTTGCTTTTTTGGTGTATAAAGACCACAAACGAAACAGATTAGATTAGGATCATGCCATTGCGCATCTTTTTTGTGGGGACTATTTTTTTATGTGGCTTTTAGTTTTCTCACCAAAAAAAATATCCATTTTTGGTCAATTAATAAATTCAAGTTTTTCATAACTGAAAATGCGGTATCTCCCATAAAAATAATGCGGACGTAATGAAATTCTTTACACAGTTGAATAATACCCTAGTAGAGCCAATAATCTCCTTAAGCACGTGAAAATGTTTATTTATTTACACAAAGTTAACATCAAATTGCTTCGTATCGAATTCACGACACGTAATTTTCGCCGGACAGGGAAATTTCACACCGTTGAAGTTTCGAAAAACTTCCAACGAAGAAAATATTTTTCATACTATAAATAAGTTTTCAACGTTCAAACAAACCGAATATGTTAATAACCTGTGGAGTAGCGATTTTTAAAGCCTTGCGCGCGGTATAACCACAGTAAACTTTGAATCGTTTTTAGTACGCTTTTTTTATTTTTTACATATCTTAAGACTTATAATTGTATAAAACCTTTTGTTTTTATTAATAAACATGTCTTCTCTCTTCGTAGTTTATAACTAAATTTTCAGTAGTGCTAAATATTTTCGCCTGTTGTTTGTTTTGACGGAGTAACTACACTGCAGTTCCGCTATAGAGACCGTCTCGGGGGTACTTTCAATGGCCTTCGTTTTATTTCGGATTCTCCAACCCATAAACAATCAGGGCCCACTTTTTTCATATACTCCTGCATTGTTGTGGAGTTGCTTCGCTGACCTCGCAGCGGCTCTCTCTCGTCCCCTTCGTTCACGTAAATAAATAGTATGACGTAATTTTGCACAATGTCGTTTGAAGAACCGTCTCGAAAAGGACGCAAACGTTCCCGGAACGTCGCTTCATGGCAAGACAATGTCAGAAAAACAGCCAGAAACGCGGTAAGTATTATAACTTAATTTTTAAACAGCATTGTACATTTATCGGATGATCCGTATCGACGAATAATCTTATTGATGAACTATCAAATATAAAGTACGAAAAAATCAAGTTACTAGAAAGTGAACAATAAAGAAAAGAAAATTATTAAAATTATTGCAAACTGTCAATTGAAATCAAAATCAACGTGCAAATCATTGGAGTGATGATAATAATAGTAAATTGAATAATAAAAAAATTGATGTATGAAATTGAACGAGACAAGGATTACAGCATGAAGAGTAGTTATTGCACAGTATTGATATAAAATACAATAAATTATTTTCCGAAATTTCATTTATAGTATATCAATTAGAACGATATGAAAGATTAAATTTTTGCAAATAGGTTCAGCAGTATGTTTCGTGGTCAGGTAATCTAATGCCTGCTAAGCAATTCGTGGAAGTTTTTGCATGCTGAAGCGGAGATCTGTTATCTAAACTTTACTGAGAGAAACAAGAAGCTTACTTTGATGCTTTTTGGAATTTAGGAGAGTACTTTGCCCAAAACGTCTTCTTGAGCACGAGCAGGAAGTTCAAGCCAGCACCAGAAGAATCCAAGGAATTCGGTGAAAGAAAATTTACATTGTGGGATTACATTTTCCATTCATCAACAATACATCGCGTTATGTGTCGGAGATTCTTGATAAATTTGTGAGGATTGGATCAGTCTCAATTTAAAACGATACAAAAAAAATCGACGCTGGAGAAACCTTGCAAGATAAGCGCGGGAAATACGAAAATCGGGCAATGAAACAAGAATACGATGTAAAACTTATAATTAAGCTTCACTCTTTGAGCATTCCTCATTCTTCTTCGCATTATGGCAGTAAAAAATCAAAGCTACAATACTTCGAATTCCCAAATTTGATGCTCAATCAATTGTATTCACTATATCTCGTTTATTACACGGCCGTCACAGGGAAATTTGATCCTCCACTTGATATTTCGACGTACAGTAAATACTTCAATTCCAACCTTCCTCGCTCGTTCGGAAAACCGAGAGTAGATGTATGCAATTTGTGCTACGAGTAAAACGAAAAAATAAAAAATAATGAAAACTTGTTGAAATTGGACGCTACCTTGAAAAATCATGTTGCTGCAATCGAAAGATATCGTGAAATGAAAGCTTAAATGAAATCTGTACCAAACAGTCTTTGTGTCGAATTTGATCTTGATCAAAATTTACCGCTGCCCAAATTACCTGTTTCGGAACAGTTTTATTACCGATTGTGGTAGCTGAAAATTTTGAATGTATATATTTTTTGTGAACATGGACACAGTTATATGTATACGGTTTTGAAAGGACAATTGAAAAAGGGCGCGAACACAGTTTGCAATTTTCTTTGGCATACAATTTAGGAAGGAATAAAATTTGACCATTACGAGAGAATAATATTATTCACGGACGCTTGCGGGAGTCAGAACAAGAATGACATTATTTTCCATTTTCTGTTGCTTTTATCGAAAACGTTGGAAACGGAAGTGCAACATATGTACCTCGTTCGTGGTCATTCATACTTTGAATGTGATCGTAACTTCGAAGGATCTACAAATTAGAAACGAGGTCAAAATTATATACTACCCAAACGGAGGGGAAAAGTTTTCGAAAAGTACGATACAAATCCGGAGAAATATTTAATACAAATTTCTGCCACAATGGACGATTTAACTAACCCCCCTGCACTTGAGGACAACAGAATACCTGGACGTATCAAGAACAGGAAGTAAAGTCAAACTTTGATTGACAAAAGTGAAAGAAATTTGGCTGAGAGGGTTTGGTCATGTTGAGATAATGAATGAAGGACGGTTAACAAAGCAGGTGTATTTAGGTAAGGTGAATGGTAGCTTACCTAGAAGTAGACCGTGGAAAGTACAGTTATAATGTGTGAATGAGACTCCAAAGCGAAGATATATAAAGAACCGTAGAAACACAAGAGCTTGTATTAAAAGATGTATTGATGTTAAGGAAGCAAAAGATGTGTGCAATGATAGGGATGTATGGAGGTCAATTGTTTATGAGAAGAAGAGTGACGCCTGAAACGAAAGATTTTTCATACTCATGGATCCTTGTGAAAAGCTTTGTTCAGTATATGTGATTGGGATTAAGAGTATGGGTCTCCCTATAGGTTTGTCAGTCAGTTAGCGTCTTTATGTGTTGATCGTGATGCATGATGACTCTGTGAAGCTCTTCACCTGAGGTGATTGCTAAAGCGATTGATCAGCGATTCGTGTTGAAGCTGTGTTTTGAGATGAGTGTATTGTTTGAATGAGTAAAACGCGACTTCTAGATCGACCTAAAACCTATCCCTTCTGCTACGCATCCCTCACTTACTCTTGCTATATAAATTTTTTGGTCCCCGGGAGTATAACAAGGCTACAACCGAACGAGTTATGCTCACCCCGAAGGACGATTGGCTCATAGGTATAATAATTGTAAAAAAAATGGCACTGTAGTCGCAGAATTTCTCGTTTCTCAATAACTTGTCTCGCTAAAAGAAATTCGAATGTAATTGTTTGTACTCCATTTTTTCAATTATTTTCTACACTAAATGCAGAGTACCAATGGAAACATCTCGAGAATTTCGCACAATCATCTCAAGAATTTTAAATCGGTTCTCGAAACAAATCGCAAGGGTAAATCGGCCAGGTACATACTGGTCGTATTAAGAGGTGCGTTAAAGCTTGCTGCAGTCAAGTTGCACACATCCGAGCTGAGATTGCATTGTCACCAAGGGAGAACAGAAGTCGAGAAGTCGGTGAGGAGAGAAGTTGCTACGGAAACGACGGGGCGGCGGGAGACAGGTGGCATCAAATTATTGCAAACAATTACGTTTAATGAGAAGGTTAACGCCACCAGGCAGGGCGGGCGCGAACGTGCATGCAAATGTGCCGACGCCAAGTAATTAGCAAACAGAGCAGTCCTCTCCTACAAATTCAACCTTCATCATGGACCTGCTATCTCCTTCCGTCACTCATCGACCTTATTCGTTTAGGATACTACCTAACACTTAATCACTTATGTATCGATAAGTATTCGATAAATTGGATGAATTGGATAAGTTGGATCAACATCTTTGATGCATCCACGGAAAAAAATTCATATATTAATGGGAAGTACTGAAAAACCAAATCAACAAAACTAAAAAAGGGTAATAACATCAACAGTGAGTCCCCGTTTAATCGCTTCCATTTTCGCATGGAAATAGTAAATTCAAAAAAAAATATTGAAGTTACCTTTTGCATGAATTTCCTCGATGTGTAAGGTTAGGTTTGTCACGAAACAACAGCGAATAATGACTCTGTGTAATCCATTATTTAAGTTAAAAGATAGGCAGTGCGTCTGATTTAGCGTCCATGAAATTTATCGTCAAAATTGGCTGTTAGACATAAAGAAAAACTACCACTTTTTCCGTGTTTATGCAAATTGCTGTCTAAATGTATGTTTTTATTACAAGGTGAGGATGTAATTTCTATATTATGTTATCAAATATTGGAGAAAACACACCAAAAAGTCAATTTTATTGGCGATCAATACTGAGTCACCCTGGCTTACTATTAGAGTTGTTATATTTAATTCTTCATCGTCATTGACCTAATAGACTCTGTGTATTGAGCGCTGTATATGTAATCATAATCTTTGGTGGCTCACTATTGAATTCATTACTCTATATTTGAAAAAAGTAATTTTTTCATAAAGTGTTTCAAATCTCACATAAAACTGGAGTGTCAAGTGGATTTTTTTTTGTACGTGATAAATACGGAGAAACCTTTCATGTTCGAATCCAAGTTTTAGAATGCGATTTTTCACCGTAAATTCAACGCGAGGTTCTATCGAATTTCCCTGTAGAAAAATTAGGTCGAATTTGAATTGGAAATGGGGGGAACAAAAACTTGTTTTAGCAAAACCTCCCAAATGCCAAAATTTTTAAAATGAGCTTATTCGGCATAAGTCTGTCGCGAGATCCAAGCGCATGTTTATTATTTTACACATGTTGGCACCGCGCTACACTATTTGAAACAACGAAGTGGCAGAAAATATTTTGTACAGTGACGCAGCGACACTTAAAATCTTTAATGACCTTGAATCACAGTTACTCAGTCGAAAATATTGTTAGACATTTTAAAAAAAGGGTTAGAAAGCTTATGAAATGCCGTGACGAAGAGCCTTCAACAAAGATATTTTTAAGTTTTTGAAGTTCAAATATCACGTAAGAAGTTTTTTCTTAAAATTTAAGAATTCCTCGAATTTTTTATTTCGACTCCAATTCGTGTCATGACCTAGAAAAGTTGTGACAAAAATCTGAGATTAATAGAAGGAATATTAAAAATCTTGTCTTTAATTTACGCCAATAAATCTTACAAAATCTCGTAGGGTTCCCGAGATATGACTAAAATTGTCCAAGGTCGAATTTCAGTCGGCCAGGTATCTCAGGTACTCTTGAAGATTTTTTATGTTTCATTGCCTTGAAATGGAGATAAGATTTCAAATATTGCGTCCTGTGAATTTAAGATTTTGTCTACAATTTTCTAGATCATGACACAAGTTTGAAGTCGAGGTACAAAATTCGAGAAATTATTGATTTTTTTTTAAACTTCTCAAGTGATGGATACTCTTTGAAAAGGCGAAAACTCAAAACATTTTCACTAGAGATAATTTTACGTGAACCCTTTAGAGATCCGATCCGAACAGATCGGTTCAGTTCTCACCTGATCCGGACCGTGAATGCTCAGATCGGATTTTTGTGTGATGATTCCGAACCGGTATTTTTCCGTCCCGGTTTTTGAGAGATCTGGACCGAAAAATGCTGGACCGAGTTGGATCTGCCCGTATCTATTGATTTGTAAAATTGGAATCTTTTCTACTTGAAATTTATGGCAGTGCACTAGATTCACGTCACTGTTCCGGGTGCGCAGTGGAGATATATGGCATTTGAGGTTGCGCAGTGGAACCCTGTTCCACTTTCAGTTGCGCAGTGGAATTTGGCTGCGTTTATGGTTGAGAAGTAGAGTTACATCACACTCCCGGCTGCAAAGTAGACTTCTATAGGGTTTGTAGTTGCGCACTGCATCTCTGTGACATGTAAGGCTGCGCAGAAGAGTGATGTCGTACTTCTGAATGAGCACTAGAGTTATGTCGCATTTCCGGCTGCGCAGTAGAATTCTATAGGGTTTGTCGTTGCGCAGTGCAACTGATTGGCACTTAAGGGCGTCCAGTAGATTTATGAGGTGATTCCGGTTGCGTAGTAGAATAATGCTGCATCTCCGGCTGCACAGTAGTCTTCTGTGGGGTCTATGGTTGCGTGGTACAATTTTATGCCACAGAAGTCTACTGCGAAGTCGGGAGTTCAACATAACTCTTGTGCGCAACCACGAATACCGCATGAGTATACTGCGCATTCAAAAATGCGACATGACTCTAGTGTGCAACCACAAATGCCACAAAAATATACTGCGCAGTCGGAAGTGCAACCTAACTCTAGTGTGCAACCAAAAAAGCTGCAGAAGTCTGCTTTACTCGATCGGGTATTTTTCGGTTCGGATCTCTCAAAAACCCGAGTCGAAAAATACCGGTTCGGATCCGATCAACTAGATATCCAATCCGAAAAATACCGGATCGGGTTTTTGAGAGATCCGGACCGAAATTTTCGATCCGGATCGCCTAACGCAAACTGCTGGATCCGAACCCGAAAATTTCGGTTCGATTCCGAATCTTGCACATCTCTGCTTTCTGTCTATTTTTAACAATACGTCTACCTTCATTTCAGGAATTTTCAATGCCGCTTGCGCTATCCGAGCGGATAAGTTCCGACGAAATTGTATTAATGTAATAGCATTAATAATGATTTAGATATGTGTAATTCTATTTCAAATGTAAAATATGAAATTTCTTCATAGTAGTTCAAGTTTCACTGTTGTATATTTTAGTAAGACTATATCAATTTAAAATGTTCGGATAAATTTAGATGCAAAACGCTTTAATTTTCAAGATCTAAAGCCACAACTGACGTTCTGCAAAAAAGGTGGTTTGCGGTTTTCTCCATGCCAGTCTTTACGAACTTGTGCGCGTGGTTTAACTTTACGAAGGTACGTGAAGCATACGAGGCGACTTCGCAAAGCCTTTGGCCAAGACTGAACTACCCTTCTAATGACCCAATTTGTGTAAGCACACTTGTAATTGAGCTATGGAAAGCTTAAATCGCCTAACTCTGCTTTTTAGCGAAATTGAGTTTCGTATGGAAAACACTTTTTTATTTATACTTATGATTCATACTTATGATTCAGTTAATTAAATGTTGTAGAATATTTGGAATATTTGAGTATTTAAATGACCCCGCACAAAAAAGAGTCATTGTCGGTGCAAGTCTTTTTGGAAAAATCTTTCTAGGTTCCTAAACTAAAAATTAAATGAGTCAGTAAAATTCACCGAAAGCGACTCTTCCATGTATTTTGTGCAGGGTTCTGTAAAACATTAGGGATTTGAAGTATTCAATTATTTTACAAATTTAACCTCACTATAGCATTTCAAAAAACGCATCTCTGATAATGAATACTGAGAGTAAAGTTTAAGTATTATGTATATGTATAAAAATGTCCGATATTTTCTACGAATCAACTATTTTTTAATGGCAAAGAGATGAAAATATTTATTTTACATCATTTTCTTAGCGATTACCACAAAAAACTAATGATCGCAATCTGTTACAAATTGTTCCCTTGAAAATGAGTCTTGTCTATCCTGCAAAATTAGGTTCGATGGAGTTGGGCTATTTTAGTTTTCCGGAGCTCAATTAAAAAAAAAAATTGCGATGTGTTCTCCAATCTCTTCATTTGTTTTTGTCTGCATTGTTTATTTTCCGAGTTCGTCTATTAAAATACTGTTTGCTATCCTGCATATTCGAAAGCTAGATTACACAAAGAGAGAAAACTTCGCACTGGTCATGAATATCCATTAGATTTATGCAGACCGGCTTTCAAGGGTGTGATTATCACAGACTTCGCCAGTTTCGCTTGTCTTCGAGGTACTTGGCATTGATTAAGATGGATCGCTTTGAGATTTGCATTCTTCTGTATCCTTGCTTTTCACCACACTAACCATAACCGTGCCGTGGTTTGCGGTAACTTATGCATGTCTCTATGCTCACTCAAAACACGGATGCGATGGTTTTTCAAAAATCAACTGTTGTAGAATTGTTGACCGTAATTATGTTGTAACATCTTGAACAGGCTTCATATTGCCTATGGTATGAAGAATAGGGTAAAAAGGATACTTTTTTCATGCCTCAAGCGTACCTTTTCTTTACAAAAATGGAATATGATAACGAAATAATTAAAGACAGTAGATTTTTCATAGGTATAGATAGTCATTTTTAGTTTTCTTTTCAAGTAATTTTTGAGCTAGCTTTGGAAGATTCTTTAATCAGCTCAAGATTTCCTATCTATTAAAATGCAGTATAAAATCAAGGAAAGAGGAGAGAATAAAAAATAGATAAATAGCACAATTTGAAAACTATTATTTTTGACTTTATCTATTTTTGATTCTTTCAGCTTTTCTTGATCTTTTTCTACTGTATTTTCATCAGTAAAAATTTCTGAGGTATTCAACCGATTTCTTCTAGACAAAGCTATAAAAATATGACTTTTAGATAAGAGGAAAATACTTTGAGAAGAACGCGGTGTTGTCGTTACAGGTTTCATTACTTCGACACGTCCATTCCTTTTAACAAATTATAGGTAAAACGTTCTCTAGTACATATTTTAGAGATTTTTCCACGATGATTATTTGGAAACCTGCTACCTTTTGTTTCTGTTTCCTTGGATTTGACAACTTTTCTCTGAGATATTTTAATCTGCAGAAAGGCCTCAAATCACGGAAAATGTTCTCTAGTCATTCCAAAAAGAGTTTTAAATTGTTTATTGATTTTGGGAGACTTTCCGAACCTGAAGAACGTCTAATTTCAGTTGTGAGTCGAATTGAAATGCTAAAGTTTGAATATCTTCAACTTAAACTTGCTTATTAAGGTCGAATATTTCAATATAAAATTATTTCATTCTTAACGGTTTCAATTCACAATTGTTCAATTTTAAGCGCTTGCAATTTTAAATGCTTTCAATTTCGAATGATTAAATTTTTGCTACTTCCAGCTTCAAATTACCAAAACATTAAGACCAAGTTTGAAGTTTTACCATTTTGAAGCTGACCCATTTTGAATTTGAAATCGACGCTTGATATTTGAATTTAAAATTGTTCAAGAATTAAGGCATTCGCTTCAAAATGGTACAATTTGAAACGATTCAAATGTAGACCTATTTTATTTGATATTTTTGCAACTCGTAATTCAAGATTACCACCTTGATCAAAAAGTTTTAGGACTTTATTTTTAAAATAAAAAATACAAGTTTATTCATCATAAACGATACTGTCCCCTTCAAAGTACTCCCCATCGACTGCAACGCACTTATGCCAGCGCTTGATCCAATCCTCGAAACACTTTTTATAAT
>JAUMHM010000004.1:12764973-12788050 GCA_032362435.1 Melikaiella ostensackeni
TGATAATCACATGAGAAAGCTCAGTCTTCAGCTTTTCATCAAAAATTACATCCCTTCGAATGTAGCACTTTCTTCTTGCTCCTTGATAGCTTTTATGAGACATACCTAATTTATTTGGCCACAACAAAGCCTTTTCCTTTTCGATACCATCGATTTCAACTTTACCATCCCAAAAGAGATGACTGACAAACCCTAGTAAGAGATATAGTTCAAGAGGAACACACTTCTGAAGCCTGTATATGTCATCATCTTCATTATTATCTTCTTCGATAAAAAGAGGATGATGAACTGTACTTTGACATTCTTTAGCTTCTTTTTGTCGTTTCCCATACTTTTAAATTGGGAATAGTCCTATCTCGAGTGTTTGTATCTCTTCAAATTAAGATTTTCTGCATCACTATTCGGATCATTTTCATCAAACATTTATAAAAACTCTTCAATTCACGTAATGTAATAAAACAATGAGGGCAAGGGTTAATGAAATCAATTTGTAGACTCTGGTCAGTTTGCGTTTGTTTGCAATACTTCCACCAGTAAAGTAATATGAAACCTTCTTACTTTTATGTACATCTGAATCATTTTCTTCTTTTTCGTCTCCTTGGGTTGAAATTGAGATGGAAATTCTGAAAAAATCTTGGCCTCCATCTGCCATTAGTTTTATTTTTGTTTCTTCTATATGCTCAATGTTCCGTTTCTCGAAGACAAAGTCAAGTTTTGTCGCATTGGCATACACGACTGGTTTTTTTCAATTCCTTCTTTGTGCGTTTCGAATTCATAGAGACCTTCTTTATAAATGTTTTCCATCATTTTTTTATTTTTCATACATATGGTATGCTGCTAATAATTTGTAGGAACTGAGTTTCTTTCAGCAGAACCACGAATGAAGTTTACCAATTTTTTCATATAATTTGTAGATAATGCAGTAATAGCTCGGAAGTTATCTTAACTTTGAGCAGAGAAGATTATTCCCTTCTCTTTTTTATTATTTACAGTTATGCGAGTCTTAGAACCCGCCGTATTCAGAAGAAACTCATTTTCTGCTTCTTTACTGCTCGAAGGTTTTCTTTTCTAAAGAATAGTTACTATTTGGTTCTGTTGTTCCTCAGGTAATTGTTCCACTTTATTGAACACATTATCACGTGCAATAGAGGAAGAAGGACCTCTGCAAGAATGTGGAATGCCTTTGCCTATTTCTTGAAAACAGCTGCTACAGATTTCATTACAAGTTTGCGCTTTGACTGCATTTTCTTCACTCTTAAAAACTGACACATTTTGCACAGTACCATCAAGGCCATTATTTATATCAATTTTTGTGGAGAACTTCCGAACATGACCTCTACCTTTATTTGTTTTTGAATGGCTAGTTAGTCGCGCTGTTAGGTAAATGTAACAGTTACAAATCATCGTTCTTGTTTCTTTTGCCAAATTGAGATCCTCGTAATTGGGCATAGTTGAACAAGGTCTTTTGAAATCTTACTTCCATATTCATTAATAGTTAGTCGACAAGAGCGAACATACTTTTTGGGAATTTCTTGTTAGAAATATCAAACTGATCATTAATATGATCTTATATTACTTTGATATGTTTTCCAGTTAATAAGAAATACTGGGAAGGTTCATTTTGAAAAATAATTTTTTTCCCAAATGTATAGCGCAAATTTTCATCCGATTTTGTTCATGATCGCATTTATGTTCTGGATGTGGAATGGACATCATTCATTGACAGGAAAATTGCTCTGATGCTTGTTAAGATAAGCACTTTTTGCTGAAAAAAACGCAAACAATTAATTTCTTAGCCAATACCGCCCAGAGGGAATGAGTATTATACTTCTGATATATATATAGGAAAGATCTCGAGTGAGAGTGAAGAGGTAGATACAAACTCAATAATAATTAACGATATAAGTAAAAATAGTAATATGCGAGCATCAAGCTGCGTCAACTGAAAAAAAGCAGTATGCCTCTCGTGCGAATATGCCGACTTGACTGTGATATCAAGCGCTACAATCTTGGTAAACAATTCAATGACCGAAAAACACGTCTTTTCTATTTCGCAAAAATTGATCCTATCAGGAATATGTAAAACAGGTATATCTTTGAAACAGGAGCAGGTAGGAATTTATTCCTAATGGATTTCTTACCTGTAATCATCAACAATAACACCCCTGCTTTTAGTTTTTGTCGACATTTTTATGCAACCTATCCCTGCTTCCTGCCCACCCTGAGTAATAAATACACACACATACACTAACACTTACAAACTAGATAGCTTAAAGCAACAAACCCTTAGAGCTCACTTCGTGGAGCCCGAGGAAAGTACAACGCAGTGTTCGACATCTTGGGCTTGATCAAGAGGTCTATAGCCGACCACTAAGAGCAACTGTTAAGGGTGTGGCACAATGGGCTTTATAGCCTGAGCGCCAGTGGGTATCCCTATCGGGACCCTCGCCCGCCTATAAACACAAACAGAAACAAACATGGGGAGGGGGGTTAAAAAAAGGTCGAAAATAACGTTACGTAATATGTGAACGCTCCGTAACCTACGACGCGAAATAGCAGCTTTGAAAAATGAGACTTTCAAGATACGATGAAAAGACAAAGTATAAATCAGATTCTCTGGGACTGAAATGTAAGGAAGGACCAAATCGAACGACCACAAGCTCTTCCTTTTATTTGCTCTCTTCCACAATTGCCTCTCGAAACTATTGCACTGGCCTACTTTCCGCGATGCACTCCAAACCATTCGGGTTCTTTATTCCTTCCTATGTCATTTCATTTATCTCTTACACAAACTTAAAAAATAGTGTTCCAGATCATTTATCAAACTTTTATGGAATTAAAATTTAGCTACAAGTCCATAAAAAATTAATAAATAAAAATCTTCTGTAGAAATTTAAAGGAAATAAAGAGAGTAAAGGGAAACAATGTGATTTAGATGACTTCAATAAAACGCGATATGAACGGTGGATTTCTAGTGTCCAAGAATACAAACATTTTATCAATCAACATTATGAATTGATAAAGATTGACAGCTTCAAATTTAAACATGTTCAATTTTGAATATAACAGTCTTAGATTGTGATATTTTATATATATTTTTAAACTTTATTATTTTACGATTGCATGATATACGGCTCTTCAAACCTAATTATAATTTCAAGATATTCGATTTGATACTTTTCAATTTTATATATATTGAATTGAAAACTGTCCAATCATAATTTGAAACACTGGCAGAGATAGCATTGGATCAACAAAAATCTGTTTTGCTAGAGCACAAATCTTTTGCCATACTATGAACATAGATTTAAATAAAATTATTTTTGTTGATTCAACGTTATCTCTGCGGAGTAGAGCGGTGCAAAAATTTTTTTTCAAATTCGAGGGAGTCCAAAAGTTGCAATTTGGTACCCAGAACTCCCACAAGGAGATACAGATAAAAAAAACGTGTCTTATGTTCGCGCATCCACTATAAAGCTCAAAATAACGAATAATAGCGAATTTTTTGTTATTTTAGTAGAAATAATTTCTTTAATAGATGAGAAATGTTTTTGAATTAGTATTTATAACTATAATTATTCTCCGAAACTATGCAGCAATAAAAAGATCCGTATGCATCGTGAGTGGTCATTAAACTTGGAAAAAAGGAAAAAAATCATGTTTTTTACTCGATTAAATAATACTTTTCTTATTGGTAAAGAATGATCTTTTTTGTTTGAATATTCATCTTTCTTGGTCAAAAATACTGAAATTTTACCTCTCAGGACGAAAATTCAACCGCCCTGAAAGTAATTCATCTAATTGACTTGAAAATTTAACTATTTAGTTGAAAATGTAACTCTTTTTTGTTGAAATTTTTTTTTTGAAAATTCATATCTCTTGGTTGAAAATTATCTTTTTCATTTGATTTCAGGTTGAAAATTCAACTACCTTTTAAAGAATTCATCTTCTTGGTTTGAAAATTAAACTATTTAGTCAAAAGTACAACTCCTCTTGGCTGGAAATGATTTTTTTGTAATTCCAACTATTTGGTTTAAAATTCATTTTTTTTTTTGGTTGAAATTGATCTTTTTTGTTGAAAATTCATCTTTTTGATGAGAAAAGTCATCTTTTGTAATCAAAAATTCATCTTTCTTGGTCAACAGTGAATTCCTTTTCGACGATTCCACTTTTCAAGTTGAAAATTAAACTATCTCCTAAGAAATTCATCTTCTTGGTTTGAAACATGAACTATTTGGTTAAAAATACAACTCTTTTTGTTTGAAGTTTTATGTTTTTTGTTGAAAATTTGTCTCTTTTGCTTGAAAGTTCAACTATATCGTTGTAAATTAAACTATTTGGTTGCAAATTCAAGTGTTTAATTGATTTTTTTTAACCTGTCTATTTGGATAGAAAAAGTGATCTCTTTTGGTAAAAAATTGATCTTACTTGGTTGAAAAGTAATTTTTTTGTTTAAAATTCAACTCTTCTGAAAAATTCGTCTTTTTAAGTTGAAAATTCGTCTCATTGGGTTTAAAAGTCAACTGTTTTTTAAAATATAAATTATTTATTAAAGTAACATCCACAAGTCAAAAGACATGATTTTATATATTATTTCAATTCAATGACAATCTACAATGTATAAGAATTTGTTAATCGCTGTATAGCTTTTGGAGGATAATTATAAGTGTTAATTTTATTTTTGAGAACCCTTTCCATCAATGACGAAATCGTTACCAATGAGAAGACTATCATTTTATCAAGTAAAAATGTGATTTTTCTCCTTTTTTCAATTTTATAACAAATTAGGTTGTATCTGCATTTCTTTATTGCTGCATAGATTTTAGAGCATTATTATATTTGTGAAAACGAATTTTTAGAACCCTTTTCATCTATCAAAACTTGAATTCGTACTAAAATAACAAAAAATTCGCTCTTTTTCGTTATTTTGAGCTTCATCGTGGATGCACGAACGTAAGATACATTTTTTTTATCTGGAAATTTTTGTAGAAGATCCGGATACCAAACTACAACTTTTGAAACCCCTTCAAATACGAAAAAAAAAATATTTTTTTTTGCTCCCTCTCATTGTGGAGGCTTCAATTGTACAAATCAGAAGGCCTCAAATGGAATATTATTGTACAAATTTCCAGTTTATTACAAACTTTCATTAAAAACCACAGGATTTTGAATTAAAATTTTTTGATAGTGTAACAGTTTTTACACATTTTTAATTGAAAAATAACCCATTTAAAAAAGTTCAAAATAAAACTTTAGCAGCACAATTTCGGAAGAGTTCGGGTACTTTTTTAATGGTTTAGAATCCACTTAGAAGGAGAGGCAATATTACCAAATATTTTTGCTTCTACTTTATCCAGAATGCCGAAATATTTTGCAAAAAGCATTTTTTTAATGACTTTTCTTTATGTTCCATGCATTTATGCAGTTCACAGCTATTTCAAAGTAATTTCGCATCTCTATGTGAAGGAAATTTTTCTCGCAAATCTTATTATTTTCTTCAATTGCCTATGGATATTCTTCTTCAACCAATCGGATAATTTCATTTGCTGTAATGATAATCAAGAGAAGATGTTAGATGATGTGATTATATTGATCTGTTATAGGTGAATTTGAAATAAATTAACTCTATTTATGGCAAAGGGTAGAATTTTGATAGCTTTTCAACCAACTTAGATCTCGTTTTCACCAAACAGGCTTTCTTGAACATTTTCGTCTTGGAATTAATTTCCTGCGCATCGGGCGCGACGCGGCAACAAAAATATGCACATACATAATCTTGAGACAAAGTAATTTAGTATTCTGTTAACTAAAACTGGTGTCTTACTTAAGTTCTTCATATATTATCTCATTTTGATCCTGAAATCATGGATAACACAGCCACACAAAAAAAGATCAAGAAAAACATGTTTTTATTTTGGATTTCAAGCCGCTAAATAAAAAAATGGAGTGATATTAAATATCAAATCAGTGATATTACTGAAAAATTTGAAACATGACCTCAAAACAAAATAGTCTGAGCGGCACTTTTCAGGATGGAATTTAATGAATGTACTTTCAGACATCGAATCCGATACGTATGTTAACTTGATGTTGGTCTTCCATGACTGTACGAAAAGACAGCTATTTTTTTATTATAACATACTCTTTTGCATTCAAATGACCTTCGTAGCGGCATCGCCCTTTTTTAACCTTTTTTTCTGAGGTAAATCTCTTTTCCACGCCCAACAGGAGTCTGTCATCAAATTTTCATCCCATCTTCCTTGATATCTTCGTTCCATCATTTTAATATCTTAACGGAACCTTTCATCCTGTTCCTCACTGTAGTCCCCAAGATTTTCAGGGAAGTATTCAACATGAGAATTCACGAAATGGAGCTTCAAACGCATCAAACATTTCAATTTTTTGAAAATGTCGATCATTCTCGAAATATTTTTTTTCCACTCTGGACATTAAACGTTTTCCAGGAATTGTTCAACAAAATTTTTCGAATCGAGCCATGCTCTTTTCTCAGTTGAAGTAATTTTAAGGACGAAAACGTCGTCTTTTAATATCTATCGAATTATAGGTCCATCAAATATCCCTTCTTGCAATATAGCGTCGGACAATTGGGGAAACTGAGATATTATATGCTGAAAACATTGTCCCTCTTCAAGTTTTTATCTAGTGCTTTCACAAATTGTTTCATAAGACTCAACTTAATATGAAGAGGTGGAAGGAGGACTTTTGATGGCTCCACTAATGGGTCATCGATGACGTTTCTGGATGTTCTTTCCAATGACATTCTTTTTGACCAAACTTTTTTTCTGTAATGATTAAGACGATCCCGGCTGTTCCATGAGCACGAGAAACTGGGATACTTCGTATTTCCTGATTGCTGTACCACAAGCATTGAAAGAAGTTTGAAATCTCCGCTAATATGCCTTTTATGTTGTTCGTACTTGATTTTTTCAAAGATGATTTTCATATTACTATAAACTTCTTCAAGTTTCGTCGGATAAGCTATTGGTATCGATGCACATGCTTTTGGGTTGTGCAATAAGACGGTCTTTAGGCTTCGTTCAGAGGAGTATATGAATAACCTCCACTCTTCACTTTGTAAACTCCTAGTTTCAATTCATCCATAAGTCCATTAACATCCGTGCAATAGATTAAAGACACTTCTTAATCAAGGTGAAAGCATTTCCGAAAATGCTGTTCTCTGTTCCAATATATGTCATATGTGGCGTATTCGTTATTGGTTGTTTCACATTCAGTATCGGAATCTTCACCAATGTTTGTGAATTTCTCATGTTCTTGCACTGCTTTCGTTTTTTTTTTTAGTGCTGGAATGAGAGGTTCCAGCGTCTACTGAAATTTCTGCATTTTTTTTTCATTCATGGTTCTATTCCCGAAGAGGCTGTATTATAAGTAACTGATTTTTTGTTGAATATTTTTCATTTTCTCGCATCGCTGATGCAAAAGTAACAATCCCTTACCTTTTGCGTTTTTTTCCAGATAGCTGGTACAGTAAACTTCAAGCTTCCATTGTTTCCACTATCTTCGCATTTGTACAACATTGCATGACAAGCGGAGCATATAATACGAAGATTCCACCTTTCGTCTCGTTTGGAAACTTAACGTTAAAGTACTTTGCTTACATGTCCCAAATTTTTTCAGTAATGTTCTCCCGAAATTTTTAGATTTCATATTTCGTACAAATCTAACAAAATTAATCCTGATTGTTCACACAAGTGTGCATTTTTTTCGAGTTTGTTTTTCATTTTTTGAAGCCTTGGTTATTTCAATCCCCTGCACGCTAAGGCTCCTGGCCCAATCGCACGCGAGTCCACCGTCCTGGAAGTGATAACCCTCATACCTCCCCAGGGCTAAGTATGAGGGCTTTCCTGCTTTAATGAGGACAATGTCAACTCATTGATAGACACACTATGGCTTCATTCTCACACCCAGGTCAGTTGTCATCACCCCCAGTACCTAGTGCAGCAGCAGATATTGACACATTTTTGAGTAAATTCAATGAATGCAAATAAATGGACACCTGAGTCTGACGCTTTATGAATGAATCATAACCCAAGAGACTCAGAACTCATGGTTCACAAGAAACGAAGGAGGTTTTCTTAAGAAAAATATTATAAGGGAGACTTTTCATAGTGGAGATTGTTGTAATAAGGTATGTTTTTTGAATGATGCCTAAGATTTGTTCGTTATTATGTTGATCTGACTTGAAGACTAGGTTCCGCGACTCTTGGAGCTTATGTTACGAAGCTTTAGTAATATCACTAATCTGACTTCATTTATGAATTCAGCGGATTGAAATCCATAAAAAACCATGTTTTCCCATCACATACTCAAAAATAAGGTTTTTTGAGGTTGCGTCGAAAACTAATCGTGGAAGGTGCTATTTTAACCTCAGATTCGGATTCAGCCACTCAAAATACATAGGAATACATGTATCTTGTTAAAAGTTCTTGACCTTTTTTGTGGTGTGTGGAGTTTAATTAACAAAATAAACAATGAATAATGTCAGGTGGCAAACAAAAAATAAAATTAATTGTTTAATTGTCACAAACATCATGATAAGATCGAGGACTAAATGTGAAAGAGAAAAAAAACAATGCATCTGATAAGGAATTTCAAATAATGAAAATAAATACTGTGCAAACATGCAGGAGTATTTTAAACTGGAAATACCGACATCTGAAACCGATGAATTTAAATTGATTTCGATCGACTAGTAACGCGATACGAAGTACTCATACTTTGGCTCGTAGATTTGCATGAGGGCATGAAAAATCAATCGACCAGAACAATATCGTAAAACTGTTGCTGGGTTAAATGGGCCGTCGAGGTTTTCACTTTCAGTCGCAGTGATCCCTACTTTACGTGTTCTCGCTGTTTTCGAGTCAATAAAAATCGTGATCAATTTGCAATTCAGTTTACGAGGACTCTCGCCTGATTCCTTATCGGAAATATTTTCTCTTTATCGCTGTTATTAAATCCTCTCGAGTGAAAGTCTTATCTTAAAAAAAAAATTAGTAAGAGTCGGCGACCGGCACTTACAAAAAAGGGTTTCGTAGAGGTTTTCCTCCACTACCCTTATCCTCCCTCCACCCTGCACCCCATTTCCCTTTACTTCCCCTCACTTCCTCTCATTTTCCCTTACTTTTCCCCCACTTCCATACATATCATAACTAACTAAAGAAAAAAATTCCAGTGGGTAAGAGTGGGAGAAAAATTGTTCATAATGTTATAAGCAAACTAATGAACAAAGCATTTTTTTCGTGATTCGCAATGATTAGCTAATTGAAATCCATAGATTTTGTACGAAATATGACAAATATAATAATTGTGCGCTCATAATTAGTTAATATCTGTAGCTTACTAATTATTCAAACAGTTTTTATAATCTAATGCACATTTTAGCCATTTTTTCATAAATAGGCTTCATTTTTTTTTAGAATTCAACTAGAAATGTCTTGCTGAAGATTCTTCCTGTCATATTTCTCATTCTGACAAAAACTGTTGATCATATAAACAATTTACATAAAGAAATGCACATTTTGACTATTTTTTTATGAATAGGCTTGACTTTCTCAGTGAAATCAACTCGAAATGTCTTGCAAAGGCTCTTTGCTGTCATATTTTTCATAATGACAAATAATATTAATTCTTTAAACAATTTTTATAAACAAATGCACGTTTTGACTAATTCTTCATGAATAGGCTTCATTTATTTTGACGCAATCATCTCAAAATTTCTAGCCCAACACTCATTGCTGTCGTATTTTTCCTAAGGGCAAAAACTGTTAGCATATAAACAGTTTTTATGAACAAATACACATTTTGAACATTTTTTCATGGTTAGGCTTGATTTTCTTTGCGAAATCAACTCGAAATGTCTTGCCAAAGACTCCTGTTTCATATTTTCTCACGATTACGAGAAATGTTAATTCTTCAAACAATTTTTATAAACAATTGCACATTATGAACATTTTTTCATGAAAAATAAACTTTTTTGCGAAATCAACTCGAAATGTCCCGTCAAAGACTCCTTGCTGTCGTTTTTTCACAATGACAAAAACTGTCATGAATATAAACAATTCGTATAAACAAATGCACAATTTGATTAATTTTTTATGAATAGTTTTGATTTATTTTGGCGAAATCAACTCGGAATTCCTAGCCAAAAACGTATTGCTGTCGTATTTTTTATAATGACCAAAACTGTTGAGGATATTAACAATTTTTATAAACAAATGCATACTTTGATCATTATTTCATGAATAGGCTTGATTTTTTTCAAGGAATCAACTCGAAATGTCTTCTCAAAGACGCTGTCTGTCACATTTTTCATAATGATGAAAAATTTAAATTTTTAAAACGATTTTTATAAAGAAATGCACATTTTGACCATTTTTTAATGAATACATTTTTTCATGAAAAATGAAATTTTTTGCGGAATCAACTCGAAATGTCTTGTCAAAGACTCTTTGCTGTCGTTTTTTTACAATCACAAAAACTATCATGGATAAAAACAATTTTTATAAACAAATGCACATTTTGGCTACTTTTTGATGAATGGGCTTAATTTTTTTTTTTGGCGAAATCAAGTCGGAATTTCAAGCCAAAGACTTATTGCTGTCGTATTTTTCATAACGACAAAAACTTTCGAGGATACAATTTTTATAAACAAATGAACATTTTGAACATTTTTTCATGAATAGCCTTGATGTTCTTTCCTAAATCAACTCAAAATCTCTCGCCAAAGACCACTGTCAATATATTTTTCATAATGACAAAGACTGTTAATTCTTTATACTATTTTTATAAACAAATGGACGTTTGACCATTTTTTCATGAATACATTTTTTCATGAAAATGGAACTTTTTGCGGAATCAACCCGAAATGTCTCGTCACAGACTCCTTGCTGTCGTTTTTCCACAATGACAAAAACTGTCATGAATGTAAACAATTTTTATAAACGAATGCACATTTTGACAACTTTTTATGAATAGGCTTCATTTATTTTGCGGAGTCAACTCGAAAAATCTAGCCAAAGACTGATTTCTGTCGTATTATTCATAATGACAGAAACTGTTGAAGATATAAACAAGTATTATAAACAAATGAACGTTTTTACTACTTTTTGATGAATAGGCTCCACTTTTTTTGCGGAGTCAACTTGAAATGTTTTACCAAAGACTCCTTGATGACATATTTTCCATAGTGACAACAATTGTTAATTATGCAAACAATTTTTTTTAACAAACGCACATTTCGACTACTTTTTTATGAGAAGGCTTCAATTTTTTCGCTGAATCAACTCGAAATGTCTTGCCAAAGACGCCTTGCTGTCATATTTTTCACGATGACAAAAACTGTTAAGTACATAAACAATTTTTATAAACAAATGCACACTTTGACTACTTTTTGATGCTTCAACTTTATTTTTTGGGAAATGAACTCGAAATGTCTCGTCAAAGATTCCTTGTTGTCGTTTTTCCACAATGACAAAAACTGTTATTATATATAAACAATTTTTTTAAACAAATGCACACTTCGACTACTTTTTGATGTTCCAACTTTATTTTTTTGGGAAATCAACTCGAAATGTCTTACCAAAGACTCATTACTGTTTTATTTTTCACGATGACAAAAACTGTTGAGTACATAAACAATTTTTATAAACAAATGCACACTTTGACTACTTTTTGATGCTTCAACTTTATTTTGTCCAACGCCCACGTCGAAAATACCACTTTTTTCAACTAAAAATAGTGGCGAAAATGATCGATTTCTCGATTGATGACGTGAGCGTTGAGAAAAGAAGGCAAAAACCCACTAGTGTGGAAAAGTGATCACGTGAGCGTTGATAAAAGTACTTTTCTCAACGCTCACGTGATTCACTTGACAAATTTTAAGTGTTTTACAAACCTTTGAGTCTCTTCTCATATATATTTTCTCATTTACTAACTCTACTCCATTTTACATCATTCGGTTTCATTTTTCAACTGATAATTTCATCTCCCAATCCAGTCAAGTTTTTCTTGATAGTTTTACTCTTGATTCTTAATAGTGACATTAAGCTTTGGTACCCTGTGTTATTGTTTACTCGAAGAAGAAAACTTGCAACATCATGATGTATAAATGCAAGGATTGGTACAAGAAATGTAAGTAATTCGTTATCCATTCAACCAAGTTTTCAGCCGAAACTTTGCTCATTTTGAGCTCAAAAATACATTTTCTGACAAACTTCACATCCCATTAATTAATTAATTAATTATCTTGTAGTTTCTCTTTTATCGACTGTAATACAATTACCATAGTTTTGTAGTTACCATGAGTAGACACACGGATGATGGAATGCGGTTTGCGCGCCTGGTTATGAATGGGTTATTGTCACTTGTTTGACTCAAACTAGGATGGATAGCCTTTCGTCAGGTGATTTTAAGTCTTAAAAAATATACGGATGTAACAACGCTACGTTTATATAATCTTTTAATTCAATAAATTAATTTGTTTTGATCTCAAATCGCATATACTGTTTTCCGGAAGCCAAAAATCACCGTTCAGCATCACATCAAGAACTCTACGTGTAGCCTATTTATGAAGTGGATAGCTTCAATTTATCACACGTAATATAAGGTCTCATTTCCAAATCGAATGTGAATGTGGAATACAAAGATTCGAAATTATTTATAACGAGAGTGAAACATTAAGGAGGTCAAAACTTTATCCTCATAATAGAGTTCTACAATGTTCTAAGCCTTTAGGGAATGCCCGACACTGTTAGGAAAATATTAGTCGCCTCGTGAAAATGAAAACCGAAAAAATACTGCAGTAAGCAGGTATAGACGTTGATTCCAAAGCGGTCTTAATAAGTCATATTCTGGTCCCCAGAAGACCACGTTTTATTTGCTCTCGTCCTACCCAGCGAGTCTGTGGATACAGAGCTATGTGTCAGAAAGAGAGAGTAGTATCTATTTCAATACCATAAAAGTAAGCAAGGTACAAGCTGAGAGGTGCATGCCAGAAAAAGTTCACAGCCTGTCTGCAAGCGGTTTGGAATCGGCTTTTTTCGGTTTTTATTTTCACGAGGGTCATGTATTGGAAGTTCTCTTCATTCACATATATTAAACTTCATTTGCGTTGGAATTCAGAAACAATGGTCTCGAAGTGTGCTCATTTCAGGTTTCACTTTGATATTCGATAACAGTTTCAAAAAATGGTTTCATTGACCTTGGATTTCCTTTTCATGAAGTTTTTGACCTTGCAGGTAAGTCGCCTACCATAATGACCTTAGAATTCCGAATATTAAATACGTGTGAAGTGTCTCATAGGCTAAAAAGGGATTTTTTGGTTCTACCTGTATTATTCTGTAAAATGTATAGTTTCAAATATCTGTGGCTTATACTATGATTAAAGCGACACGATTTGCTCATGAACACAATTTAAAATACTAGTTTAACACATAGAGTGTAGGATAAACGGATTTTGATAAACCTTTTCATTGGTTTATTAGTCAGCTTGTTTATTTTTGTGCTAACTGCGATGCTCAACAATTTTGTGAAACTTTCCAAATAGGATAATTGCTTGAGAGTTTGATCAGCGCCCCTGGTCGGAACGGTGTTGTTGGACAAATATGTTGTTTGAGAAACCATCACGCGACTTCTAGATTGATCTAAATTCTATTCCATTTCCTATGCATCCTTTCCCTACCCTTATACCACACTAATTCCTGAATCCTTGTTAGTGTACCGAGCCCAGAACCGAATGAGTTAACGCTTACCCCAAAAGAAATTTGGTTCGGTAGGTATTCACTTATCCGAAATCTCATTCTTCCTCAAACTCATTTTGCCGAAAAAATCACTAGATTTATTGGCGCGTTGAGATAATTGATAGATGGGCTTCTGCTTGCAAATTTCGATAAATTCTGTAACTCAAATTAACGTTAGGCTGCGTTTTATTAGAATTCTTCGTCGTTTAAATTTGCTTCGACTTTTGAAAGTGATAGAGAAATGAGAGAAAGGGAGAAGAGGTTGGATTATTTTAAAAAGAGGAAAGTGGTGAGTAAATATGTAATTAATGAATACCAATAAATATAAGACAATGGTTAAATTGAAAATGATGCAGATAATTAATTTATCTTATTATTCAATTCAATTTATAATTAAATAAAGGTAACGAATATTTCTAACTTTCTTCAAATTTTGATTGAAATTTAATAATGGGAATTATTATTTAGTAATGAAAAATAAATACCAGGATGATTGAAAGATAATGGTCTATCAGAGGTCCAGGCGTCGTAATAATTAAACCTGGTAGTCCAGGTGATGGAAATACATTTTCCTCGGGGAAGTCAAGTCAAGTATTGAAATGTATGTACTTTGATGGGTTTTCGAAGGTTTCATCGTTCTCAAATGTAATCCTGGTCTTCCACTTGTTGAAAATACATCTTCCTCGGAGAAGCTGTGTTGTGAATTGAGATTTAAGATACACGGATGATTTTGTTGAAGGTCTTGTTGTCCCAATAATTGGAATTTGTCACGTTGTAAATTTAACGTTTGATCTTTCCCTCGACCGGTCACACTAGAATCTCCAGCGAGAAACCTTACTTATTTGAGAACGTGAGTTTAATAATACAAGGTTCGAAGTCCAAACAAAAAGTCGTCAAAATATTCTCAGTTTTTCATATTTTCCTGAAAAGAGGTAACTGGAATAAAGATTTTCAAGGGGAAAATCGTAAATAAATACTGTTTTGAACATGCTTAAACATTTTTATTCTTTGAAGCTTGTTATAGCAGTATGTTTTGATTCGAGCACTTTTCATCTATCCCCTCTTTATCCACTTATCACTGCGCCGGTGCCGGTACCAGCATCCGCCAGACTTTCGCTTAAAAACGTATATAATAGGGACAGGGAACTCGAGTGGAGAGGGTAGCATGAGAGACCGCGGCTATGTCGGTGCGGGTCGTTGCGTAGTTTCGAACTGCGCATCAGGCTATCTCTTTTTCTCTGCGAGTGAAAAAGAGACAGCCTGATGCGCAGTACAAACTGCGTAATGGCCGAGTGGCCACAAGGGCGCTGTCACTTCAGCCACGTGTGCTCTACTCCCCTGCACTCGAGTTTCCAGTCCTTATTATATACGTTTTTGCTCTCGCCATAACAAGAAGTGTTATGCGTAGAACGATGCTTAAGCACAATATAAACGAGAGTCTACAATTGTACCGTCGCTGCAAGTCAAGAGTTTAAATAGGTTGATCAGCGGCTGGTTGGTTGAACATAACCCGCCGCGCGTGCGCAGAGCTTCTTGAGTGGACGATGGGACCTATCGGACACGGACTCGGATGGCGTTTCGGAATTCTGGTGTGACTGTTCTAAGTCGGAGGAATGAGGCTCGTTTTCCTCTACAAAATTCTAAGATGTCCGGACTAGTTTTAACAAATGGCCGCTCTTTTTGCCGATTACATCTGGAACTTTTTCGCCAGTACGTCCTCCTTACCCCCACGGTGAGTCCTATCATTCCTCACATGTGGTTCTAAAATTTTCTTCTCTTTGTTGGCAATTTTGTACTTTGTTCGCTTCTAACTCCTAAATCTGAACTAATTCTGTGGAATTATATTTTGCTTGTTTTTAATTTCTTGCTACTAATTACTTGTACCTATTCTTCAGCTTATTCTCTAAATGAATGAATATCCGCATGAAATAAATTATCTCTTTTATTGGCGTTTCAGCGGATTCCAGGGGATAAGAAATCGCCTTATTACAACTTGGTAGTCCAGGTGTAGGAAAAACATCTTCTTCGTGGAAGCTGCGTTAATTATTGAAATGATGGTATTTTGATGGATTTTTGAAGCCCTTGTCTTTCTTAGCAGAAATCCTGGTAGTCCAGGAGTCGCAAATACATCCTCTCCTCTTGTTGTTCCAATAACTAAACTTGGTTGTCCAGGCGTAGAAAATAAATCCTCCTCTTAGAAGTTTTGTTCTTAGATGTAATGCAAGATACCCGAACGCTTTTTTGATAGATGTTGTTGTTCCAATAATTGAACTTTGTAGTCCAGGTGTTGGAAATACATTTTCCTCTGGGAAGTTGAGTTAAGCGTTGAAATTCAGCGTACCTTGATGGGTTTTCGAAGGTTTCGTCGTTCTCAAAAGTAATCCTGGTGGACCAGGTGATTGAAATAAATTTTCCTCGCGAAAGTTCAGTTAAGTATTAAAATTGAAGGTATTTGAAGGGTTTTCGAAGGTTTCATCGTTCTGAAAAATGATCCTGGCAGTCCAGGTGTTGAGAAAACATCTTTCTCCGGGAAGTTGAATTGTTAAATGAAATTTAAGGTAACAGAATGGTTTTTTCAAAGGTCTTGTTCTTCAAATAATCAAACTTGATAGTCTAGGTGTTGGAAATACATCTTCCTCGGGAAAGCTGAGTTGAGTATTGAAATTTAAGGTACTCTGGTGGGTTTTCGAACGTTTCGTCGTTGTTGAATGTAATCTTGGTAGTCCAAGTGTTTAAAATACATCTTCCTACGGGAAGTAAAGTTAAGTATTGAAATTCAATGTAATTTGATGGGTTTTCGAAGTTTTCGTCGTTTTTGAAACTAACCCTAGTAGTGCAGGTGTTAAAAATACATCTTCCTCGGAGAAGTTGTGGTGTGAACTGAAATTCGAGATACCCGGATAGTTTTTTTGAAGGTCTTATTGTTCCAATAATTAAACTTGGTAGTTCAGGTGTGAGAAGTACATCTTCCTAGGGGAAGTAAAGCTAAGCATTGAAGTTTAATGTGCTTTGATGGGTTTTGGAAGTTTTCGTCATTTTTGAAATCAACCCTAGTAGTGCAGGTGTTGAAAATACATCTTCCTCGGAGAAGTTGTGTTGTGAACTAAAATTCAAGATACCCAGATAGTTTTTTTCAAGGTCCTGTTGTTCCAATGATTAAACCTAGTAGTCCAGGTGTTGGAAATACATCTTCCTCGAGGAAGTTAAGTATTGAAATTCAAGGTGCTTTGATGGGTACTCGGAGGTTTCGTCGTCTTTGAAAGTAATTCTGGTAGTCCAGTTTTTGAAAATACATCTTCCTCTGAGAAGTTGTATTGTCAACTGAAATTTAAGTTACCCGGCTGGTTTTCTGAAAGTTCTTGTTGTTCCAATAACTAAACCTTGTAGTCCAGGTGTTGAAACTACTTCTTCCCCAGGGGAGTTACGTTTGATATTTGGATTGAAGGTGCTTTGATGGGTTTTTGAAGGTTTCGTCGTTCTTAAAAATAGTTATGATCGTCCAGGTGTTGAAAATACATCCTCATCGGAGAAGTTGGGTTGTGAACTGAAATTAAGGATACCCGAAAGTTTTTTTTAAATTCTTGTTGTTCCAGTAATTAAACCTGGTATTCTAGGTGTTGGAAATACACCTTCCCTGGTTACATAAAGTTATGTACTGAAATTTAAGATAAATGCGTGGTTTTGTTAAAGGTCTTGTTGTTCCAATAATTGAACCTGGTAGTCCAGGTGTTGGAAATACATTTTCCTCGTGGAAGTTACGTTAATTATTGAAATCATGGTATTTGTATGGGTTTTTGAAGGTTTCGTCTTTCTTAAAAGTAATCCTTGTAGTCCAGGTTTTGAAAATACATCTATTTAGAAGGAGTTGTATTGTGAACTGAAATTTAAGATACAAGGATGGTTTTTTTTAGAGCTCTTGTTGTTCCAATAACTAAACCTGGTAGTCTAGGTGTTGAAAATGCATCTTCCTCGGGAAAGTTAAGTTCAGTATTTGAATTGAAGGTACTAAGATGGGTTTTCGGATGTTTCGTTGTTCTCAAAAGTAATCCTGGTAGTCTAGGTGTTGTAAATACATCTTCCTCGGAGAAGTTAAGTCAAGTATTGAAATTTAAGGTACTTTGATGGGTGCTCGGAGGTTTCGTCGTGCTTAAAAGTATTCCTGGTAGTCCAGCTGTTGAAAATATATCTTTCTCTGAGAAGTTGTGTTGTAAACTGAAATATAAGATACGCGGATGGTTTTTTCAAATGACTTGTTGGTCCAATAATTAAATCTGGTAGTCCAGGTATTGGAAATACATCTTCCTTGAGGAAGTTGGGTTTTGAACTGAAATTAAAGTTACCCGGATGGTTTTTTCAAAGGTTTTATTGTTCCAATAATTAAGCATGGTATTCCATGTATTGGGAATACATCTTTGCCGGGGAAGTTAGGTCAAGTATTGAAATTTAAGGTACATTGATGGGTTTTTGAGGGTCTCCTGGTTCTTTAAAGTAATCCTGGTAGTCCACGTCTTAAAAATACATCCTCCTCGGGGAAGTTGTGTTGTGAACTGAAATTTGAGCTACCCGCATGGTTTTCCAAGTCTCGTTCTTACAATAATTAAGCCTGTTATTCCATGTGTTTTTGAAATACATCTTCCTCGGGGAAGTTAATTTACCAAGAGGGAGGCCTCCTCTGCGACGTTGACTCTTTCATAAGACTATCGCTACTCGGTGCTAATCAGTGTCAGACGTGTTTTTGGCGCGTCCTTACGTTTTAAGTAATAAAAAGTAGTTTATTGTATTATTGATTCGCTGGTTGTGTGTGGTGTTATGGTAATATCTTTTTGAGTGTTGTGATATATTGGCTGTGGTGGTTTCCCTTTTGTGAGTGCTTTAAAGACAGTCTACACCAATTTACAAACGAGAGACTGTTACAACTGCGATTTCGAACAATGGGTGAGTCTTGATAATGCAAAGAAATGATAGCCAGAGGACCATTGGTCTCCATGGCCTGTCATAAGGGTGGTTTCTCTTTTCATTTAGCATGAATTAATTTTGGTATATCAAAAAAGAACTTTGGAGAAGTAAAAAAAGGCCAAAATGATTTTACGTGTAGCAATTGCAAAATACGTTCAGGATACGGTGAGCCTACACAGACTGCACAGTCCCAGATATCCCCCACTCCCACGTGCGAGATCGCTGGAGCCTTGCCACCCGACTATGCAGAGGCAATACGCCTTACCGTCATGGATGCACGAAATGTTGCGGTAGTGCAGGCGCAGGATATTTTCTAGAATTTCTTAAAAGAATTCGAGCGCAAACAACTAGAATAGATTTCTGACATCAAAGCCTCAATGAATGATATGAAGACCGACATCTCGGAAAATAATGAACGGATCGGCACAACGGGGGTTAATTCAACAGTTAACGACGAAGAATTTATGACTCTGAAATTAGAGGCTGCGCCACTTAAATACATGATCACCTCCCTCGAAACCTCCCTTAATAATCAGGAGCATGCTGCCCCCAAAACAACCCTCAAAATTCGTGGATTACCAATGAAATCGAACAAGGACCTTTCGACATTGATTGCTTCGATCGCGACGGCGCTAGAAGTACCTTGTGTTAAGGAGGATATCGTCAGTTCTTACCGGATTCGTAAGGTTATACCATCCAAACCTTCGCTGGCCTCTATTATTGTCACTAAGTTCAGTCGACAGAGTTTAAGGGACAATTTTATCCAGCAGCGGGTCAAGAAAAGGGATCTCTCTTCGGTTATCATTGGCTTCGCAGATAATGAAAAACATTTAATTATCATTCGGGAGTCTCTGACGCCCTTTAATAGGAAGATCTACGCCATGGCCCTCGAACTCAGGAGGCAGAAGAAAATCAAGTACCTTTGGCTTGCAGGGGGAAAGATTTTCTGTCGAAAGAAAGATGGGTCCCCTAGGATTCATCTTACCTCGTATCAACGTGTTGACGAACTCAAATAGCAATTAGGCTTTCTTCGACTTGGGTTTGTTTTTGGCTGTTCTATATCAATGTACTTTTTCACAGAGATATCTGGTAAATACTATCTTTTTCTTAATTATTTCTTGTTACCATGCATCTTCTTTCATATACGTATTATTTCTCTACTGTAATTGGTCATTTATACCGATTTTTGTCTCGGTTACGGTATATTACGTAAGACAACAGATGTTCTGCGTGATCACGAAATTTGGTCTCTTGGAGAGGGCCTCTTGCATGACCCTCTTATCCACATTTGTCAAGACTTCCTTCACCTTGAGCTTCATTTTTGCAATTTAGTTACCTCTAATGTATATGACTTACTATCTCAATGGATATTCTATTGATTTTCCACGTAAATGCTCAGTCTCTCTTGGCCAATTATTCAGAATTCAAACATTATTTTAGCTCCCAGTCCTATCACATTATAGCTGTTTCTGAGACTTGGCTGACCCCTAACTATCTCTCCAGTTTAGATGCTCTTGAAGAGTACACCCTATTTCGTAGAGACAGAGATGCCAGGAGAGGGGGTGGAATCTGTCTTTACCTCCACGACAGCCTCAGGGCTGCCGTGGTAGGAGTGAGCCCATTGTCACGATAAAAAAATAAAAATAAAAACTTCCGGCCCACCCTGATGTACGTATCCTTCATATATATATATATATATATATATATATATATATCCAAAAGGATATGTACATTAGGGTGGTAAGATAGGTACATAGAAAAAAGCTGGGATCATTTTGAGTCGGATATTGACCCGAAATTGAAGCGCGGCATTTTTCAGTCAAAAAGGACTTGAATTGAGTTGTTTAGAAAAAGAAAATTGCATGAAGTTGCCACGGAAACAACTGCAGTAAGTCCTGAAGAAAGGAATTTTAAAACTTTTGAAACAATGATTTTTCCGATATAGTTCAATGTTGTGTCACCATTTCTGTAACGTATCGGTTTAGTTACGTAGAAAATAATTTTTATTTGAAAATCGATGTTTCGAAGATAATAAGAAATGGTACAAAATTGAACATTTTTTTATTTCATTCTCCTTTTTAGAGATATTTTCGGACTAGAAAATACATGTTAATTTAGAAGGAACCTTTGTTCCACGGTTAACAAAAATGTGCTAAAGAAATTCGTAATCAGGAGATTTTTTTGACAATAATTGTAAAAGGAAGTTACGTTGCAGCTATGAAAAAGTTCAGATAAATTTTGAAATCCATTAATATCTTCTGTACTAGTGAACAATAATGAAAAATTAGAAATTCAAGATAATAAAATAAATAAATAATTGATAATATGTAATAAAAAAATATTATTAAATGATAATGAAATAAATGAAAAATACACATTAAGTCACATTAAATTCACATTAAATCCTGAGACATCAAAAGTGCTGCAGCTCAATTCAATCTTCCATTCAAGATGAAAATGATAACGTAAGGTGTTTTTCTGAAATTGTCACCCAATCCACCCCTTTAGCCCGTAAGATACCGTAAGATTTGTTCTGGACCTCCCCCCCCACCCGCCAAATCTTGTTATGATTTTATAAACTTAGAGAACGAACATACATGTAAATTCAGTTAATTAAATAAACACAGAACCTTAATGAAGTTACTTTTAGGAGAGAAAAATTCTAGCTTCCTAGCATAATATTTTGAAGTTTTAAAAATGAACATCAATATTTATTTAAACTATTATTCTCAGTCTATAAAATATCAAAATTCCTATTTATTCATCGCAGGCTTTACAGTCTTTTCCCTATTCCCCTCTTTTTAAGTTTTTCTCATCTTTACACTTCAATGCGAACTAAATTAATAGAACCCAACAAGCGAATCCAACTATTTTTCGTTGGAAGTTATTTCTTTTTGGTTGATAAGTCTACTATTCTAATTTTGATTGCGATTCACCTTTTTTGTTTGAAAATACGTCATTTTGGTTTCAAAACTCGACAATTCGATTGACATTTCTTTTTGGTTTGAAATTCAACTATTTTGTTGAAAATTCGTCATGATGTTGTTTAGAGGCGCCGAACAAATTTGTACCAGAGGACGGGTACTGAGGACAATTCTAAGATGCCAGCCGGAAAATAAAATTTGACAGTCTAGCTAAATTTTTTGTTTAAATCGTATGTAAACCGATCGCAATTCATTGACAATAACGAAAGTGGAAAATCGACATTTTGTAGGTGGCATAAGTGTAACCTGCTGGTATCGATAGATAGTTTTTCTGGTTAGTTACAATCTCATCACAGTGACCAACCCATTTCCAGCGACCACCTGTGGGTCAAAACTCGGGCAAGCGTGTGTGTGACCACCTCCTTGACCAACCCATTTCCAGCGACCAAGTATGGGTCAAAATTAAGGCAAGCGTGTGTGTGACCACCTTCTTGACCAACCCATTTCCAGCGACCACCTGTGGGTCAAAATTCGGGCAAGCGTGTGTGTAACCACCTCCTTGACCAACCCATTTCCTGCGACCACCTGTGGGTCAAAATTCGGGCAAGCGTATGTGTGACCACCTCCTTGACCAACACATTTCCAGCGACCACCTGTGGGTCGAATTCACTTGACATTAAATAAAATCGACCGATTTGACAAAAAACCTACCCATTTCCCCTGTTGAAAATATAACAATTGTAACAAAACTAATTAAACAAAAAACCAACCCATTTCCCCACTCAAAAATCAATTAATTCATTTAATATCGACACACAACTACTCTATACCACTCTCTCACCTTCTTTTACCCTGCCACCCGTCATCCTCTCAGTCAATTCAATAAAGACCATTTTCCCATCCCCACAGAAACTTGTTGTTTTCATCATCAAAACTGACACCAAAATTTCACAATTTGAGATTCTTAATTGTAGAAAAAACCAACCCTATTCACACCTTCAAAAATAGCCATTAATTCATTCAATTTTTATCCACAACAACCCTTTTCCACCCTGCCACCTTCTGCCATTATTCAATATGCTACCTACCTACCTACCAACACTTATTTCTCTCCAAAAGTGTCTAAAAATTCAACTTTTCTTATCAAAATTTTACAAAAATTCAACTTTTTTTTTCTTTCAAAATTTAACAAAAATTCAAATTTTTTGTGTTTGAAAGTGTCTAAAAAATCAACTTTTCTAATGAAAATTTTCGAAAAAATCAACTGTTTTTTTTTAAATCAAAATTTAACAAAAATTCAATTTTTTCTGTGTTCCAAAGTGTCTAAAACATCAACTTTTCTAACGAAAATTTTTCAAAAATTCAAGTGTTCTTATGAAAAATTTAAAAATTTCAACTTTCAAGTTTTTACTGAATAATTCA
>JAUMHM010000004.1:12789608-12806029 GCA_032362435.1 Melikaiella ostensackeni
GATATCTTGCTTCTGACCATCTATATATATATATATATATATATATATATATATATATATATGCTATGAATAATCAAAATGCTCCTAAACCTGTGTGCTAAAGAAACTGCATTTTGTATGTAGACGTAAATTACAGCACTTCTTCTACTTGTTTCAAGGACAATTCATAACACACTAAGATTTTATAATTTGTTTGTATCACATACCACGTTTTTGATTTATCAAGGCAGGAGCTCTCTATAAATAGTAAAAAGAGAGCCTCGCCATTAAATACATCATAATTTTAATGAAGCTTTTCTCTCTCTCTCACTCTCCCTCACTCTCTATTGAAAATTTTAGATATTATTCACCTATTTTTTTAGCCAAAGTATACAATCGTTAATTAATACACAAAGATGATGTGAGCTTTTTCTTTTCACTCTATTTGCAGGTTGAATATACATTATAGAATAGAAAAAGACTCATATTCTACAAAATTGTGAAATAATGAACGAATATTGTCTTTTTAACAACAATTAAAACATAGACATTTTTTAGCCTCTCATATTCTTATGAAGGTCGTGTTTAGTTTTCAAAATTAAAGCTTACCTCATTAGGTTCATTTTTGGGCAGAATTTTCAGGCATAGCCCTTTTTTCAACATTTGGTGCTGAAATATTACAATTTATGTCTTAAAATTCGAAACTTTGGAAGTTTTGTTCATTTTTACGAATGAATAACTCGTAAGGAAAAAAATGGAAAAATCCAGATGCGACCAGGCACGACGTGGCTCTGTACACCGCCGAAACGCGACGTGGAGCAGTGTGAAACGGAGGCGTCGATTTTATCCCTCTAAAAATTTCGCATTAATGCCGAGCCTTTTCACCATAAATTCCAGAGATATTTTTTACCTGAAGTTGAATAAAAACGTTGCAATTTTGAAAACTTCTGCATCTTAAACATTTTGGAACTCATGAATTATTGATTCTTAAAGAAAAATATCGTTCACAAATTCTTACTCGAAACTTAACGATATCCTTACGTTTCCATAAGCTAACCATTTTCTGACTCATGCATTTCGAAACATCAAAAATTTAAATGTTTCTACATGTCTCATAATAATTCACTTCCATAGATATACAATGTATATAACCTCTTTGCTTCAAGAATATGAATGGTCATGGCGCCATGTTATGAGATTTAACCTATAACTTTGTTTGGAATTAACGAAAACCAACAAAAAGAGTGTATTTTCAAAGAATGAAGATCAACTGTCTAAGTTAATGTAGATACAGGTTTTTTCTCTCCTTGTATTGCTAGATACAGGTCTTTTACTCTATATGACTAGAAATTTTGGAGAGGCGAGCGAAAAGAAATTGTTTATCAAAGCCTTAATTACCATTATATCATAATGAACCTCATAAAGTATAAAGGCAGGAGTTTGCACGATCGTGAATATATCAATATCTCAAATTTCTTATAAAATGTACACACCGCTTTTTTGTTTTTCACGGCAGTAAAATGCACAACATAAAACATTTTTCTGTACCTTTGCATTTTAAAAATCAAATTTCTTAATGAAAATGATTCAATTTATTAAATTCATGTAATAAGTAAACAAAAACATTTAATTTTATTATAGTTAAGCATCAAAATTTCTAAAAATTAGGCCGAGACCGACTTCGGCGAAAGAAAATGTAATAACCCGCATACTAAAAATAATTTTTATTTTGTGCCTTATTTATATATACATAAATATTTATAAGCCAAGTCTTTTTCCAATGTACAGTATTTAGAGCAAAGAAAAACATTATGAATAAAAGCAGAGTCCGTAAATGTAAGAAAATTCTCACTTATACAAGAGTTAGTTCTCAACGAGGCTAAGAAATTCAAACGGCGGTGGAAGCGCAAGTGAGGAAATATATACTTTTCAAAATTAGGATGTGGGTTGCAAACATTTTAGGTAGAGCTGGAAGATAAAAGAAACATGCAAGAGTTTAATGAGTTGTAAGAGAAGTGGAGAAGATGCGGCTAGCGTATCTATACTACAAACACGGAAAAAACAATTTGGTATTACTTTTTAATTCTAGTAAAATTGACTAAAAAGACTATTGAAATGTACTAATTTTTCACATAATTCAAACAAAAAAGACTAGTATTCGTTCTAGCCATCCAGTTAACTAATCAATTTTACTAGATTTTTTCCCAATATAGTGCACAGTACACACAGCACAGCATAGAACTACAGGCACGGCGAATACCTATTATCAAGGAAGCAACTATTTAATAATTGTTCCTTTCTGAAAGTTTTTTGCCTCTCCTGTGAAATTGGTTTGATTGCAATTAGCACTATTTAGCATTCCCCGCTTCCATTTTGGATCGAAAAGCTCGGCACAATTATACATGTTTCGGAAATCGAATATTCCGTGCATGTGTTATAGCAAAGCTTTTTGTGTTACATATTTTTTCTGAATGACAACATTTTTTCTCATAAACTGCCATCCAATAAAACTACGCTTTTCCCAAGTTTGAACCCAATGGAATTTTTGGGTCGGTGCACTTGAGGAAAAATTCACCATAAATGTTAAGTGTATCAGAAAAATTATTATATATAAACAAGTTTTTGCTCTTAACATGGCACTTGTTGAGCTTAATGATGTACGTACTTATACGTTAATGAATTATAGCCAATTCCTAGAGCGGAAACGCGTTTCAGCTTCAAAATTAATACGTTTTTCCTCCAAAGAGATTGACAGTGACATTTTAATAATATTAAGGCATTTATATTGAAGCACGCAGACGACTCAGCTGCATTTGAACTGTGCAACGTCAGAGATATATGAATGCAAAGTCGATTAAGCGTAGCCGTTTAAGAGGTAGTTAAAAATTATCAAAGCTCGCGAGAGACGCAGAGTAATTACGACTACTTTGGATTCGCTTAGGCAAATTCATTCAAAGCTGAGAAATACGAGTGGTTGAACTTACACAAAATAAATTATACTCTCGGTAATTACCTCGAATGAAGACGATGAAGAAACATTAAATGGGCGTCGTGCAAGTATTTCTCTTGACGCGTTTTCCATTCTCCCAATTCATGGTTGTCGGTGCTTTTTACATTTCAAGTGCTATTGCGTACACTTGCTTTTCTGAGATTTCTACTTTCTATATCCTCATTAAATACATTTCAATATGTTCTGAAAAAAATTGAAATCAACATAAAAAATTCCAAATCAGGTGAGGTGAAACGTAGAGAAAAACCGCATTCTTTCAATTATCCAAAAATCATAGCGAACAAACCTGTGGTGATGGAGACTATGAAATGGGCTTAATTTTATGTCTAAACTTTGTGTTTCGAAATAGAAATAACAAAGTTTATTAAAAAATCTCATGTTACGAAAATCCGAGGGCCCAAACTTAGTTGCCGAAAAATGTAAACAGCTCCTTCAATAAAATTTTCTGATATGTTTTTGTTATATTTATCTGAAAATACAAGGTTCAGAATAATTTTAGTATTTTTCAAAGTCTCTGACACATCAGGTTCGTTTTCTACGATTTTTCAAAAATGGTCGAAAAACTATTCTTTAACGCAACGGGCCTCAATTATCTCATGAACCTGACTTCGTTTTCGGAATCGCCAAAAATCTGCTGAAAATTATACCTCTCATCCATATTGCACTTTTCATAACGATAATTTTCTTGATTTTTGCAAAAATTTTCTGCTTCATTTTCACCACTTTTTTGCATGTGTTCTAATAAAAATATTCAACTATGTAACTTATGGAAATAAAAAAAACCAAGAATCCAACGATCCACAATGTTCTTTCTATCAGATCTGACTGAAGACTAAAACCAAATGTTCTCTTACTCGCATTAGTTTCATAATGTCAAATTTCAATATGGGCCCAATCAAAAGCATGACCGACACATTCCTTTTTATGTCTAGCAAGTACGCTGCGATAATAACGTTTTAAACGAGGATCTATTTTATGTCACTCTAGATGGTCATTTTGACCATCTAGGAGGCTGTCCTATAGTTTATCCTCAAATATAGTCAGTCTGGACATCTAGATGTTCAAACTGACCTCCCGTTTTTCTCCGTGCCTCTTCAGGTTACAAAACCAAACACCAAACAATGTAGCACGTTAATCACTGGTGTTTTTATGTCATTTTCTACCACGATATATATATATATATATATTCAGAAAAAAGGTAGGTTATCAATGCCCCAACAGGGATGCCAGGCCGCCCATCTCACGGTTGTGAGGCGTGGCCATGGGTGTGATTTACCGCGGTTCTACTGGGAGCCGGTGTCATTTTCATCGATGGCAGTCGCTCCCAGGGGGACCCTGCGGTGGTTGTTTGACCAATTTTTTAAATATATATTCAGAAAAAAAGGTAGGTTATCAATGCCCAACAGTGATCAGGAGCTGCACTGAAACAATAAATTACTTGATTCAAAGAAAGGGGTTTCTTTTGTTTTTTTTTCTTTTTACCAAGGATTTGTTAACTTCAGTTAAGTAAGTATTGTTTCCAGGCAAAAAAATCATGCCTGAGTTCAAAGAAATGATTTCTTGGAAGCCAAGAACCTGGTATCTTTGAATCTCTTCCCAAAGTCCTCAGAAATATTTCCTCATTTCAATGAATTCCATTTTTTATGTGAGAAATACTTATTTGAATTAAGTAATTCATCCGTGAGTGGATCAAGTAATTCACTTTCTTTGAGTAGGAGAAATATTCTCTTCAGATATATAATTATTCATGCAATTAAAAAAAAAAAACGTTCATCATATGCTGAAAGTTGACAAGACTATTGCGAATAAATGATTATATAAATTGGAAAAATCAATAATATATTTACTTCAGTACAAACACAATTTTTTTGAATGAAATTTTTATGAAATCCGGTGGAAGAAATATTTATTTAGTTCGTGAGAGAGAAACTAATCATTTTAACTAAGTAATTCTTTCAGTAGTCAGTAGTTCAGGACAAATGCCGCTACGTGTATCTCAAAATCCTGTGACGCCCCGTCACTTTTACATGAAATCAACGAATCAATAACACTAGTTCACAAATTTTGAAACATTTTCTGACCTACGACATCTGATAGTTATTTTCAAGGTAAAACCACGCGCTGATTCCGAAAATGAAGTCAAAAATGCAAGAAGTAAAACATTTTTTGAGATATCCGAAAATTTCCGTTTTTTACGTATCGCAAAAAAGTGCCCTTATAATATTGGAATTATCTTCGGTTGTACTGCACCGATTTCAAAGTTGTATATGTACCAATTTAAAGATTATCGAATTGTCTAAAACTCATCTCAACAACATTTTTCAGTGCGACTTTGCGTTCATGCGCTATTCATGAATATACATGCGATTTTGCATTATTTTTTGCTGAATTTCAGAAAAACTTATAAATCCATCGTGAATTAAATAATCAAAAAATTTTTTAGTGCCGTTTTCTTTTTCGGGTGTTATAATACGATCATTTACGATGAAAATGCGGTATCGTTCACGAAAACGGTTGAAAAATGTAGAAGTTATAGATGTTTGAAGCAAAATACACAGGAGTTTAGCACCATGGCTCGGTCCAAGCCATTCAAGAGGCTGTGACGAGGGAATTGAAGTCCATTCCAGTTTCTGACTTCGAGCTGGCCTTCCGTGATTGGGAGAGTTGCTGGAAACGCTATGTTGATGTAAAAGGGTCCTACTTTGAAGACTTTTAATTCGATGTACCGGTACTGTTAATAAATCTTTTTTTACAGCTTCAGTCCGACTACTTTCTGGACAAACACTGTATAGAAAGTTACAATGATCGTTTTCATCATTCTTATTCAAAGCAAATCAAATTATTCGAGATAGATGGCACCTGAGAATACTTGTGGGCTGTGGGGCTACCAAAAAGTGTTGAGCAGTGCTGCCAACATAAGCAGAACTTATGGGGAAAAATTGTTTGTAAAAGAAGAACCCGCTCTTTTGACCCGAATTTTTTCCCTGATGATGGTAGGAAAATTTGTAATCACGGGAAAATAAGAGAATCTAAATCAAGCCACTTTTAATATTATTCCAAGCTAGTTCTTACAGAATTGAAATATTTTTTTTCAATGAATTCATAAAAATTAGCAGAAGCTGAACTGCTGTGTATTTTTCATCAAACATCTATACCTTCTACATTTTTCAACCGATTTTCGTAAACGACACCGCATTTTCATCACAAAAGATCGTATTATAACACCCGAAAAAGAAACCGGTACTAAAAATTTTTTTTTATGTATGTAATTCATGATGGATTTATAAGTTTTTCTGAAATTTTGCAAAAAATAATGCAAAATCGTATGTATATTCATGAATAGCGCATGAATGCAGAATCGCATTGAAAAATGTTGTGGAGATGAGTTTTAGGCAATTCGATAATATTCAAATTAATGTATATAAATATTGAAATCGATGCAGTACAACTAAAGATAATTCCAATATTATAAAGACACTTTTTTGCGATACTTAAGAAACGGAAATTTTCGGATATCTCAAAAACTGTTCTACTTTTTGCATTTTTTACTTCATTTTCGGAATCAACGCGTGATTTTACCTTGGAAATGACTTTCAGATGCCGTAGGACAATTTAGCTGTAAACTAGTGTAATTGTTCTGGCTCACAATGAGTATGCGTGCTTTGGCTACACGAGGAATGTCACCTCAGATAATTGAAGGCGCGTGAATGAGCCTAAGCACGATTAGTTATGTCTAAGCTTGTCACTTTTATGTTAAATAATTAGACCAATATACGTACTTCAGCTACATAAAAAGTGTAATTCCAGTTAATTGAAAGCGCGCGAATAGCTAAGGCATGCTTAGTCATGTCTAATGGTCAACGCATTCAAGACTCTCAATGCGGCAATAATTCATTCAATGCGGGGGTGTCTTCTGCCTTCAAAAACCCCCCGAAATGATTATGTTCAGTTTGGTTCTAGTCGTCGTAACATTCACTTCAGTTTCATTTTAGTCATCGTGACGTTAAGTTCAGTTTGGTTCTATTCGTCGTGATATTAAGGAGTTCGGTTTGATTCTATTCATCGTAATGTTAAGTTCAGTTTGGTTCTAATCATCATACTCTTCAGTTATCATTTCGGTCAGTCTAATTCTTGTCGCCGTCTTCTTCCTGTTAGATTAGACACCGAATCCTCGACGGTGTGCTTAGTGCAGCCACCGGAAATTGGATTACGTAGTTTGTGAATTGTGAATTCAGCGTTAACTGTGTGAATCTAAAGTTGTAGCCTAGTTGCACTTTCTTCAATCATATTATAAAGCAAAGGAGGTCAATCGAAACAATTCATAAATAAATTCCGAGGAGGCGACCAAGGTAGCGATTTCCATGAAAACATTACTACGCTGCGAAGAGAAGTCTGCCCTACACGTCCGGCTCTTGGAGGACATAATTCGGCCAATATTTAAGAGAAACTATCCTCCAGTTGACTCTTTGATTCAACTATTACCGTCCCTACAGAGATCCATGACTGTGAGTCGTAGATTCAATGACCAGATAAGGGAAATCCTACAAATTTTTAAAGAACATAACCGATCTTCTTCTGCACCTTATTGCGGATTAAAACGCAAAATCTGACTATCCTATCCAATGTGTAACCAACTTAATTATATTAATTCTTCTTCTCATTGACTTCACTCAATGAATCACTCAGAATTTTTTTCCTTGGCTGCTCTTTCTGATTTGATTTTAAACTTAGTCCTAAAAAATTTTCCTATCTCGTGCCTCACTCTATTTAACATTATCTTCAATGCTTGTAATCAACTAAGCTACTTTCTTGTCTCTTAGAAAATAGCTAACTCTTTAGTCTTCTTTTGTCTTCTTCGTGGGAATTAATAATTGCCGTTGCGCGATTGGATCTCACAAGAGAGAGGGAGAGATGGTTGAAGACCCCTCATCCCCATCTTTTCTCTATCATAGTTATAATGATGAGGACATATGATGATCTATCTTACTGATTGTCATCTAATACTACTATGTTTTCTCAGCGTCAACACTGACTGTGCTTGAAATATTTTGGAAATTTTTGTTTACCTCATTAAAAAGAATTATTAGGTCAATAATATTATAATCAATATAATTCTTATTGAATTCAGTAATACTTTCAAATAAATAGTGGATTTAAGTTTTCATATTTTAATGAAATGATTGTTCGATCCTAAGCTACCCTTACTTCAATAAATTACATTGTTCTTTGAATGAATCTCTTTTTCTATTGAGTTAACAATTGAGTTCTTTGGATCTATAGATATTTTGTAAACATTGTTGCATTCTTATTGAGTAAAATATTTTAAATCTTAGGACCACGGAAATAATTAATCCTATTGAAAACCCATTCAATTTTTCAAAAAATATTTATTGAAATTTAGAATACGCTTCTTTGGAGCAAGGGATCACATCTTCCAATCAAAAATGTCTTTTACTTTAGTCATTACACATTAATTTGTTTGAAGGAAATATTTCCTTGACTTAGAATCACATTCGATCTTATCAACGACCTAGTTTTCAAACACAAATCTCTCATTTCCTTCGAACAATAACAGCGTTTTTCTGATCAATTAATATTTCACTGGCAGAAAGAATTATTAATTTGCTTAAATAATTTGATATTTTTGGTTGAGATAAAACCATTTTTTCGGATCGAGAAAATAGATAAATGGAAGTATTCAGTACGATTATTTCTTTGAATTAAATAAATTTTCCTTGATGCGAACCCTCTTTTATTTTAGTGTGAAAATTGTCGACTTTTCACGTCAGTGCTGATGCGCGTGCTCACATTTTTGTGAAAAGGAATAAAGAAAGAAAAATGTAGCGAGGTTACCTTGTGGTATAAACATTTTTAATCTTCCGTCAGCGCCAGCTTCCGAAGCTGAAAATTAAGTACACTCGTTAGCTGACGATGGTCGCTAATGTAGAAAATATTCGGATTCATGCCACTATCTTTTTCTCTTTTTCTTTTTCTCTCTTTGCTCGTTATACATGTACGTTCACAATCTTTTACATTAATTTACTCCGTATCGTACGGAAGTCGACGCCACGTTTCGCTGCTGGTGGCATAGCAGAGGACATTGCAAACGTGTTTCCAACAGAGGATGCTTGAAAGTACTAAGCGGGAAGCAGAAACCAATGTAGGTACTTACGGTCGTGTTGTGCCATGTCGAGATCTGTTCTGCTCTACTTGTACCATAGCTACAAATCTATTTTCAAGTACCATAATCCTTTATATAGAGAAATAATAATCTCATCAAAAACATCTACGGTGCCAAAAATTTCGCCAAGTAAAAAGTTATCAGTACAATTAACCTAGTTTATGCAATCAAATTTTACCAAGTTTTGAGTTTTAATTTTTTCAGCAAAGAAAGCATGCTTGATATATAGTATATAGTTTATATATATATATATATATATATATATATAAACTTTATATCAACTGCTCCTATTTGAAAAAAAAAACAATAACTAGTCATGACCGCTAATAAAAACGGAACTCATATCCTCTACAGTAAGTAAATTGATATTTGTTGATATAATGGTATAAATAAAAACAATAATATTTTAATACATTCATTCCTTCTTATTATCGACTTACAGACTTCATTCATCAAAAAAATACATTATATTCGTAATCTATAAGCAGACAAAATTAGGCGGCTCGGTGCCTGAAAATCCCAGTGGTTAAACGGCTGCGCGCCTGGACGACCGGACGGCTGAAATTAATGTCCTGGCGACTAAACGTTTCGGGTTATTCTAGATTTGCTTTGCTTCACTTAAGATTATAATGAGTTGTAAGTTATATAGTTGGTGCAAAATACTGTTTGAGCTTTCAATAATCTTAAACAATGTTAATAGCTTATTCTAGTTCGGATTCGCTTCGCTTAAGCTTGTAATTTCGTAGATGATCCGAAGGATGATCTGAAGTTATGCAATATCGACAATATACATGATCAGTTCTATAATAATTTTTACTGAGTTCCTCCACAACTATCCTTTAATATTATTAAGCAATTTTCAATATTTCATTGTCAGATAATGTACAAAATTAGTCAAAATCGATATTATGTGCTAGATCCGTGAAATATTTATTCATCGTCCTACTACCAAAATGTTGTACGACATTGAGAATCCTCTTGTCTGCATCTTGGTATTTCTTCCTTTCCAAATTAGGAGTATCAACTGGCAAAAACTGCTGATATAAAAAGTCCTACTGTTCCTTTACTACCCTTAATCTATAGATGAAATCTTGAAATCAAGGAATGAACGACAGCAAAATAACACTGAAGTCGTCGATGTGCAGCCTCAGCAGAATTATTTATTCTGGTCTGATCCCTAAGAACCCTTTTGTGTACAGAACTCTTAAGTGCAATAGGTAATACTCAAACGGCCTTTAATTGCACAAATCATGTGGTCGGTATGCAGGAATCTACCGCTTCGCCGACCTGGCGGCTAAACAACCGGGCGGTTAAACGTCCGGCGTCTAAACATCTCGGCGGCTAAACGTCCCGTGCCTAAACGGCAGCATCAAAACAGTCGCGATTAATCGGCGGCGCCTAAACGTCACGTACTCATTGCACACCAATAACCCGCGACTATCGGGTCTTGCGCTTCGTGCTCGATAATATATTTACCTCGCGCTGCGTGCTCGGATACTTTCGGTCTTTGTACTTCGTGCTCAGCTTAGTTCACAGTACAATTTATATACAGAAGGTTGCTCGAGAATATTACAAAACTATCAAAACATTCACTTGTAAAGAGATTGTTACATTTCTTTTGATTTTAGATTAAAAAAAAAAGATTAATTTACTTAAGGCTCTATCGACCTTACGGAACACATTCGCATGACAATACTCGGCCTTGGCGCCTGACTTTTCATATGTATTTATATTATTCCCTAATTAACAATATAATCACAAATATTCGAATTTTCGATTTTTCAATAGCATTTTCAATGTTTAAAAGAAAAACCGTAGTTCTTTCAGAAAGAAGTTGTAAAGGATTCTGTAGAACTTTTCAAAAGCAATAATTGTTTAAACATTTTTTCGTATGTCACATAGTTTGGCTGGGAAAGGGAATTTCTGATTTTTTAAAAGGCCGAGTCTACACATCCAAACAGTCTGTATGATTATGCAAGTTAATAACAAGGTCAAATCTAAACGTACGGACCTGATAAGAGGAAGGGGGAGCTGGAATAAGGTATCAAAAAATGATTCAGAGTAAATTTGTGGATCTTTCTGAGGTAAACTATCTTTATTCTCAACGTTTTTTTCGTATCTCACGTAGCTTTTTGGAACATGGAATTTCGTATTTCTAATAACGTGTTCACGAATAAAAGAAGGACTATATGCGTCTTATCAAAAAACGGTCTGAGTGGTTGTATGAATGATTTTAAAAAGTATAATAATTTCAACAGAAATAGTTTCTTCAATCATAATGAAAGTTTGAATAAAATATGCTTTTATAAATTAATTATTTATTTCAGTTCACGAAAAATAAGGATTGTCTGAACGTAATCGCAAAATTATGATTACAGCCTATTACACTAGTTTACAGCCATATTGCCCACCATATCTCATTATGATTTTCCCATGTATTTGGCCCACTAAACACGAAAATCACACTCAAAAGTGGCAAAGTCTATATTGGAGAAACCGGGAGAGCGGAGAGCCAACGTGTAAGAGAACATGAGAGTAAAGTCAGGCTGAAACATTTCACGCAATCAGCACTAGCTGAGCATCAGATCGAGACAGGACATAGGATTTTATTTGACAAAACAAACGTCATCGCAAAAACATACAATGTTTTTCCAAGAAAACATAGAGAAGCAATCGAAATCTTAACACACCCTAATAACATCAATAGGGACAATGGATATAATACCAATCCGATTTTGATTTTCGTCCTCCCGGTTTTTTGAAAAAGACTTGATTGGCCAATCAGGTTCGGCCAGTCCCCACGGTGGGCGCTCTGGCCAATCACAGGCATCGTTATTGAAAATGATCAAATGTTGATATTTATTGCCCTGAATGACTAGACGGCATTAGCAAAGAATACTGAATAAAAATACGCAAAATTCAATTCATTTCGCTCAGCACTTACCGAGAAATCGCAATTTAAGTTTTTCGAAACATTGGTTTTAGGTTGTTTAAAATTTACCTTTTATATATCTTTTTCCGTAATAACCATGTTGGACTAAAAAATACTTGAGGAATAAAAGTTGTATTTTTACAAGCTCTATCAGCTTATATTTTTTTATTTTGAGTTTCCACAACTATTTTTTTACTTCGATTTTAGAAAGTGGACAATAATTTTACCCGTTTTCGAGCTCTCGGCGAGTTTCTCTTTCCGTGGGCTCAGTTGAGGAGAGTGATATGTCAGAGGAAAGATGAGGTTATGAGCACAGGCGAGAAGCATATATAAATGAGCCTGGAGGAGTGTCAAAAAATGTAACCAATGATGTCATGGGCACACTCCGCATTTTATGGGCCTGAGTATACGAAAATAAAACATTCTATATAAAAAAAGTACCCAGGTAGAAGAATGAATCATTTTTGAAAGAGAGACAAGCGAAAGTGCCGAATGGAGAATCCTTTCATCACCACTAAGAATTAGTATTAATTTCAGTGAAGTGAGTTGGGCAGAAATTGAAGCTGAAAATTCAAATTATGAGATTATGAGCTACAAGCCTTTGATAAAAGACAAGGGAAAATCAGAGTGACACTGGCTCCCAGACCTATTTCGAAGTCCAGAAGAGCGATACCAGGCCTTGAGTGTGCAACAGGGACTACTGTCGTAAGCTTGTAGTTCCAATAAATTTATAACTTATCGTTCTTGACTCTATAGTACCTCCTTTGGAGCGTTTGTCAAGGCAGGGTCGCGGCGAACACCATGAGAGCGAAGAAGATGATAGTGAAGCACTCTTAGGGCCGCATTGTATCTGTGGACATAAGTCGTTCATACATAAGCGGCACACCAGGATAGTATGCGTCCTAGGTGCTCAGAATGTGCATGACATGCTCGGCATCTACAGCTGAGGAATTCTTGACCTCTGCTTCCGTCACCTAGGCCTTAATAAGTAAAGAATCTTTAGGTGGAGTAATGCACTGTCCTCACTTCTGAAGTTAAGATCCAGGCCCAGGGTCTCGACCGCCTGCTCCGAGGCTTTTTAGATCATTGACAAGAGAGAAACTCTTCTGTTTGCGACGATTTAAGCCGTACCCAGAATAATTCGATTATCAAAACATTGGAGATTCAGAAGTCCGCGCCCACCCTTATGGCGATGGAGGCGAGGCGATGTATAAAAGCGGAACAGACGAGTTGATATGCAAGCTCTTCTGCATATGCATGATCTGTCATGCATTGCTCTGTCGAGGGCCGTGAACTCGTGCTTCGCCTATGGAACCACCCTAAATGCATAGAGCAGAACCGGGACGGCAAGCATATTATTCGCAGCTTCAGAGAGCCTTCTTCACTGATGTTATATCCTGAATGCGGCTGTCAGGCACGCCTAGGTATAGGTAGGTATCTCCAACGCCAAGGTGCCTAATATCACTCCCATGCACGAGCTCAGGGTGTTCAAGAACGCCAGAAAGTCATCCTCTCTTCAGATGAATTATGGTACACTTGTCCAATCCAAAGTCGATACCAATTTCTTGTTTGTACCCCTCGACGTTCCTCAGAACAATAAATCTGGTTTTCCAAAGGGACATTCATCTCTCTGTGGATGCCTCTATGTGTGGACGAACCTTCAATCTGTCCAAAAGACAGATGACAAGGCTTGGTCTTGGCCTTCTGATTCATCGTCGGCTTTACCCTTCGATTTGAATCGGCCAAAGCTCTCGCCGAATCATAAACGGAACAAGTGATTGTCGGTTTCCTCTGAGATATCCTCACGAAGGGTGGCATCCATTCCAGACAGACCTTGGGACATAGGAGGAACCTAAACATTAATGTTCCTCCTTGTCCTAAAATCGTCATCATCTCTTAAGGGATGCCTGAATTTCGCCATTGGTCTTAATGTCACTTCCCGTTGTTTGTCTACGTCTTGTACTTGCAGCGGTTAGAAAATCTTTCCGCGTATTTATCATGTTCGCAAGAGGTTGTCGACACAGTTTCGTAACAACTGTTACGGAAAGTGCGAAAACTCTGGGTGTTTCTGGTACCTCAATGCATGCAGACGCGCTACGTCACCTCTGCGATCAGGGATAAGTTTGGCATCGTAGCAATCCAGTACGTCATCCCTGAGTCGATCCGTTCACTTAAAACGTCCATCATCTCGACGGTTCGTCATCGCGTTTCAATCCGAATCATTTTCCTTACACCAAAACCAAACATTGTATCAGTGCGCGTGACACCATAGTTCTCATAAGCAAAAGTGCGTTTGGACAAGAACTATCATCAGCGCTTGACTATAGCGTTTTATCGACTTTCCCGAATCGACTGGTTGGGACTCCCAAAAAAGTGAACACATTTTTGGCTCCGAATTCTACCTCCCTGCACTCACCTCAAGATCGAATCATAGCGCACCACATAAAACATTATAAACTTGTTCATCTTAAAGAATCTCTTTCTGCATCCCAAACCAACGAAACTGTGATTGTGTTTTGTGACATAACCAATGTGCTTGGTGCCTATTCACATTTTTGGGCATCTGTTTCGCCTAGGGACTCTACAGGACATCTTATTAAGCGGAGTTACAATACAATACATGACTATTTTTACCATAACGTCATTATTCAAATTCTGATGTGGCACATTTTTTCCTTATAAAAAGAGATAAGTGACCATAACACAATGCCTAGCCACTTTATGGATATCTTCTTTGTCTGGTGACTTGGTAGGACATTTAACATTAGACATCATCCATATTCTTGCAGTGTGTTCAACTGTACATAGAGCAATATTACACGCAGTGTTTCATTTCCACTGATGAAGACGCGTTTCGGACGTGATTGATGAATTGCGGAAAAACCCGGAGTCGTGACCAGTTGAGCAAGCACCAGCATGCAGACAAGCACCTAGGCCAGCGAACGAACGACGCTCATGCGGCTTTTTTCGTGTTTTCGCTTCGTGCTTTTCACGGTTTTTATAAATATTTTGCATTTGTTCTGACTGTATTCGGTTATTATTCTTCCGTTTGTCTGCAAGGCATGGCGCGGTCTGACCAACGCTTTTGCGCCTTTTCTACGTGTTTCACTTGTAAATTATTTTCCTTTCTTATTAATAGAAGATAACATGTGTTCGTTTTTAATCGTGCTTTCGTTTTTTTACACCATAAAGTGGTGGCTTACCACTCGTTATGGATCCTCTCCAGATGAAATCAATTTCGCTCAAAATTCAAACCGCGATATTATTCATGACCAGCACGATTTTGTTCTTGGAAAAGATTTCAAGTGTAAGCATGCCACTAGTATTTCAGGCTAGGGTAGATAATTTGAGGTTAATTGTAAATAAGAAACTGATGTTCTGCTTTGGTTCCAAGGAACTTGAAGTCTCCTAGATATTCTGGAGGTTCTACAATTCTCACTGGACTAACATCATCCACTATACAAACAATTTGTTACAACAACATTGCACTCGTTTAAATAAAGCCGTCAGTTCAAACTTGTCACGCAGTATACTATTTCATTGCACATACATGCTTTCACCGGTAACTAAAACACTTTGCTCGCTGGTTTTACTTACGTACGAGTCAGAGGCGAATCAAGGAGGAGTTTTAGGCGAGTCGAAGGTGAGTTCGGGGCAAGCAGAAAGCGAGTCAAAGAAAAGCCGGAAACAACCCGAATATGAGCCGATGGAAAGAACTGTAAGCTTCACAAGATTGATAACTGCCTCCTTTCTGCACTTGTTGTACGCATTACGTTTCGTGAGAAATGCAAGAAATCTTCGATTTGAGATATAGTCAAAACAAACTTTCCGCAAATTTTGGGAATTTGTGGGAAAATAACTATAAATTACAACAAAAAAACTCTCACGTGGAGAGAAAAATCTAGGATTTTTCGCACGGTGACCTAAAAGAATGATAAAGAATGATCAATTTGTTATAAACCCATAAAGAAGTAAACCGAACTGCAGAACACAGCGAAGTTATCGAAAGTTGAGTGACCGCCGCCTGTCAAGGCCGCATCGAGATTTCAATTGAAAGTGGCGAATTAGAAAAAGGAATGGGCCTAGTTAAAAACTTTGTAAATAAATATCTCTTACTAATTCTGAAGGTTGCTCACTGCGTCAAGGTACCAGTCTCATGAGAAGAGGTCCTTCTTACCCATGTGAAATATTTGTGTTTCTTATTACATTTTTTAAACTCTTATAACTGAAAAAAAACTTCTTGTTTCGCTATTTTTTCTATTAATCCTCACCGTCACTTCATATTTGTGCTTCATCACTGCTACAATTATGTTTCAATA
>JAUMHM010000004.1:12845158-12863355 GCA_032362435.1 Melikaiella ostensackeni
CTGAAGAAGTGAACTGCAATGTTCACGAAACGTCGGCAAGATTCGTAGTTTTGCACAAGATTGAAACCCGAAACACCTCCTTTCATCATATAAATCCTTGTTGGTAAGAATTTACTAATGAAATTGTGCGAAGTCTTCTATGAATTGTCTTAGATAGCAATTGTAGTAACTTTTAGTAGAATACTATTCCCAGTTAAATTGGTATTAATTCACTTCAGTCAAAGCAATACTTGTGAATGTAAGTGAGTAATAATTTTACTGCGAATTAGTAGTTTTCTACTTGAATTTTTTCTAACATGGAATTTTCGGCTAAAAATATTTTAAATTATGTATCACTTTAAAAATTTTTAAAGCTGTCTGCTTGGTCAAGCCATCCAGGTTCAAATGTTTTTTACCTAAAAGAATTCAAATTGAATTGTCACATAAATTATTTTCAACTCCATTTTTTATTAAAATATTGCAAGCGTTACAATTGCCAGATTTCTACTTTATTATCTTACTAGACTTATTAGATATGTTCCATTCTAGAAAGTCTTACTGAAATTCAGTAGTTTTTTATTGTATCATGCCAAACATAGCAGATTTTACAATTATAATAGAAGCTTTTGGTAACACAAACAATCTAAAAATATGTAATAAATTCTCTTCATTTTGGAGCATTAAAGTTTGAACCGAAATCGCGAAATAATTGAATATTTCCGTGAATGACGTTATATTACCTACATTCTTAGGATCATTACGTTCAAGATGGGAACATAAAACTTTAACTGACTGTAATATAAAAAAAATCCTTGCAAACAATAGTATTCTTATTTTCGAGAGTACAAATTTTTTTTACAACATACTTTTTGAGAATTAAAATCGAAAATATTTTTCAATATAAATGGCGAATAATATAATATAATGCTTTTAAACAATATATATGTTTCTATTGTACATGTAATGTTTTTTAATACATATCATTTAACCCAATCGTAATGAAGAAATATTTTAATTAATTGATTGATTAATATTGTACATTATATAATTTATATTAATTAATTTAATATTAAGTACAATAAGTGTAAAAATAATTATTTGTCACTGAAACGAATATTAAAAATATTTTTACATTTCATTACTCTCAGTTTGTTCGTCACGAAGCGAGCAAGAGGAAAAAGACTCCATTGTCGATAATGACGATAATATAAGTGATGCTGTTTGCAAATTTCTCTTATCTTTTGACATCTTTAGTCATTAAACTCTTGAAATCCGGTGCACATGCAAACTCGTTATTATGATTTGGAACCGAAGATGTCGTAAGAGATATTTCTAATTCTAAATTTTAAGAAAGGAACTTCCTAAAAGATTTATCATAGTTCTGACTTTAAGTAGGAAGTTTTTAGAAAGAATGATAATTTGAAGTTTTCGGAACGATAATTCGGAATGAATCCTAATCCTGAAGATTTAAAAAAATGAATCATTCAAAATTGAAAAATAATTGATCAGAAGATTGTAAGAATAAATGATAATTTCTTCAATTTTAAATGATTACAATTTCAGAGTTCCGAATTTTCATGTTGAACGCTGAATTTTCAAATTTTCCATTACTCAAGTTTTGAGTTTATAATTAAAATTGAAATGGTTGAATTTTCAGAAGTATAATTAACAATTCGAAAATGATTAATTTTCAAGTGATTCGAATTTACTGAAAATAATTGAAGTTTCGAAGGGTTTGAGTATAAAAACGTTTTAATATCACAATTCTTGATACCGTAAGTCGGCACTAACCGGGATACGCTTGGGAAATCGAGCCACTCATAATTTCATATTTTATAATTTGATTTCTCTTTCTCTCAATAAAAATCCGAAAAATTTTTCATTGTCTTCTGTGAAATAAATGTCAAATCTTCTTTCAGAGATTGTTTGATTCAGTTCCTTTAGGAAGTTTTGATAAAGATAATATTTCTAGAAGGTTGTCCTTTTCTGTATTTTGGTTAAGTCAATTAAAAAACACTTGAAAAACTTTACCTGTAATTTCGTTTGAATATTTATGTCACCCATCATATAGTATATTTTCCTAATAAAATTTTCTTGAATTTTAACCAAGATAAGATGGTTGGTTTCTGTTGTAGAACAAATTTCCATAAAAAGTTCTGAATTTGTGGGGGGAAGTCGGACATGGTCACAAATTATAAACATCGTATTAAACTCTTAACATCTTAGCATCATAAGGCACTTGACTTAGTCCGAAGCTGTTGATAAGACACCGGGTTTACTCAATAAAAAAGCTGGAAAAAAATAATAGAGATTTTAAGTGATATCCATGGGTTTTAAAGGATTATTAGGAGTTTTTATAAGATTCTGATTATTTAGAGCGATTCTGAGGATTTTAAACAATTTCATGGAGTCTCAAAAAATTTTAAGAGATTTCTACAGTTTTTATAGGATTTTAATGAATTTCCAGAGAACTCATCGCTTTGAAGGACTTTCAAGAGATTATGTACAATATCCATGGAATTCAAAGGATTTAAGGAATTTTCACATGATGGCAAAGGTTTCGAGAAATGCAAGAAATAATGATATAATGTGTAAGATTTTTAGACTCTCTACCCCCAAAAAAGCCTTAGGTAATTAATGGATGCTCCCAAATTGAAAGAAACCAAAGAACTCTGAATCGCATTGAGACATTTTTTGGCTTTTTGGCATTATATTATTCCCAAGAGCCGAAAAGTGTGTTTGTCTTCGGGCGTGTTTCAGCTTTTGCTTTGCAGAATAATATATATGAAGTGTAGCCGAATGTCGTCAGTACGTCACAACTCGTGAAATCAACTGTTCTATTTGGTTGGTACGGCTTTTTGCACTGCTCTGGACTGAAGCGCGACGGGAACAACCGTACGTGGCATTAAATGAAATTTCATGCGCTTTTGCATTAGCATGAATTAAAACTAACGTAATGCCACAAAGGACAAATTACGTCCTCCCATCCTTTCTACCCATACATCCTTCCTTCCTTCCTCTTTCCTCTTGTCAGCATCCGCACACACGTTTCTCTTACTCCCTTTTCGCCTTCCTGCCCTCACCCTCTTGCACTTTGTGGGTCGGTTCGGGTTGTAACGGGACGGGACGGGACGGGATGGGTTCTCTTCGCCGCTTAGTTGCATTCCTCCATTCCCACCCCTCACCCCTTATACCCTTCACCCTCTCGACAGACGAGCCTTTTTGTTTGTCCCCTAATTAAGAATTTCCTTTTCAGCTCCTGTAGACGATAGTGGCGGAACCGTCGTACTTGGAATGAATTTTCTTCTGCAATAATTAACCTGTTATCTTTTCTCTTTTGTGTTGCACCTTAACTAGAAATACTTCAATTAACTTCCAGAACTCAAGAATTGCCTTATCATTCAAACAAATTATTTTGAACTTGACTTCAAAAAGGTGTTTCAGCTTTTACATTATGGTTTTCATGCAATATTTCATGCTTATATTCCCTCAAGGTTGCGTGTTTCGGACGTTTATGAACTTCTTGCTGTCTCGTGTGCTATAAATGCGTAAAAGAGTTTTATCTCCCCACAAGTATGAGAACCAGAAAGTTTACATTAGTATTTCGCCATGCTAAAATTGAAAAAAGAGGATCGGGTATTAATTATTGGGAAAAACGAGAATAAGATATGAAAGGGATGCCCTGTGATCCCTATGAGTTTTGAAAGTGCATTAATTGCAGTAAGATTTATAACTGGACATGAATTACGTTTTCCTAATTCATTATTGTCATTATTTCCGATCCATCGATCAGGAAAAGTCTCATTCCAAAATTTGGCTACTACTCGTGCACGATGGGCAGGGGCGCTGTCGCACAGTGGGGCAAACGTCCAAATTGGTTTGAAAACAGCCTAGAGCCCAGAATTCTTAATCAATTTCGATTTTTTTTCTTGAAAATATACTTAACTAAATTCAAAAGAGAATTATACGAGCCGTTTTTTGAATTTTTGTTTATTGCATTTCTATTTTCACAAATAAAGTTCCACTTTTAACCAAACCGTTGAATTTCATTCAAAAAGATAACATTTTTGTCAAAAGAAATAAATTTTCAAACTGAAAAGACGAATTCTCAAGAAAAATAGTTGAATTTTCAAACAAAGAAATTATATTTTTACTTAAAAAAAGACAAATTTAAGACAGAAAACATGAATTTTTAACAGAAAAAGATAAATATTTTAGCAAAAATGGAATAGCTCAATTTTCAGTCACAAAAAATAATTTTCAACCAAAAAAAAAAAATTTCAACAAAATAATCAAATTTACAATCAAAGATTGTGAAAACCATTCTGAGTAGGAAATCGAGACTTAATTTTGTTATCAGCAAGCATTACACACAATTTGCACAAAATTGGATTTCCCTTCATTAACTCACAACGGATTGGAAATTTTTGATATTCGAAAAAAAGTTGAATTTATGCGAGACAGAGAGCTTAGCAATTAGAAAGAATGAAAACAGTTAAAAGATGCACGTAATTTCACTTAAAAAATTAGAGTAGGAAATCAAACTAATACTTGAATTCTGAAGGTAAACAATCTTTTTCTCGCTTTTACGAATCTACACTCATTTATAGAAAAAAATTACATGAACTCTAATTTGTTAGAAATGAGAAGTAAATTAATGAATGTTATTGTTTATACTGAGTCTGTGGGAAGTTTTGTTTCCAAAATTTAAAGTAGATTTAGAGCATGTCCAAACCAGGAAATAGTAATTTTTTCTTGAGTATATCTTCTGATCTTATTTGATAATAACATCTTTCGGTTTAGATTCATAGTCCTCTCAGGATTTGTGCCGACGTGCAAACTTGGAGTCAATTTCTTGAACAGAGCAAATGTATCTATCGAAGAGTTAAGTTTCGTAGACTTATGACACCTTCCTGATGAAACGCATGTCTTCAGAAAAGTTACAGGCGATGAAAGGAGACTGGCTGTTTGGAATGCTGGAGGTGTAAATGATCTTAAGGAAACGGCATTCCGGAACACAGTGCGCGTGAGAAAGCATGATATTTTACGCGACGAAATCCCGTTTCTCGTGCCATTCTGGGTAGTCGGTGGTACATTAGGACATCTGGTAAAATGCTTCGAGTGGGGGGTCTTGCAGAGCATATCTGGTAAAAATTCATTTGCCGTCCGCGTCGTCATGCGCATTGAAAGACTTTGGACTGAATCAAGTTTGTTAAAAGACTAGTACAATCTGCGAGGATCTGTTCGCTTTCACTCTCTCCTCCCTCTCTCCCTTGACGACGCGGACGGCAAATGAATTTTTACCCGATATGCTCTACAAGACCCCCCACTCGAAGCATTTTTACCAGATGTCCTAATGTACCACCGAATACCCAGAATGACGCGAGAAATCGAAATTTCGTTGCGTAAATAACTATGTGAACGTTGAAACCGAGCACGCTCCCGGCCTCGGACGACGTTTTTCGTATTCGTCTTCTCCATGCGCGCTTCGCGCGCATTACGCGACGACTCGTACGAAAAACATCGGTCCTCTGCCGGGAGGCGTGGCTCTCGGTTTCGCCGAACACAACGTACTATTATACTCGTATGTACCTGAAACAAAAAAGAAGCGATGTAAGATAAGAATGATTGAAAATGGACTTCAACTATGGTCAGGAGTAGATAATGAATCACATAATAGCCAAGGAGTCGGGTTGACTATGAATGAGAGGGCAAAATAGCATATCAAAAAGTATGAATTTGTATCTGCTAGATTATTATGAGTTAGAATGAAAGTGAGAATAAGAAGGCTATCTAGTATAGTATGCTACGCTACAGTGTTGATGGTAACAGTGATTATGCAAAAGATATCATTTGGGATTCGTCTAATGATATTCTAGGTACTTCCGATCCTGAGAAAAGAATCATCCTACTCGGAAATACGTACGGCTGGGTTAGTGTTCAACACGAAGGTACGGACAGAATACTAGCATTTTGGAGACACAAAAACTAATTTTAATGGGGAGAAACTAATTAGCTTATGTTTCGAAAAAGGCTTGTTTATTACAGATAACTGACATAAAATGAACCACATGCGTACTTGTTGTAGAGGCAAACGCTACAGTATAATTGACTTTGTTGTAGTGGATGAGAGACTGAGAGGGCTAGTAAGAGATTTAAAGGTTATGAGAGGTTCTGCATGTGGAACATATATATCATAGTTTCAAAAATGAACCTAGGTCAAGGATGGAGGGAAAGAAGAATTAATAACACAGGCCGACAAAAATTCACATTTTTTTCTACCCAAAGACTAGACTCGGTGACCCCAAAAGACTTTGATTCCCTATAACCTCATCTGTTGTCCAAATTTTTCCTACACGTCAGGTTTGTGAGATATCGTAACCTTTAAGTGGAAAAGTGTCCATTCACACCCATATTTAAAGCAATATCACGCAAGCAGCAATCTTTTTCTCTAGAAAGTGCTGAAGCCATCGTTCAGTACTCCTTTTTACTTTTCATTTCCATTTTTGATCATCTCGAAATGATTTTTTTTCTTCGAGATATGGCATATTACCCATTTCAGTTTCACACTGCAAAACTAGCAAGGAAGGCAAAGAAAGTGAATGGAATTATGTTATTGGATTGATAAAGGGTTTGTTGTCTGAAGGTTTTTGAATTTGCTGAATATGAACTTGAAATCAGATTTGCAGAATTCAAGGTGACTGATCCAATGTGGCGGACCACAACTTTGACACATTCTTGAATTTGTGCAAGACTTAGTGTCTCAAGGTTATTGAGATTTCTGAATCCGATTCCGACCTCAGATTTTGAAAATTCAAAATGGCTGATCCAACATGGTGGACGGAAACTTTAAGAAATTCTGCAATTTGGTCAATACTTAGTTTCTTTAACTTTTTAAGATTGCTGAATCCGAATTTGCCTTCAGATTTTCAAAATTTGAGATGGCGGATCCAATAAAGCGGAACAAAATTTTAAGATATATGGAATACACAACTCAGAAAACTTGTAATCGAAGAAGATATATCTCTGAGAAGAACGGATTAACTGATTCATTTATTAATCCTTCAACATTGTTACAATATAAAAAGGATTCTTCCTTCGAAAAATAGTTTTGAAATTCTTTTTCTCTCTTGCAATATCTGGAAACTTTAGTTCCAGGAGAGAGCATATTCCTCTCTTTTAGCCTCGATGCTAGTAACTCAGCTGAGTTCTCTGGAGGATCTAAGTCACGCACAAGATCATCCAGACTATTTTGATCAAATACTTACACTTGGATAAGCCATTCTATTTTTGATCCTTCCATTACATCTAGTAATATAGTAAGCACAGAAATAGCAATCATCTCTGTGGCTTGTTGGCTCACGCCGAATTGCAGGCTCGAGGAGAAATTTTGATCTTGATTCTTGTTTACCCAATTATTTAAAATGATTCTGCATGAATTGTATATACATCGAGGTACCCATGACTTATTTAAGTTTGTCATGGATATTTTAAAACAATCCACACACACTCTATTTATCACGTAAAGACGTCAGTCAATCAAGCATACGGAAACAGTAAGAGTAAAGTAATCTGCGTGAGATTTACTTTTATTTTCCAAAAGTTCTATATAGTGTTCTGTTTTTTACCATAACACTCATCCCAATTGCGAAGCAAAATAATATTTTACTGATACTTCATCACTCTTATGGTTTCCATATGCTTGATTGACTAGTGAGTCGATGAATAATGATGTTGCTTCAAAATACTAAAATATGTGTCCAATATTCTTTATTAGAAGTTTTCTTCAGGTATTTACTTAGTTCTCTTTAGAGCTATATTTTCTTCGATTGAAAGTTTTTCGAGTTGTTTAATCAGTATATCTTGAAATTTTGTTCCGACATCTTGAGTTTTGCAAAACTGAGCTCAAATTCGAATTCAGCAACCTCAAAAACCTCAAGGCAATTGGTTTTGTACAAATTCAAGAATTTCTTAAAGTTTTGGACCACCATATTGGATCCGTCATCTTGAATTTTGCAAATCTGAGCTCGAATGTAGTTTCGCCAAACTCGAAAATCTTTAGACAATTGAAGAGCATAATTTTATTCGCTTCCATCGCCAGTTTTTCAGTGTGATACTTAAATGGTTAATGTGCTATATTTCGGAGAACAGAACTCGTTTTGGAATTATCAAGAATGAAAATGAAAGATGAAAAGAAGTACTATTCGACGGCGTTAGCATTTTTTATAGAAACAAATCGCTGCTCACGTGATATTGTTTCAAACATGACTGAAAATTGCCATTTTTCACACTTTTAGGTTAGAATATTTCAAAATCCTGACGTACAGGAAAATGTTGGATAAGGGATTCGTTTTTAGAACATCAAAATCATTCGGGGTCACCTAGTCCGATCTCTGGGTACAAACTTTGTCGGCTTGTGTAATGAGTAGAAGCGGACGCGAGTTAAATTTGAAAATGTGCAGAAACAATCTCAGGGGATATGCATTTATAATGTCAAAATACTTTAGAGATTAGGTTTTATGAAATTATTAAATTTAGGTACTTTAAGAATCACACATCGTAGAATTGTAGTTTATGGAAAAAAATATCCGATAATTGTTATTTTTTGAAAAAAATTGTAGGTACATGCTATAAACGTCAATTCTTTCTTTATATCAAGCCTTGATTTTGGTTCAATATGTATCGAAATTTTGAATGTCTTAAAATGCTGGCCCCTGGGACTTAATATGATTCAAAAATAAACGAATAGGTAATCTTTCTTTTTTTCATGCAGAATATTTTATGGGGCAACATTATGAGGAATTTCTTGAAATGAATTGAATCGTGTTGGATATTTAATCAGGTCAACAGTCCAGAGACCAATTACGGAGCTACTATAGGGTCTACATATGAATCTTCAGTCTAAGATTATCATCCTAGTTTTATACAAGAATGATATCACATGTATAGTAAAACTAATGCTTATAAATTCAATTCGCGGCTTGAAGCACAGAAGGCTAGTCATGTTATAGACTTTATGGAGAAAGTTTGCAAATTCATTAACTATATTGAACGGATTACAATATTCAACCCTATCATACCCGGTATTCTCGATTGCCCTTTCAATCTATTTACATACGACCAGAATGACGTAGGATTGTCTCGCAGTTCACTTTCAGTTTTCACGTTATATTTGACTAATGAATTTCTTAGCTTGATTTTATTCTCTTTTGTGTGTCAGTATACATATTTGAGTAATACAGGTCATTTGTTTGATTAATTTTTTTCTCTACATTTCTCCTTTGAGCAGATATCTTTAGTGACATCCCTAGTGAACCAGGGCGGAAATTCTGCATTTACAGGGCTAAATTTGAATTTAGACACGTGAGTCTCTAGCAGCATGTACAATGCCTTGATTGATTGTTTACATGCTAAAACAACGGAGGTAATGTGTTCTAAATAGGACCAGTCAACACTGTTAATCGCAACACATAAACCACTGATATTGGCAAGCTTATAAATCAAACTATTGGATTTAAGATTCAGATTACAATTTTTAACATTTGATATGACTTGAATGTGCGACGTAAATATTAGTGCGGGATGGTGGATATCCACGGGTAGTATTGGTTTTAAGCATTGAGTTATCTCATACTTCATATTTGTAAGTAACAAATCTATATATTTTTCGTTACGATTTATCACTTTGTTGATTTCAACTACTTCACAGTATTGCAGAAAATATGTTAATAATAAGTTATCAAATATCAAGTCATGTTGAGTTAAGTTAAGTTAATAATTTTTATTTGGGAAGTTGATGCTAAAGTAAGTTATTTTTATGTCAGTTGCAATTAGCACATTTCCTCCCACTCTGAATAGTCGACATTCGCGGTAGACATTAAATTTATCACTATCTGAAATTCCAGATGAATGTATTGTTAGTTTCAACCACGTTTCAGCAAAAAACTAATAAATTATAATTATCAATATTTTCTGATCTTAACAGTAAATCAAACTTAGTATTGATACCCCTAACATTCTGATAGTAACCGCTGATACTTAAGCCTGTGGTTGTTGGTGTTAAGTCATCTTGATCTCTGTAATTAGTGGAGCACCGTTCCTATAGAGTAACTCCAGATTTCTTTCGCCGTTCCCCAGATTTTCGTTGAGAATCTCCTTCATTTGCTAATACTGTGCGAATTGCATAGGAGTTCGGTCCAAAAATAATCTGATTGACTTCCGTTGATCTAACAGTACCTCCCTCCTCTTTTTCTTGATGAATGATTGTAGGATTTGCTCGGCAACTTCCTGCCGCTGAAAGATAATCCTAATTATTATAAAGAGTTTATAATAATATAATATATAGTATAATATAATAACTGTTTAGAATAATAATAGTATTATGAATAGTGTAGCACTGATTTTATACTGCTTTTCTGGAAGAAACACAATAGTCGCCAGCATTATATTGAAAACTTAATTTATTTATATTTAAAGCATCTGGAAAAATATAAGGACCGATGATGCGATCCTACAAGATCCAGATCCAATAATTTTTTTATAAAGGTATTGAAAACCACGATATAGTGATAAATTTGGATTCTAATACTCATGAAAATGAAGATTATGCTGGTTGAATATTCCCTCGCGAGTAAAAAGGGATTCTCCGGTGGTTGGAACGTTTTGTGAGAATTGGCGGATCATCATATCCAAACCAAGCGACTCGACATCGATTTTACAGCGGTTTCATTGAACACTGTTTACATTGTGAAAAACATCCTAGACCATCAGGAAGTAGGCAACTAAAACCTTATGATCCATATCTAAATTTGATCTCAATACAACATTTTTGTAAGACGTTTCAAACATCGTAGTGGTGACTAGATTTTTATAACCAAGTTTAGAAAATTTATAATGAATCGTCTACTTCTTAAGTTTCTGGCCCATTTAAATACTCCCACCACTTCCACCTTAACCTCTTGATTAATTCTACTTCTAATCGTAAAGTCAATGACGTGTATACCTCGACTCGTGCTTCTCAGTCCTTCTCATTTGTTTCAGATATGAAGGAGTAAGATGTCAATATTATAAATGATGAGGCGTACACGACTTTGACTTTACTTAAGAATTTTGGATGATTTTGAAATCTCAGAAGGCTTCATCATTTAGCCAAACCTTTGTTTCGAATCTTCTATTGCTGCGGGTCAGCCAAAGTCCATTATGTTGTTGTTTTTCAACTATGTTGATGTTTTTAATGCAGAGTGAAATATGGCTATTGAACAAACCTTCTTAATCACATTCTCTTTTTAGAATTTTATTTTGCATAAATATGAAGAAAATGAAGGGGAAACATAGAAGTTTGAACAGGTAATCCTTCCTCAAGCCATGAAGAATATTTGTACCAAATTTTAGACTCGTATATATTGTTACGTGGGAGAACACTGGGTACAAAGGATTTCTACAAGAACCTTATAAGCTCCGTCATGTTATGTGACGACGATCGACTTAAGAATTGAAATTGAAAAAAAAAGAACAAGTAATTAAAAGTGATGAAAAGAAGAATGAATTATCATGAAATGATTGGGGTGCGAAGTATTAAAAGCTATATAACGTAAAGATACATATGGCTAAACAGTAGTTTGATTATAAAAAATTTTCTTCTTTTAGCGACGTTGAGAAGTCCTGCTCTCTCTCTATACTGGGTAATACGTTTACTTTAGGGTCGTTAAAGATAAGCCGAATGCAAGCATTGAGCATATGCTCAAGCTTGGCATTCAGCTCGTCATTAATATCGTCATATATCACGCAGCCATAATCAAAGAGCGGGAAGATACGATTTGGAGTGGGAAGTGATTCATTATCCTGTGAAGCTTTTGGAGGACTCTCAAGGTTTTTCTTGGAATACCTGAAACTTGTTCATTCCAAGAAAGAGTGTGATTGAGAAAATAGCCGGAATCTTTCACAGAATTCACAAAGGGATGCTACGTCCGTCAATCAAGAGAGGAGGTAGGGCTGCCAATGTTTCCGCCGATGAAGAGGAAAAAGGTCCTATAATTATAGCCATTGTTTTAGCTGGGTTAAGAGTGAGATCACATGTCAAAGCTCACTGCACCACATGCAGTGTATTTGTTGTAGCTGCACCGTCGAATGTTCCCACTGAGATCAGAGGTTCGAATTTTGAATAGAGTAAGGGAAAGTGTGATCTCAGAGGGACACCACTCTTGACCTCGTCACAAGCAGACCGCTCACCGTTGCTATTTTGCACTTTTTCAGAACGATTACGAATATACGATTCAAACGATTTAACCACTATATTAGAGAGGTTGAGCGACTTAAGATATCGATATTAGATTATGGTTTACCGTATCAAACGCCTGACATAAGTCAAAAAGGACAACAACCGTTATCTACATTTTGTCAATTGACAGTTGAAGGTCCAAAGTTACTTTAAGTGAGGCCGTACGAGTACTACGTCTGGCTTGAAGCCTGGGTTCCATTGGGTTGAATAAAATGCTAGAGTCAAGGTGGGATGTAAGTTGCTAATGGGTAATGCGCTTGAAGGGCTGAAACAGGGCACACAGAATGGAAATGGGTCGGAAATCTTCAGTAGAGGAGGGATTGGATGTTTTAGATGCAGGACGAATAATCGCCTCCTTTCAGGTATCAGGGAATATCCCCACCGGTAAAGATGCATTACAGATATGCAAGAGAATAGGAAAAATAACTGGTAAAGCAAAAAGAATCATTTTTATCGAAATGCCATTTAAAGCTTCAGCATTTGATTTACCTTGATGGGGTTTTTATATAAAAGTTTCTTGCAAGATGTCAGTAAAGAGAAATTTGATGTCATCAAAGGTGGAGGAAGCAGAGGTCGGGAAATGTCTGGCTTGAAACCTGAGTTCTATTGGGTTGAATAAAATGCTAGGGTCAAGGTGGGATGTAAGTTGCTAATGGGTATTACGCTTGAAGGGCTAAGACAGGGCACACAGAATGGAAATGGGTCGGAAATCTTCAGTAGAAGAGGGATTGGATGTTTTAGGGACAGGACGAATAATCGCCTTTTTTCAGGTATCAGGGAATATCCCTACCGGTATAGATGCATCATAGATATGCAAGAAAATAGGAAAAATAACTGGTGAAGCAAAAAGAATGATTTTTATTGAAATACCATTTGAACCTTCAGCATTTGATTTAACTGCATGGGGTTTTTTAATAAGAGTTTCTTGCAAGATGTCAGTAAAGAGAGATTTGATGTCATCAAAGTTGGAGGAAATAGAGGCTGGGGAATGAGAAGTGTTTACCGAGAGTGTAAGCTTTGTGGTAACGGTAGTTAAAAGTTATGCAGAGGAGAAATTCTTATCAAGCGTTTGTTCAGAGGGAACAAATCTCAGCCGCGGCAAGAGAAGCCATAAATGTTTTTTTATACCCGTTTTGAATAGAATTGTAATTATATTGAATGAGTTAATCCCTGATTCAAGTTTGTACTAAGTTTCTCATTTTACGAAATTTGTATTGAATGATACTGTTTCTAATGCTTTTGGATAGTCTTCGTTTATTATATCTTTCCTTCATCAAGTCTTTAAGGCGAGAAGCGATCCAGGCAGTAGATTTCTTTTTTGCATGTAGGGTATGCAGAGGCGAGAATTTATTAAAAGTAGAAGATAAAGATGTGGTTGAACAAATTAATTTTTTATTGGTATTCAGTGCTTATCGAGAGTGTAAACTTTATGATAAGGGCAGCCAAAAGGTCTGCAGAGGAAAAATTGCTATCAAGTGCGTCTTTAGAGGGAATGGGTCCCAGCCGGGTCAAGAGAAGCCATACATGTTTTTTTCCCTTTTTTTAATGGAATTGTAATTGCATTGAATTAATAAGTCTTCGATTTAAGTTTGTACTCTTTCTTTCCTTCATCAAGTCTTCGGTGTAAAAAGCGATCCAGGCAGTAGATTTCTTTTTTGCATGTGGGGTGTGAAGAGGCGAGAATTTATTAAAAGCAGAAGATGAAATGCAGTTAAACGAATTACTTTTCTACTGGTATCCTCTTCTGTGAAAATGATTTTCCAGTCATAGGTGGAGAGAAGCTCATAATATTCAGCTTCATTTATATGGAAGGGATTGCGTATAGACATGGGACCTATACTAGAGGAGGGATTAAAGGAGACTGGTATGCGACGCTAATAAGGTCATGGGTCGAAGGAATGAGGCTGAGTGTTGAGTGGAAGAGATAACCTTGTATAAGTCCTGAGGCAAAATTGAGTTTGAGACATAAAGTTTTTTAAGGCAAAACTCCCAAGACTTCTTTTCATACTAGGCTTAAAATACTCGAAAGGCCTCCCCGAAAAATATCCGGAAAGAAACCGAGATGTGCAGGCATAGTGAGGGAGAGTGACTGATGAGAGCGGAGCTGCACAAAAGTAAAAGGAAAAGGGACTTGAACGAGACTAATGACAAATTTTTGAGCTCCAAGGGTACAAAAAGGGACAACAAGATGATGAGGTAGCCAGTAAACAAGGGAGGGAAAGATTATTTTGGGAATCAGTCAAGGAAAAAATGGGTGGAGGAGGGAGAATGGGAACGAAAATTGGTAGAAGAACCAGAAGTACTAGTGGTAGAAATATTGATTAAGGAAATAAGAAAAGTGAAGAGGAAACTAAGGGAGAATAGACAGGGCAAAAGAAGATGGAGGAGAAAGAAAAACAGGGAAAGGCGCCAATCAGGCTGTGCGAGTGAGGAGTGAAAAGTTGATGAAGGGGGACGAAAAATAAGAGAGACATAAGAATTATCAGGAACAACACTGAAACGCTAAGAGAGAAGGTGGAAGAGAAAGCGAGAGAGGAAAGGTTGACTACGAAAAGGATAGAATATCTTGATAGTAAGACAAAGAAGTTAGAAGAAAGAGAGAGACGGAAAAGCAAAGATAGATTAGGGAAACATGAGAGGGAGGAAAACATAGTGATGAAAACACAATATGAGGTAAAGGTAGAACTGATGCAGAAAAAGATGGAATCAGCGAAAGTAAAAAATGTAGAAGACTTTGTAAAGAAGGAAATAAAACATTTCATTATATAAAAAATGAGTAAAAATATGTTTTCGATGATTTCTTGATTACAGTCATATATACGTATTTTGTACACAAAGGGCCTAAAAATAAATCAGTAAAATACTGTAAGGAGAGAGTGTGACAGTTGAGCACGTGATATTAATTTAATTATCTTCATGGAAGGGTTTACGACGGACGAGCTGCAGAGTTATCGCTTGCAAAGCTGTGTTATCGTTCGCGACGCGACGCTTCGAACGTCCTGCGAAATTTCGGAGTGGTATGGCATGTATAATACGAAACCTGGGAGGTAGGGTGATAAATCGGTCGTATATCATCCCGATAGCGCGATATACGAGCGCGTCCAGTAGTTCCTCGGATCGGCCAGAATAAAACCGTTCTTTCATCTCGTCTTCCTTTTTTCTCTTCGTTTCTCTGCACCACCCGCATCTGGGAAGAAGAAGAAAAGAAAAACCTACCTGGTGTTAGTGCTAGTGTTCTTGCTGCCGCTGCACGCCGCGTCGGAACGACCAAAGCCAGCTTCTCACGGGTCATATCAGGTTATTGCCTTTCCTCGGGCTACGTGAATTTACTCAAGGAGAAGATCGCTTACTTAGATCCTTAACTGGAACCTAGTATAAAAATGAATTATTCATGCACAAATTAACGTTTAGAAATTCCATTTCAATTACTTCTATATTTTATTGCCAAGTAAACGAACAATGAAACACTTCACCGTCACAGCACAGATCTTAAAACAAAATTTCCCCATTCTGGGTTATAACTGAAGTGCACAGCGATACGAGATGATGGTTTATCTCGCTGGATTCTATTCGAAATGACGAGCAGATTTGAATGAGAGACTTGCAATTTCAATTCCTTTTCTTCATCTTACTTCGGTTCAGAAATTCGAACAACTTCTCGCTAGAAGTGACGAAGTGACAGTCAGTGCCACAATTACATTTAATTATTGTGAAACAGAATGTTAAAAAATTCAAAGAAGACCTTTAGAATAAAATAACATTTAGGAGAACCTACATGAAGAATCTTCTAAGAATTTTCTTTCTAATTCAATGATTGAACTAATTTTTTTTATATCTAATGTGCATATGTTTTCGAATAAAATTGCACTATTTCTAAATGCGAATTAATATAAGCAGTGTGTTTAATTTCCGCCTTTACTTTTGAAAACAGTAATAATACTCAAGATCCTCACAAACAATCAGTTACCTCTTTTACGAAGCGAAGAAAACACAGCGGAAAACCTTTAGAAGACACTATCGATTTGTTTTTAGATGCAAATAAAAAGTGGAAAATGCAAACTGTACTGCTTGGACGATTCATTAAACCAAAAAATACAAAAATGACAAGTAACAACACGCCCGGTTTAAGATGTCATTTTCGAAACTTTCATCCAGAGAAATTTGAAAAATCCTATCCATCAGAAGATTTAACACAAATTTCAATTCATCTATCCTAATATCATTTCAACAAAAATTCGTGTAATTGGAAATTCGCTTATTCGGCTTCCTCTTAAAAAATTTCAAAAAGTATATGGTATACATAAAGGATCACTATTATGGGCCCTGCTTTGTTTAGCATTTATAACATTAAAATATTCTCAGGTATTTGATCAAACAATATTTAACTTTAGAAAAAATCGTGAGAAAAGCTTAGTCGCTAAGTTAAACTGTGTGGCATTTTCTATACCCTGAGATAGGACTTTCGTGCATAAGGAGCTAATTTTAATTTTATTTGTCTCAACATTGGAGTAGTCAACATTTTTCTAATTGCACACACCATTAGAAAACATTTTAATGAATCTATATTCCTAATTTTGAAGAATTTCTAAGAAAAGTACTTCATGCAATTAATACCTCAATGATAAAATAGTGGATGGTTGGCGGAAAAATAACTCCCTCAGAATTTCTTCGATGATAACGAAACTCATGATTTTTTTTGATTTATGAATATTAAGGCTGAAGTTTCATTCCGCAAGAAAATGCGATCTTTGTCTATGGGTCCATTTACGAAAATGCAAAAAATTGTGATGACGATATTCCAAAACAATGAATCGAAGATAACATTCGTCTAGACAGTTGGTTTTCGATAAGATGTTTGATGGCCCTTAATTCATGGGTATCGTGCTCCGTTATGCCTGCAATATACAGATATTGATGGAAACAGACTAAAACGTTTCATAAGAAATAAGCTTCTCAAGTTCAATCAAAATTTATACTGTATTTTTATTAAATATATCTACTTATAGGCTATATAAAAATATTATTGAATCATCTATAAATCATTTTATTTTGTCTTTTATGATATATAAACTAAGTTTCGTGAATTGATCATCTATAAAATGAAGATATTAAATTAGCGACATTAGAAAAAGTGTAGTAAAATTTGAAATCCCCGCCCCTTACCTACCCCTGCTTCATGAATATTGAATATTTCTGTGCATGGGGGCTATTTTGCACAATTCCGAAAAATCAAGATTATATCACGTGTATTGAGAAATACAAACACTCTCGCCTCTGCCTCAACGCTTATTTTTGAAAGTCATTTCCTTTCAAAATCTTAGAATCAATAGAAAGAACAATTCTATATTGGGGAAAAGATTTTTCATTAGAATTAACAGAGAGTGGAAAACAATTTCGAGTAAAGAAATGTTTGGTTCAAGTCGTATTCAAAGAATAATATTTCAAGCAAAAATTATCTTCTTGGATCCCTTAATCTAAAAATTTTAAAATTAAATCAAAAAGGAACGGCAGGATATTGCAAAAAAAGTAGGATCTTCTAGAAATGCTTCCGCATTTGAAACGGAGTGACCATTTTAAAAATGAGTATTCTTGTAATATAGTCATAATATATAGTATTAAAAATAGAAAAAATATTTGGGTATGATAATTCTCTTTTTGGATGAAAAAAATCTGGTAGGATCCAAGGTTTAAGATATTAAAAACTAGGAGTTCGGAGTACCAAGGTCACTTCAATTCTGACTATAAAAATCGTTAAACTTAATAAAGGTAACAATGAAATTATCAGCCGCAAAAAAAACTTTTTGAAGTGAAACTTCTTATGGCGCGTGGCAAAAAAAAAGTGAGGAGTAGAATGAACGAACGTACGTCGCGTCGATAGCGTAAGACCGAATGGATAGAGAATGTCTGGAGAATGTCGGACTAGACGGTAGCTCAGTATAGA
>JAUMHM010000004.1:12863455-12899068 GCA_032362435.1 Melikaiella ostensackeni
TTGTCTTAATTGTTTCAAGTTTCTAGGAATTAAGGTACTGCTAACCTATTTTCCAGAAAAGGTTATATGATCTATGTTTAATTGTATTTTCTTCAAAAATGTTTTGTAGTAATATCATTGTACATATATTATGTATCTTGATAAGATAGAACTATGTGAGTCTTAATCGATTCTTATGACTTAATCTCATACGACCGAAAAAGCTTACTGATAAGGGTATTACCAACAGAGCCATTTGGAATATTTTAATAAGTATATTTAGTAGCTTCCGCAAAAATGTTCCGGCAATATTCCGTAGAGACGTTTTTGAAACACATTTTCAGGACTAAGGTCCGGCAAAACTACATAGAAGAGCTCTTAATCGTCAAGTATTATTGTGTCTCTAAGTGAGCATGTGTGTGTGCGTACCAACAATACCCTTTTTATGATAACTCGACAACAAGTTGAGCTAGGGTTATGAAATTTGGAGGAATTGTAATCCTAAATAATGCCCATTATTTATTCAATTCAGAGCCGGGTCAGATGAAAACAATTTTTTTCTTCGACTCCATATTTTGCTCAAGATAAGATGATAATTTTTTGCAATTTTCATCATAATTGTAGGAAAAAAGTTTCCTACGAGGATCTCAACAAAAAACATACTCTCTTAACAAGAAAGATTGAGGGCCATGAATTAAATATTATAAAAAAGCCAGAACATGAATTTGAAAAATTCGAAATTTTTAAAAACTTCTATCACAGTATTATCAGTACTACCATACCCTATAGACCAAATTTCTTTACACACGGGGTGGTAATTAGCTGATATAATTTGATAGAATGTTTATAGCTTACTCCATAACAAATACAAAAATACAAAATAATACAAAAAATGAATGAATAAATAAAATAATTCTGGCAAGATGAATCGGTCGAGGTATTAAGAAACACTCTATGATCAAATGAAGTCATGACATGTACGAATTTGTAAGCCTGTCTAATGTTTGTAAGAGAAAAACTTTTTTGATTTTTGAAATATAGCAATATTATGATTACTTAATGTTTTTCACTGTGATGAGATAAATCTATTCATGTATTTAACAGGCATGTATGACCAAATAAAATTATGATACAGATTTGTCAATTTGTTTAACGTTTAGAAGAGAAAAAATTCTCAATGTACGAAATACACAAATATTTTAATAAAAATTCATTCGTTTCAATTAAATGAATCTATTGAACTATATAGAAACTTTCTATGATCTATCAACAATAAACAATGAATAATAAATGATAATAAGCAATGATAAACGATAAATAATGAAGAAGCGCAGGCGAAATCGCCTTTTCCGTCCCCTAGGTGACTTATTGTAATCCAAAGTCTTCTTTTCCATTCCCTCAGACTCCTTTTGCAATCCAAAATCTTTCTTCCTATTCCCTTAAACTCTATTCACAATCCGCAATTCCCTTTCTATCCCCTTAGACTCCTTTCACAATACAAGATCCCCTTTTTCATGCCCTCAGACTTCTTTTGCGATCCAAAATCCTTTCTCAAAGCCCACTGGCTCAATAGTTTTTTCAAAGAATTAATTATCCGAGAATTATCTGTGACATAAGAACAATTGTAAGATCTTGAAAATGAATACAGATATTGAAACTGAAAATTTCAAAGGACACCAAACAAAATGTACGGAAAAGGCCATTCGGTCAATTTTCGATCAGCTTCGGTCTTCTGGTGCTTCAGGTGATGCTTAGCGAAAGTCGTAATGCGACAATTTCACTGAAAGGCTTTTTTCGTACATCAAGTGCGGGGTCCTTTGTCATATTCGTTAACAAAAAAAAAAAAAAAAACTTGGAAAAAATATAATTTTCAGTATTGGGATTAGTTTTACAAGTAAATAAGTATTGCATGTATTATCATTATCTGGTATTACGTTCTCATTCAGTAAAAAAGTTCATCATAGAAGACTTTCGTCATGATCACAGAAAAATGATCAGCCCGACTCTTTTCAAAGTCTTATTTCTTCATAACTATACTAGTATACTCAAATCAATAATAAATACTAAGCAAGTTCTCTATGAGGAAGCACGGTATTAATGAAATAATCACAATTGAAGGTATAACATATAATGAACAAGCACAAACTACTTTGCAACGGTCTTCTGTGTTTCAACTAGTTGTAAAAAAATTTAGTATCTTTTGTAATTTGTCTACTAATATATTTCAACTGACAAACAAACCAATCTTGATTCAACTCTCTCCTGTATCTGAAGTACTCTTCATGAAAATTTTGCGTAAATTGTTCGGATAGTACAGTCAAGTTCGAAGAATAAGAAAGAGAAAGCATTGACTGAACATAGAGGAAAGAATACCAATTTGAATGTGTGAAGGTTTATTCTTGGGTCGTTTTGACCTTATCTCGGTCAATCGATCTCTCGATTCCAAAGCATAAAATATTCCTTTATCTAGAGGGAGAAGACTGACGTCGTATATGTATAGCCGCTCAGGAACGGGCATTCGTATAGACTTATAGAGGGTGGATGAGGATGAGGATGTTCCAAAGGAATACCAGTACCAAGTTTCTTGCCCCGAGGCAACCAACCCGATGCCGGTGGCGACGGTCGACTCGGACAAACTTGAACCGACGATTAATATTTGCAGACAATGGGCCTCGCATATTTCCATGGCATCCCACCGAACGAGATATTCGTACGCTTATATCTTACCCACACAAATGAAAGTCCATGGGTGAGTGCAGGGGCTTATGTGTGAATCTCTAATGTATGTTCGCTGAGGTGGATCTACGGTACCCATCCTTGAGAGTTTGCAGCGGTCGCGTCGTCTTCGTCGGCGTAGTAGTTACCTTGCATGTGCCATATACGCATGGTTTCCGGTAGTCTGTGACGCGACGGTACGTCCGTTGGCTTTATCTGTGTGTTAGTGTGGATACGTATATGTATGTGTCACGCTACAGCTCTATGCTACGTAACGTACGATGCAAGTTTCCTTTGTCCCGCAAACTCATAGAACGCCCTGCGCAAAATCCCTTCTTGTCTTACGACACCCTGCCCAAAGCATACACGCCTGGCTGCTGATGTTGCTGCTTCTATCCCTTGGTCTAGACAGCATTAATTTTTAAATTTTAATTATAATTGTAATTAGAGATGCACGAAAAAACGACGTTTCCAACTCCACATGGTATCGCTCAGTTTTGAGAAACTGTTTGAAATTATATTTTCGAGCATTTTTTGGTTAAAGATCGTCTCATCTCATCCTGAATTTCAAGCTGTTACATCTGGATGTAGCATACCACTTCCCACCACTTTTTACTGATCTTAGGTTTGGGAAAACAGAAGGAAAACAGAGGTAGCCGCATTCCTTAATCTAAATTATGCTTTATTTCATTTTATTTCACATCAGTAGTTATGATTTCGCATTTCCTAATTAATAACTGCTTGTAACTGCTTGTGCGTTTGCTTTCTGTTACCGCTCTTCTCTAAATGCAAACTGTGCAAAATGCAAAATGTGTATTTTTCGCTTCACCAAACATTTTTGTTCATTCTGCTGATTGCCTTCATATTTTAGGTCTGAATTATTCCTCTGCATGCCTTAATGCACCTTCTCATGTCTATATATGTTGATGTTTTATCCTTTAATTTCTCCGTTCAAATAATTTCTGTACGCATTTCATGATTCATCTCAGAAAACAAGTAGTTGCATCCGGAGGCTAGAAAAGATTGTTAAAACATGGATTTTTTACCAGTTAATATAAAGCACCTTTTTCTTACACATTTTCAGAGTCCATCCGGAGCCCAAGACTAAAAGTTAGACGCAGATTTTTCGAATTTCGTCCTTTTCAATTTCTTTACTAATTTCTTCCCCTTGATGGCTGCACTCAAGCTGCGAACTATGGTCAGGATATCCTGAAATTGTGGACCGCGGTCACTTCAGATCCGGGTACTTGAGTCCCGATTTCTCTTTCATCACCCGTATGACGAATTGTGAACAGTAGAGAAGGGGGGGGGGGGGGGATTTGCTGAATAGGTACAAAATGAATGCTTAGGTACTGAAAATTATGAGAATTGACAGTGTCTTATTTGGCCGTGTGTTTGAAGCTTTTATTGAACTGACTTTGACCACTGACGATGTTAATTGTATTCGAAGCAAATCAGGCAATGCTCTAAAATGATTAATACCAATTTTGCCGCAACCTGTGCCTAATGTACATGATGCGTTAGACAGCATTAAGATCGAGACGAGTGAAGAAAATAACTTTTTACTCGTTAACGATAAAAATGAGAAAATTGTTACGTTGTCTGCATTTTTCAATTTGACACTTTTTTGCAACTTTGCGATTATTTTTGTCGATGGAACATTTCACAGCGTTCCTAAACAATTCATTCAAGCTTTTTGAACCCTGGCCTGCATGCAAATTTATACATCACTTTGGCTACGCTCTTGCTTCTTTTTTTAAAAAAAAAGGAGTTCCTATGCTACCGCACTTGTTCACTTACCTACAGAATGCAAACAGCTTGATTTAAATGTAACAGTACAGTAGAGTTCGAAACTTTTGTGATACTGTTTTTGAAACTTACATTAAGAGTCGTTCAAGTTTCCCACCTGACATCTGGGATCGACTTTTTTTAACAATAACACGAACTACAAACGGCTGTGAGTCTTATCATTCGACATTGAATGCTATATTTAGAAATTCCAAACCAAACGTTCATAATTTTGTCGAAGCTTAGATGGAAGTCTAAACTGGAGCCTATATAAGAATGAGAAGCATCGAAAAAAAAGAGACGAAAAACTGAACAAGAAGAACAATCTCATTTCATATAGCTCACGCCAGAAAAAAACGACAATAAAAAAAGCTTTCATTGAAATATTTTCGATTGACGGCTTTTTTTAGGATTTGATAGAATTGTAGTTGTAGCTGAAAGTGAAATAAATATTATGGGAGCGGGAGGCAAATATATTGCCAATCATGGTATTTGTTCGAATTACTATGTCTGGACTTTCCGATTTTCTCCAAACTCCGTATACTTACGTATTTTGACACGCTGATTACGAATATGATAGTGAGAATTCGCGCGAATTCGATTTTCATGGTGAAACCGTGACAAAACCATGAAAATCATGTTCTATGTGTTTATTTTAGCTACTCGTAAAACGCAAAATTTTGCAAAATGTTCAAAATGTTCGTGTCCATTCATTACTTCCGAGACTATTTGAGTGGATAGCGTATTGTACATTATATGCTACCTGGAGCAAGCGATTAGCGAAGCGAATATTTTTTTCAATATTGTTTTTTTTAGCTTTTTTCTTCTCTGGTTGCGGCAAATCATCATAGAGTGAAGCGCAAGCGAAGTAATAGATAAAGATAGCGAATTTGGTATGTTAAAATACTTCTGAGGATGTCATAATTCTGAATATTGACTTTCATCTCAACATTGAACGATATTCGTTTCGCATCATAATTTTTTCTGTTCCATTCTGGATTATTCAACATTTTAAATGTGTTATGTTATATTGTCAATGATAATTTGATCACTCATGCTGTGTCATCGCATTTCTGAATGGTGAATAAAATTCCATTAACTGATTTATATTTGGTTTGATGAATATTGATTTTATTACCATTTTATGTCACAACTTCTCTATCTTGCCGAATATATGGCAATTTTGGTAAAAATTTTGATTAGTTTTTCATATTTTTTCTATTGATCGAGATTTTAATTCATTTTGAGAAATGTAGCTAATAATGTAAAAGTTACATAAACTAAAGTAATAGATAAATCAGAAAAATATAAACTTATAATATGTAAGAATGAATCTGTGAAACTGGGAACGAAAACCATCATCCAGGTATTGAATTCAGGTATTATAACCAGGTATATTTATATATTATACATATACATGTGTATATATATATATATATATATATATATATATATATATATATATATATATAATGACCAGGTATTGATTCGCCAGATGTTCAGCCTGTATTATCTAGTGTTGGAGAGAAAAAAAACTTGAGGTAACAGGTTCTTGAGATCTCTGTGCAGCAGTATATTCACATCATCGATCTTGGGTCCTATATGGGCATGATTAGGCCTGAATAATTTTTTTTCTCGGTTGAGCCCCCATTTTTTATCATGAATTTTGATTGTGCGCTTAAAAATAGGAAGATTTTGTTGTTAGTCATTTTTTATCAATTCCATTAGAAGAGGCTCAAAGTGACGTTCAATTTTTCATTATCATAGTTTTAAATGTTATATTGGGCCTTTTGGAAGAAATTTTGCAAAAAATGGCCAACTACAAAATCTTTCTAAGATTTTTAAAAAAAAAGTTATTTAGGTATGATCAGGCCCACATAGGGCCCTGGTCTGAAGTATAAATACAGTAGCCCATAGTGACTGTCTAACAGACGATTCCACAGCTGACAAAAGATATATTTGCAGATTTTCTTATAATAAATACAGATTTATATTGTGATAAAGTTATTATACCCTCTAATACTAAATTTCAGCTAAGTTCAAAGTTTCTTAGCATACTCGTCCACCGGATCAGATCTGCTATTCTACTTTTTGAATTTTTAAGTTCAGATTCGTCATTAGCGATCCGAAAAACCGCACATGACTCCATTTCAGCTGAATCTCAAATTTTTTAGGATACATTCCGCTATATTGTATTCCCATTTTGTTCTTTGAATTTTTTACCTCAGATTTCTAATCAGCGACCTCAAAAGCTCCCGAGTAACAAGTTTTAGTCGAACTTGATAAGGCTTTCATACTTTGACCAGATTTTCGTGATTCCGTGTTGTATTCCTTTTGCAAAATGGTAATGAATTTGAATTACTTTTAACAGATGGATGATCAGTAAGAAACAAAAACACTTCAGATAATTGAAGAGTGAAATAATTGAAAGAACTTCCGATTTTGTTCAGTGGAAAACAGACTTGGAGTAGGTCTCGCCAAAACCCTATAAACGAAATTCTTGATATCGTTCGTATCTGCATGCCATTCAGTCATTTTTTATTTGGAACAACGAGTGTATGTTTGTAAATAATAAAGGATACCCCTATTGTAAAGCCCCGTTATTGCCAGGTTATGATTTGAAATCGTGTATTGAAAATAGAATTACTACTCAGGGCCTTGTCAGCGCCCCTTTTGAAATAGGGCAAAATAGGGGAAGTTTTGCACGTCTACTACTCAATATCTATGTCTGGACACATTTATAGTTCATGGCTATAGAGAAATAGAATACAGGGTATAGCAGATTCTTCTTTACGTCCCCTGCCAGTATAAGACGGAACCTGCTGGATTATCTCAGCTTGCCTTTCTCACTAATACATGAGACGGGTGTGAGTGAAGTAGCGCAACTACGAACTAACGTCAATGTGGCTCAGGTGCTACAGTGTCTAACTTTAGTTTGAAAATTGGATCTCTTTGAAGATGAGATAGAACCATTTTTCTTTTTGCCAACGGAAAATAAAAAATTTTATTGGTTGGTTCAGATACAAGCATTTATTAAGACTTAATTATTATTATTTCTTCACGAATCAATTAGAGATCAGTATTAATATTGCAACCTCAAGTTTCTCATATAGGCCTTAAAAGCGAAGGTAGTTCCAAGTATGTACACTCCAAAATTTTTTGGAGTCGGATTTCACTCGATTGGAGCGAAATTTTACTCTTTCTTTCAGTCAGATGTCATCCTATCCAATTGGAGTGAGCCTTCACCTTTCGTTAGAAAGAAAAATTCCTGCATATTGCACTCTCCCTTTCCGTAAATCCGATTTTGGATCAAAACTGGAATTTCGAGGTATATTATATAATAAAAAGATCTTATCGCCAAGCTTCTTAAAATCGAGACCCATCCTAGAGATATTTTAATTAATGTATTGTATTTTATACCAATACAATCCACGTAAGTTATCTACGTGTGTAGTGATAACCACACACACTCTCTCTCCATCTCTGTCTCTTTCTCTTGCTTCCATGCGACCGCTTCATACAGTCCCGATTTATCTATTTATGAATATTCAATATCATTATCCCGGTCGCATCATTCAAATATGGTTGTTTCTGATCTAGACGTTCTGCAGCGTTCAGTATGAAAAAAATGTATAATTGATTTTTTTTTATTTTTTATTTGGATTTTTATTATATCACAGACAATATTGCTTTCATATCTTGGCATAGCTGAAAGATCCCGTATAATTCGAGGTCTAATAACGTCGTCTTCAAGGAGGCGCCGTATCTCTGTGGCGTTACACCATCGAGTTCTATGACGCAACCGGTCACAAAAGGGTAAAAAGTTATTAAGGCGGGAGCATATTCGACATCAAAAGTAAAACGAAGCTTTAATTAAATGACAAAAGCGCTCGAAAAATCTCTGCGTACGTCAGTTAACTTGGAATCGGCTTCAATAAAAATTTCTCCGCTGTTCCTGTTACCATCAGACTGGGAAGCGCTAAACAAGAAAGGTTGCTTGCTCGTTTTAGCCTTTGCGGTGTTAAGAAAATCCTATTGAGCCTAAAATACATTGAGTTTGTATGTAAAATTTTTTTTCTCATACCTGAAATAAGGAGAAAAGCTCACAGGTTCACGTAATGATACGTTAACAAGTCGAATCAAAGCTGGATTTGGGAAGATTTTCTTTTGTTGTGGTATGGATTCATTTCCATTTTTAGGGTTTCGTAGCCCCGGGCTGAAGCCTTAACATTTTAGGTCAAGTGTCCGTCCATCACTCCGTCGTACTTGTTTTCCTTCGATAGGATAGAATATGATCGGATAGGATCGGATATAATAGGGTCAGATAGAATTGGGCAGGATCGGATATGGCTTAAAGTTCAGCTTGTGTCTAGTGCGCAACCACAACTTTTACGGAAGTATACTGCGCAGTCGGAAGTGCGATCTAGCTCCACTGGGCAATCACAAATGCCACAGAATTCTATTGCGCAGCTGTAAGTGCAACACGACTCTAGTGCGCAACCAGAAGTACCACAGAAGTCTCCTGCGCAGTCGTAAGAGCAATCTAACTCTAGTGCGCAACCGAAAATGCCACAGAAGCCTACTGCGCATCCGGAAGTGCGACACGACCCTAGTACGCAACCACAACTGCCACAGATGTCTACTGCGCAGCCGAAAATGCCACCCAACTCTAGTGCGCGACTACAAATGCCACAGATGTCTATTGCGCCGCCGAAAGTGCGACACGACACGAGTGCATAACCATAAATGCCGAAGAAGTCTACTGCACAGCCGGAAGAGCAGTCTAAGTCTAGTGCACAACCACAACTGCCACAGATGTCTACTGCGCAGTCGGAAGTGCAACCTTACTCAAGTGCGCCACCACAAATGCAACAGAATTCTATCGCGCAGCCAGAAGTGTCACCTAACTCTAGTGCGTAACCACAAATGCCATATAAGTCTACTGCGCATCCGGAAGATGTATTTTGTATATCTGGTGCACCTGCAATATCTCGTATGATGACGGGTCGTTTCATTGACCGACGGGGTGCGACCAATCCCTATTCAAAACACAACTTCCTCGAAGAAGATGTATTTTGTATAACTGGTGTACCTGCAGTATGTTGTATAAAGACAGGTCATCCCTGTAACCGTTGGGGTGGTACCAATTCCTAATTAGAACTCAACTTCCTTGGAGAAGATGTATTTTGTACACCCGCTGAATTCGGAAGATATTATGAAATAACAGGTTTTCCCAGTAATCGTTGGGGTGTGACCAATTCATACCTAAAAGTCAACTTCCTCAAATAAGACGTATTTTGTTTACCTGATGCATTTGGAAGATGTTTTACAATGAGGGGTTATCATAGTAACCATTGGAAAACGACCAATTATTATTTAGAATTTCACTTCCTCGAAGGAGATGTATTTTGTACACCTGGTGTACTTCGAAGATGTTGTATAATGACGAGTCATCATAGTAACCATTGGGGTGTGACCAATTCCTATTTAGAAGTCAACTCCCTCGAGAAACTTGTATTTTTTATACCTGGTGCACTTGGAATATGTTGTATAATGACGGGTTGTCCCAGTAACCGTTGGGGTGCAACCAGTCACTATTCAGAACACAACTTTCTCAAGGAAGATGTATTTTTTACACCTAGTGCAAACAGAAAATGATGAGACGACGGTCGAGACATCCGAGAATCGACCGGGGGAAGGGGTAAAGGTAGTAAAGCGTTCTCTCAGAAGTTCCCGGGTCCATTACAGGTTGGAATTTGCAGCTGGAAAGTTAGTGGAAAGTTTGGGGTGCTAGAGGCGTGAATTATCTCAAAGGAAAGAAATTAAGGGATACAATGCGCGTGAGGAAATGACATATTCTATGTGTGACTGAAACTAAGAAAAAGGGATGTGAGATAAGAAAGATAGAAAGCGGACTCAAACAATGGTCAGGAGTAGATAATGAATCACATGGTAGCCAAGAAGTCGGTGTGATTGTAAACGAGAGAGCGAAATAGCATGACAAAAAGTCGGATTGTGTATCTTCCACATTATTAGGAGTTGATATGAAAATGGGAATCAAAAGACATGCTACGCTTTAGTTGATAGTGACAGTAATGGTGTAACAGATACCTTCTGGGACTCGTTAAATAATATTATGGGTACTTGCGATCCTGGAGAAGGAATTATGCTACTCATAGATATGAATAGCTGGATTGGTGGGAAACACAAAGGTGCTGACAAGGCACTTGGTTATTCCGAAGACCCGAAGACGAACGGTAACAAGGAGAGATTAATTAGCTGAATTAGCACTGAAAGAAATAATTCGACGGTACACGCATAAATCTGGTTATTCCAACCATAATGTATTGCTTGCTCAGCTACAACCATATGGGTTCGTTATTTCATGCATACCATTATGGATACGTATTATAGCTAGACTAAGAATATTTATTCGTCAACTCTCCTCAATCGTATGCCTAAGTTGTTTGACTTGTGTGGCTGAATCTTTTATAGCAGTGTTTGCGTGATCCAGCTATTCCAGAATTTCTGTCATCATACAATGTAGAACCTTGTAGCATTAAATCATTTGTTATCAATAAAAGTTCTTCTATTGAAATCTTCGAGACAGTACGTGTACAATTGAGGGGAATATAAATTCTCTGACTGCAAATCAAGTCTCGTGAAGTTTTCTATAGAGTCAGAACAGGAAATCTATTTTTTATATTAACATAATTTTGGGTTATATTTTCACGGCAACTTCAACTCTTCGAAAATCAAGAGTTTGTTATATGTTTATAGATAAAGTTGATATTTTTCTTACAGCACAAACTCATTATGCTTCAATCATCGCTGAAAAGCTTTTATTGATGGAATATTTATCCCTCAATTTTTAATTCACGAACGTAAAACGGAACGCTTGACCAAGCGCACATGCGTCGCATCTAGTTGTTTCAGGTGGCAAGTCATATTGTATCACCAAGACAAAAAATGGAGTGATCCAACCATACTATACAAGGTTGTTTCTTGGGGAAATTTAATGCTCAAATCAAACATACTACCTTAAGCATACTAATCTTCATGTAACTTTTATCTTTATAGTTCGAGATAAAAATACGTCTGTTTTAGAGGAAAATATTTTCTGATTAACTGAGATAGAAATTTTTAACGATAATGACATGGCGAATAATCCTCAACTATTTCTTCCATTGTGCATACTTGGTGCACGCTAGTAAGAGATACAATGGTTATGAGAGGCTCTGAATGTAGAACGGATCACTACCTCACAGTTTTAAAAATAAATTCAGATCAAGAATGGTGGAGAAAAGGGATTAAAGACAAATGAAGTTGAAGCGAGTTGAAATATAAAAATTGCATACACCAGACATACAAACAATGTATCGTGGAAAGCGGAATATATATTAAGGTTATCACTGAGAAGACAGACGGATAGAATCAGGCAATAAATATGTAGAAGGTGCATGGATAATACTACGGCACAGCATCTTCAAGAGTGCATCTGAACTGTAGGGTACTGCAATTGTAGGGAGAAAGACTGGAGATGCTTGGCGAAATGATGAAATCCGCGTGGCTGTTAACGAGAAAACTGAAGCGTACTAGAGAAAGCATAATACTAAATTTCCTGGCAAGAGAGGAGAGGACTGGACTAGAAAATGATAATGGGAATCAAAACAGAAAAGCAAAAATACTAGGCAAGGAAAGCAAGGATAAAACTAAAACGGAAGAAAATAAAAAAATATGTGGAATCAATAAATAATTAAATGTCCAAGAACTAGGAGAATAACTGATTCACCTTTAGTTTACCAGAGAGATGTATTATCAAAATAAAGATCAACAAAGCTACAAAGACTTGATGTAAAACTTGACATGTCCTTCTTACAGCGTGGTATGTCCTAGAAATAGAATATATTTGCCACAAATGTAAAATCATTTCGGATGAAGCAAGAAATTATATTGGAAGAGGGTTAAGAAGATTGAGAAAGAAAGTACTAGCACTGAGTCAATCGGAATGAAGAATGCTAATGGTGAAAGGGTATGGGATACGGACAAAGTGAAAGACAGTGTGAGTAATTTTTCAAAGAAATTGTATGGATGTCAAGCTATGGTGCATGACAACTGTGGCGCAGAAGAGGATACGTTTGACATAACCGTTGCAGGCGACGAAAGAAGAATCGATATCCAAGACATTATATCCGCAGTTAAGAAACGGAAGAATGGTAAGGTTGCTTATGTGAATGGTATCACCGCTGAAATACTTCAGAGCGGTGTTGGATATTTGTTTGTGTGGCTAAGCGAATTTATGTATATGTGTGCTGAGATCAGTGCATTTCCAAATGATTGGAGAAAAGCGATTTTAGTTCCACTCTACAAGGAAGAGGGTGATAAAGGTGTATGTACTAATTATAAAGCAATTAGCTTACTAAGTACTGTGCGCAAAATATTTACCCAAATACTTATTGGTAAGGTCATGAGAATAGCTAAGGAAAGGATTTGAGTGGTCTAATGTCACGAAGATCGTGCGCGGATCAAACACTTAGCTTAAGGCAGATAAGTTTGGGAGTAAACAAAAAAGTTTTCTGTGCACTTGTTGATCAGGAAAAAGCTTCCGATAAAGTGAATATACCTGAACTTTAAGAAGTCCAGAAAGAGTATGGAGTGAATGGTTGGCTTCTAAGAGCAATAAAAGCAATATGTAATGGTAGTCAAGCGAGTGTCAGAGTGAATGGAGAACTGAGCGTTCGGTACGATATTAAGCAGAGCGTTAGGCATGGCTGCGTTATATCCTCCTGGATATTCAAGATATACATGGACAAATATCTAAGAATGGCTTTGTTGGACGAAGAAGGTGTTGATCTCTGTACAGTGAAATTGCGTCGAGTGGCGTTGCCAGATGATGAGATTGTTACAGCAGAATCAGTCCATAATTTCCAGGGAATGTTGAGCAGACAGGATACCAGGATGAAGAGTACGGGTCTCAAGATTAACGCGAATAAAACAAATATTACCGTGTTCGAAAGCAAGGTTGAGGAGACAGTATGCAACATTGCCTTAAATGAAGAGATGGTAGAACAAGTTGATGATTGCTTGTGTCTTGGAAGTTAATTTATTGCTGACGTGAAGATAGATGCAGAGATACGCACACAAATAAAAGAGTAAAGAACGATTATTCAGAGTGTACAAGTCATAATGACAAGTAAAAATGTAACGAATAAAGCCGAACTTGCAATATATTATTATGTGCTTGCTCCCACTATGTTGTATGGTAGCAAGACCTGGACAAAGTCAGTAATGAGTGGGTTCTCAAAAATCGTGGCGTAGAAAAATCATTTTGTGAATGGGATTCTAAAGCGAAGAGATATGAGAAGTCATAGAAATACAAGAGCTTGCATGAAAAGATGTATGGGGGTGGTGGAAGCAAAAGATGTTTGCAAGAATATGGACGTATGTAGGACAATTGTTTACAAGAAGAAGAGTGACGCCTGAACCGAAAGATTTTGGATACTCATGGGCCCTCGTGAAGAGCTTAGCTTAGTGGATGTGGGTGGGGTAAAGAATATGGATCAAACTATGAGTTTATCACTATATTTGAGTGTTTATGTGTAAATCGTGATGTATCATGACTCTGTGAAGCTCTCCACCTGGCATGATTGATAGAAAGATTGATCAGCGGCCCATGTCAGAGCGGTGTTGTGGGACGATTGTGTCAATTGAAAGTGCAACTCACGACTTCTAGATTAATCTAAAGTTCTTGATCCCCAGTAGTATAACGAGGCTAGAACCGAACGAGTTACGCTTACCTTAATAGGTATTTGGTTTAATGATGTGATGAAAAAAATGTGACACTCGTACAACGCCGTAATAAATATGATTGTATTATTTACAAGTCAGGATTGAATGTTTTAATGTCTTTACCATATATTATTTTTATTTTAAGAGAAGAAGAAAACAGAAATAAAGAGAAAAAGCTATTCAATCTTTAATTTTCATAAAAAACATGAGTACATATTTTCAGTCAGGTACGAAACGAATTTCGCGCTTTTCACCGACTTTTAAAATTGAAAAAATTTGATTATTTGGCCCACCCTACGGTATAACCTATGTGAAGATAAATGATCGTACCCCATCTTGAAACTTAGCTGAAAGAGAGGAAAATTAACTTGTCATTTTCCCGTTGATGCTACACAGAAATCTGTTTGGCAAATATCAGAAGCTTTTTTTATTTTCTTGTAATTCGCTCAGCCTTTTCTAATTGAATTGGTAGATTTCTACTAACACTTCGACAGGCAGACTTTTACTCAATCGGGGGTAGATATTTGCACATAACTTTTTCCTTGTCGGTAAGGTTGAACTTTCTGCGACATGCTTTCTTTCAAGTTTCGAGAAAAAAGTCATTTGCATCTGGGTAGGAGAAATAGTACGAGAGAGATAGGAAGAGATGGAAGTTTCCGATCAACCAACTTTGAAACTTTCAATGGCAATCATTGCGTCACTGCGACTTGGTACAGTGAAATACTCGCGCACGTTGCGTAAAAATCTAGTATGATATTCATGACATTACTCACCGTTCTAAAGTCTCTTTATTAAAGCTTTTTTACATCGTGCAAAGCAAAGGGGAAGACCGCTGTTAAACGAAACGCTTAATGTTAAAAACGTGCAAGCAGTTGGTCCATCCTTGTTTTTCCCTCTATAGCGGAAGCTTGCAGACTTTTTGACTTGACCCTCGCTCAGTTGAAATGCCTCCGGCCAACTTGATTCTTGGCTGTAATTGCTTACTGTACCCCTATGAAACCCCAACACAAAACCGTCGATCTTTTTTACTTTGATGTATAAAACATTATTTCATCCTGTTCTCGACACTGCTCACCGACTAGTGCCGGCAATGACTCGAATTTACACGACCCTGAAGTTTCCTATATCCATGCATGGTGAGCCTCAACCATCTGCAACCTAAAAGTTGTTGAGCTCAAGGTTTCTTTACAGAAAACATCATTCTTATGATTTGCTTGCAAGTTTGAGGATTTTCAAGCTTTTTAGGGTATTTTTAATGAATTCCAGAATGATTTTTGTGAAATTTAATGGAACCTCATAGGAATTCAGAGATTTCATAATTCTTTAAAGAATTTTAAATGATATTACTGATTTAAAGATGTCTTAAAAGATTTTATTTCATTTCTGTGGGAATAATAGGGATTTCGCAAGATATAAGAGACATTATAGATTTCAAGGGATTTAACAAGGTTTTAGAGGGTTTAAAGTATTTTAAGAAATTCTAAGGAATTCTTTAAGAATTTTCAAATAATTTCGTTGAATTTCAGAAAATTTGATTAAATTTGAAAAAGTATTCAAGATATAAAGGATATTTGAAAGATTTCGATGGATTTCTACGGATTTCGAAGTACATTAGGGATTTCATCATAATTACAGGATGTATGGGGAAAAATTTTTTTAAAAATTGTCAAATTATGCCTCCCGGAAGTAGGTATAAATATTTTTTGAATTTTTAAGGCTTTTTTTATTCTAAGCTCAGACTGTCGCTGCAGCCAGGGAAGAATTGATACAATTTCCTTGAGTTATTACCGACATTCTTCGTACAAATTAATCATTTTGACCACTTTCGCAATATCTTCTTTATGACTGTAAAAAGGCACTTCTTTTGGGTCCATTGGATGTAGAACTTTGTCATCTTCAATGTCATTTTGACGAAAAAAATTTACCTTATATATTATAAAAAATGCCATATCTTATGCTATTTTATAAAAAAATTATATCTTGACAGTGTTACGTAGAACTAACGTCCTCATAACGATTTGTAGTATTTTTCTTGAACTCACTCCCCCCCCCCCCTCAAGGAGTTACGTGTTTTTTGAACTTTTTTTTTAGCAACAACTCGTTTCATGGACTTTTTCCGTATCTCACATAGATTGTCCGCAAAATAAATTTAAAATTTCTTTTTTAAAGAATTATCACGATTAAAACAAAAAAGATACGTCTCATCAAAGAATAGTCTGAAATAAATTTGTAGATTTTTTTGAGTTGAACAATTTTTGTTTTGAATATGTTTTCATATCTCGCATAGGTCTTATGGAAAATGGAATTTTCGAGTTTTTAAAAAGCATTATCATGATTAAAACAATAGCTACACGTCTGATCAAAAAATGGTCTGAAGTAAATTTGTAGATCTTTTTGAGGAGAACAATTTTTCTTTCTAACATTTTTTCCATTCCTCGCATAGTTTTCCTTGAAATATAATTTTTTCTATAACATTTTGACGAATAAAACAAAAAATATATGCGGCTTATCAAAAAACGGCTTATAAAAGATAACCAGGAAATGACTAAAGATTCGTTTTTGTTTTTGGAGGCCACCCTAGAATATTTTAGATTTTTATTAGGAGTTTGACTAATAATATTTCCAATAACTTTTAATTGTTAGCCGTAATGATTCAATAATTTAAAATTGAAATACTCCCGAATCAATAACAGTTTTCAATTCAAATAATAAAAATCTCAGGACAATTTCACTATCAAATCTTTGAACTTGCGAAGTTCCCTATTGAAAACCTTGATAGTCAGTTTCGAATTTAAATATTCTAAATCGTTTGGTTTCAATTTTGGGTAGTTTTGAATTTAATGATTGTAGATTGAATATTCTAAATTATTTGGTTATAATTTTTAACGAAAAAAATTGTCTGAGTTTTAAAATTCTTCGAAATCGTAGAAGACATCATAGTCTTACAGTTTTGAGTTTGAAGGATTTGTTATTAAACAATTTTGAATTAAATGCCGCCAGAACAAATTCAAAACAATGAAAAATTAAGTAACAAGTTTGTCAAATCCAAGCCTCGGAAATGAGTTGATTTTAGAACTAGACATTAAAAATTGAATTACTTCCAGTTTGACAATGTTCCAATATATTCAGCATTTCAAACTCAACTAAAAAAAATCGAATTGAAAGGTTTAAAATTGTGAAATTTTAAAAATTGGAGACATGGCTATCTTATTCTGCATTCGTTTTTTCAATTTTCAATTTTGCAATCAAAATCAGAATAGTTGCATTTTGAAAAGTATAAATAACCATTTGAAAATTTCGTAATTCATAAACGATTTAAGTTTACTCAAAATGTTGAAATTTTATAGGGTTTAAGTATGAAAAGGTTTTAATGTCACAATTTTCAGTAATTGAATTTTTTTTTAGTTTAAAATGAAGTTCGGATTCGTTTAATTTTCAACGTTCCGTGGCGGGAAATTTCTCATTTTTGGTGTTTCGTATTTGATATTACTGCATTTGGAGATTTTTCTAATAATAATTCAATTTTGAAGGCTTACAATCGGAAATTATTCCGTCTTGACCAGCGAAAATGACAGAGAATTCATATTTTGTTTGGAAAAATTTGTCTCATCAGTTTTAACGTTAAATAATGATTTTTTAATGTAACAACAATTTAAAATTCTAGAATTTCGAAAGCTCCGACTTTGAAATATTCACATTAGTTTTCAATTCCAAATTGTCAAACTTTGAAATTCTCCTAATTTCGATATTTTATTCTGAAATCATTCAATTTCGATATTCTTCAATTCAAAATAAAATTGTTGTATTTTGAACGCTTTGGATAAGAAAAGATACAACTTCAACTTCTTTCTAATTCAGAAGTGGTACAAGTTCTATTTTTTTCATTGTATTTAAAATATTTTCTATTTTTCAGGATTTTAACTAATCTAAAATTGTTTGATTTTGGGACGTTTTTAATTCAAAATCTCTCAATACATTTTTCTGAAATTTCAAATGATATCAATTCGAAATTATCAATTATTGTTTACAAATTTGTTAAAGCTCTTAATATGTAAACATTTGTTGAATAATGGATTTTCAATTTATTTACATTATTATTGTCAGGATATACAAATCCAGGAACGTGAACGCGTGCTTCGCGTGCGTGCAAAAATAGTTATCAATAACAAACTAGATCTTGACTTTAAAAAGAGGAAGACTTGAGATGAAAAAACGCATGACGGTTGACTTTAGATAAAAAAAATGTAGGTTTGCCTGCTTTCCGATTTTATCTGCCAATTCGAACATAACTTTCTTTACAGGGTATGCATTTCAGATGGTCAACTTTCTTAGCGCAGATAGTGATTGTAAAGTAGTGATTGTTACGAATCATATAATTGGTTAACTTTTCTCATTCTCATCATTTATGATTGAGGAAGTAATAAGACCGTCCGAAATTTTACACCTCAGTTTTTCATCCTATCTCCGCGTTTTGAGAGCCAATGAAGCCGAAAATCAAATTCCGGCGATGGTGTCTCTCTGTCTCTTATATCCGTCCGTCCGTCCGTCCATCTGTATACATGATAACTCCCGAAAAAATGAACAAATCAAATCGAGCTTTGGCACACTTTTTTTTTTAATACGCGAAAATGTCCAAAAGGGAAATTGTAGCTTTTTGAAAGACTTACAAATTTGTTCCTAACCATTTTTTGACAGGACTCGTGGTTTTGGTTTTAACTATCAAAAATTCTATGACAAAATCGAAATTTCCAATTTTTGAACAAACGACGCGAGATACGGAAAAAAGTCCGAAAAAGGAATTGAAGCTTTTCGAAAGGTCTACAAAATTTTCCTAGTACGCCGCAATGTGTATCATTAATAATGATTGTATTATATAATTATTGAAATGTTTTTTTTTTAAGTGCAATTGAAAATACAGACAAATTCAGAATGAAAGGCAAAAGAAAATATGTTTGTGGTTTATTTTTCATCTTTCAAATAAGAAGTCCCGGACCGAAGTATAATAATAATGATTAAATAATAACAATGATACTAATTTTTCATACGGCACATAAAATGTTTCAAATCTGGATCCATTTTCATATAGCAATAAAGAATCTAGGTTGGTTTCATGTTCATGCCCTACGTAAGGTATACCCATAAACCTGCAAAATTACGTAGATTCCATTCCTATATTAAACAGCGCATTCAATTTTTATCGTGAGGTTGCTTAGAAAATAAATATAGATGAAGTAAATAAATTGTCGGCCGAAAATCAAGCGCGAAGCGCGAGTGTCACGCTGAGATTTTGTGCCTCAAAGTCCACAGAACTTTAAGAAATTTAAACTTTACCTACACTTAAGTACGTAGAAAATTAAAAATATGAAGATGCATGGAAAAAATGGGATCTGAGGGAGATGTTTCTCCTAAACTTTTTTTCAGATCTGCATAATTAATTAAATATACCTACTTTTAATTTTTATTTGTAGTCGTGCAGCTTGCCCAGAATTCTCGTTATCCGGAGAGTCTCCCCAGAGAGATTGATAGTATTATGAGGTATAAGAGTTCTTAAGTGATAAGGAAGATAGTTTAATAAATAAATCAATCTAAGGAACATTGACTGTTCAATTTAAACTTGAACGTAAGTGATAAATCACAAAGTGATACAATATTTGAGTCGAGAGAACTACAGGGTGCGCTGCAAGTAGTCTGTGCAACTCGACTGTCTCGTCGTTTAGCTGAAGGTTCACCAATTTTGCAGGTAAGGATGAATACCCAGTACCTAGAGGCGTTACAAATACCGATGATGCTCGTAAAAGGGAAAAATCTGCAGAGGTTTCCCCCGCTGGTAACTAGTTTGAACGGCGAACGTCATTAATGCTTAGGCACACAGAAATTTGACCCTAAATGGTCTATGGCTGCAAGACGGCCGCAATCAAAGACTTAAAGCCTACATGTATGAAAAGCACCAAATCTGAGATTTGAAAGAGATTGTGGGTAGACAAGTGTAAGAAGATTGATTCATAAAATTTATTTCAAGAAATTGGGTAAAAACACTTCAGGGCAGTTGTTTTAAAATCATAAATTTTTTGGGCGCCCGGTGCGCTTAAACTTTTGAGCCGCGAACGTAGCGTGCGGTGAAAACATGCCTGCGCGGCGGGGAGATTCTTCTAGTTGCGCCTTATCGGATTCAGTGGAGGTGTGTGGTTCATCATCTTCCACATAATGCTCATTCAAAAACGCAATTTCGTCAGCATCAAGTTTTCTAACGGGATAGATTCCCCTGTTCTTTTGTGCCATGTTTATTGCCGCTGGACTTCCATTCATATCATACAATCTACGCAGATTACCATCCGTTGGGCGAGGAATTCCAAATACGTCTTCATGCTGGTTTTTCAGTGAAGGTAATGGAAACGCTCGTGGTACTGGGGCGAATCCTGTAGGTGATGTAGCTGATTTCAGTTGAACATGATCTTTAGGGTAATAGTATGATTTTGTATCCAAATCGGACTCATGAATTTTGATATAGGAAGTAGAACTAGAACTAGATCCGCCAGGATATGAAGGCCCGCTAGTAGTACATGAGCTACCACAAGAGCTACCAGGTTGACCAGACTGCCAACTCAATTCTGTAAAAGGAAATAGAGATGAAAGAATTTAAATATTTAAAAAATATTTTTATTAAAACTAGAATTGGAATTAGAAGGAGGAAAGGCAACGTGCAGGTAGCTAATCTAGAGCAAGAAGGGTGACTGATGATGAGAAGAACAAGGGGTTGATTCGAAAACGAACAAAAAAGCGAAAAGCATGATTTGGAGTCGGTGAGGCGCAGAGGAAGGGGAAAACAATGCGTTGCGACGTAGTAACATGGTGGAACAAGGGCGACACGGGTGGTAGGTGGAAGGAAACTAATGCATGGGAGCAATTTACCGACTGACCGGGAGGAAAATTTGAACGCGACAGAAAGAGAGATTTAGCCAGACAATGACTCGAAGGTAGAAGCAAACTACTTCACATCGAAGTGAGTGAAATAAGTAACAGGCGAGAGTAAGGGAAGTTGAAGCAGACCGAAAGGGAAAAAGTTACACTTAGGAGAAACGGGGTCACAGAAAGGAAGGTCAATTAGTGCGGAGGAGAAAAACATTATCAAAGATTGGATAAAGAGGAACAAGGATTTGAATGACAATATGGAAAAAAATTTTGAGCAAAGTCCCTTTAAAAAAATTTAATGATGCTAAGATCGCAAGAAGAAGAAGATAACTTGCAGAAGGAGGCAAAAAGTAGCAAGCATAAAGAAGGTAATCTTTTGGAGAAAAAAAAGTGATAGAAGGGGAGAAATAGTCAGATAAGTTGACAGGTTAGCAGTCAAGTGTAGGAATTTCGAAGCAACTATTGATGGAAATCAGAGAGTGAAGAAAAGAAACTAAGCAAGTGAAGAATCCAACGGTGATCATTAGAGCAGGAACTTTAACAGAAAATGAGGAAGTAAGACAGTCTAGATGGGAAATGAAAGAGGGGGACGAAATGTGAGAAGAAGAACTGAAATAAGTTCAGATTTGGATCCAAGAACTAGGGCGCTCCCTGGAGGTTGTAAGGAAGGAAGGGAAAGAGAGAAAAGTTCAGTTGCAAAATCGGTAAGAAAAATGGAAGAAGAGGGACGAAGAGAATTTGAAAGAAATCGAGAAGTGGTTGGAGGAAGTAGATGAAGATTGTGTTATAGGAGGTAAGGAAACCACAATAGGAATAGAAGAAATTATAAAGAGCAATTTGGCAGAAATAATAGGGAAGGAAGCAGGAAAGGGTATAAGAAACAAAATTAAAAGTTTGGAAACACGTTGGTAACGGAAGGAAAAGAAGAAAATTGAAAATAACATTGTAGTCAGCGGAGTGGAAGTAAGAAAAGGGGAAGAAAAGATGAACACAGAGAAATTCTTTGAGATAACGCTAGGATTTAAGAGTAGCTCGAAGAGGATAATAATGAAAAAGAAAGCAGGATTTAGAGGGTCGAAAATGTTCATGGATCACGATTTAAGTAGAAAAGGAAGGGAGATTCAGATAAAGCTGGGAGAGATGATGAGGAAAAAAAAGACAAGAAGGAAAGGAAGTGAATGTGGGGTATAAGAAGATCAGGATTGAGGGAAAATAGTTAGTTTGGGATGACTGGAAATCAGGCCTGATAGAGAAAGAGAGACTTTGGAGATGGAAGAAATGGTCTTCAACTCAGAAGAGAGAAGAATAGAGAAGGCACTTTTCGAGGTTTGTTCTGAAATATGACTGGAATTAAACAGAAGGATAAGGACTTCCGGAGTTACATCGCAACATTTGATGTGGTTGGTTTAATAGAAACGTCGGTATAAGAGGAAGAGTGGAAAAAAATTGAACGGGAACGCCATTGATCTGGTGACACTATTTTGAGCGCCCTATAAGTGCCTCCCTGAAGAGCTCGAATCGCTCCGCAGTGAGCATCGAGTCCGGATGCTTTTCTCTTTTTGAGAGGACTTCTTGGCCGCTCCAGTCTCCATAGTCTTACTTAGACGGACCGTCAATTCCTCAGCTCCCAAAAGAGTCAGGGGCACAGCCGCTACCTGAGTGTGGCTGTCCCGAGAGACAGATACAGTGGAAAGGGTTGTGTTAGACCCATTCGGACCCAACCCCTTTCCCTCTCTTCTATCTTAATTCCTTCTTCCTCATTCATATTTTTATTTCCGGGATTCATTTCTAATTCCACGAGAAGCTAGGAAAATAAACGGTCCGCCCTTGCAGAGGCCCACATGCAAGGGTGAAACTAAATACTCGAGGAGGTCGTATGGTGTCCCCGAGAGGCCGTTAGGACACCTTCATACCCCTAGGTGCCAAAGTGCCAGGGGTACGATCACTCAACGCCTCTGGCTTAGGGAGGTGGTCACATTGAGTTAAACACTCAATGAATATCCGTTAGTGGGCCACCACACCAACGGAGGGTTGTTTCTTAGTCGCAACGCGGGCCGCAGGTCATTCCTGTTCCGATTCCAAAGTGGGCTCAGTCCGGGAGGGACCTTGGCTCAGGGATCTAGCAATACCCGCGTTAGCAAGGCCTTTTTACCCTCCTACTATACTGCAATCATCCATGCCCACTCACCGGAGATCCCGTTTGCAGGGATCCGACTTTCAACTAGAAGAGCCCGTTCATAGGGATCCTATCATTCATATCCATATTCATTCAGGCTGAAGGGGGAATGGCAATAGGGAGAGTATTGTACATAACAACCTCTAGATAAGAAGAATTGTGTGACGAGGAGCATGGGTCTAGGAGATCGGCTCACCTCCTCAAGAAGGTGAAATAGGGTGCGTGACTTAGGAGAAAGAGCACAATCGATGCAAAAATTGCGTACAAAAATTAGGTAAAGGGCGAGCGTACAAGAAGGCATGGAATATGCTGACAAAAGCAAAGAGCGGAAGTAGAAAACATGTGACTGCGAATGTGTAGACTCAAAATAAGAAGGGGTACGGATTCGCGTAATCGGTACCCTTTTTCTGATATGTAAAAAGGATAATAGAAATATAAGGAAGGAAGGATAAGCGAAGGTTAAACCATGCAGAGGGCGAGAGAAGGACAGGTGTACAGAGTGCAAGATGAGTAGAACCTAAAGTGTGGATGGAAATTCATTATAGAATGTGAAAATGTAAAAAGAATGTAAACAGAATGTGAAAAGGTGAAAAAAGGTTGTCAGAATATGAGAAAAATTGAAATGTAAAGTAGGCTAAAGGAAATGTAATAACGAAGAAAAGGGCATGGTAAACATGTAATCAATTCCAGACGGAAAGGCTGAATTTAATAAGAATACACCTACTGTGACGTTGCACAGTGGGATAAATCTGAAATTTACTGTTCAAAAACTTCTATAGTAGGGCACGCACGGTGGACTGTATCGGGAACTTATTGTTCATAATCCACTACAGCCGAGAAATCTCAACGGATTTCGATTTTTTTTTTAGGATTCTTAGAATGAAGTGTTTAAGAACAACATTAAGCTGGATTATTAGAAAGCCTTAGGTGACCGATGTGTTAGCTGTGATAAATAACTTTGGCGGCTTGATGGTCGGAATTGTTTCTTCATGATCTATTACATATGGCCGGTGTTTCGGTCTGGTGCCTGTCTCTCTTCAAAGACTCTAGAGAGTAATTACAGAGGTTAGAAACAACTTTTTGATGTGACAAGTGCGTGAGATCAATCAATCACACACCACATGTTGAATCACAGTCGAGAACTCCAGCACAAGATATGCTAGCCGGATAAGTTAAAACTTTTTGAAAAAACGAAGTATTTTGAATTATTAGAAGTCAGCGTCGTGACAAAATATATCTCAAATAATCATAAATGGACAAGTTCATGTAGGCCTTCATAAGATTAATAAATAAAAGATAGTCATATTATTTTGGTTATGAATAAGCCTCAATCAGAGATATCAATAAGAAATGTTACCTTAAGATTCAATTTTGAAAAATTCCATCGAAAAATGATGTAGTAGCTGTTGTATAAAAATTAAGACCATCCCTACCGATACATATTCTCTGGAAATTCATTAATAATTTTCATACCCAGAGAAGCTTCAGAAATTCCTCTATATAAGTACCTACCTATCACTTCAAAGATCCCGGTAACCCTCATAAATTTTCTAAGGGATCATAAACTTGGTTTAGTAAATACATAGAATCGAGATTTTCCTAAATAGCAAAGGAACTATACAAAGGATGCCTCGACCAACTCAGCATCTGGCGTGCAAACCGAAGTGTGAACCAGGTAGAAAGGATTTTTGCAATATAAGCGACCAGATGTAAGAGTTTCAAATATAATTTTTTTTTAAATTTCCAAACTAGAAATTCAAAAGTTAAAAAATCAGAATCCATGAATTTTAAAAATTTCGTATATCTAAAATTTGCTTTGAAAAATTAAAAATCTATCATATTTTGTATGTATCTTCTATATTGTACGCGATACGTAAAAATAGATAGCATTTTCAGATTTTTCAGCAGAGGAATACTGTATATAAATATGAATATATAGGTTGTCGCATATAAATATATGCATGTAAATAAATAAATAATAATTTGTAAAGTGTTAAAAGGGATTAGTTTTATGAAGGTTTTATGATAAGGAGACCCTAAATATTCTAACTGCCTTTCGAACTTTGGCATCCTCAAGGTTCGGATGCCATAAATTGTGTCGTAAAAAAGGACTCAGATCTCTAAGACTTTTTCTAGAGACGAAATCATTCAAATCCAGCGTGAATATAGCCTGAAATAGGCCTGACTTTTTCTCTGGCAATCTTGAGTGATTTTTTGCCGGTAGGGATAAACTCATGAGCTCAGTTTTAGAGGCATGTTAGAAGACATTTCGTTGTCGGGCACTATTGTTTTGTATATAAAAGTGAAACTTGAGAAAAAGTGAAGTTGCAGCTACTGTTTATTAGAGAATTTCGGGGACCAAGCAAGGGACAGCGTGGTCTCGCAGATTTGAGGTTATGTGATGAGGTGAAAATATTCACAGAGGAAATGAGTCAAGGCAGTCACACGGTAACGGCGAACACGCGACCGCAATGGGGCGACTTCCTCCTTTTGCGAACAAAAAATTAATTCTGAACATCATTAAATAGATTATTCATACCGAAATTGTATTAGGTTACTTTTTCGTGAAAATTAGATTATAATATAGGGTACTTAGTCCTTGGATCTGTACTTAAGTTTACTGATTTCTTATTGCGAACTATGTGAATCATCTCAAGGATCTCTCTCTTAAATTTGTTTTTTTCGACAACAAGAAAAATCGGATTATCGAAGTCGAAAGTATGAAAGTTAGTCAAGGCATGTTTACCTGAAACTGTCCTACTGCAAAATTTTTCTACGTCTTTTTTATATTCTTGAATTTTCATCACAAGTTCCCTTTCAGCTTGGTCTAAACAAACACATCCACATTGATTACAAGTTGGTTGGTAGATGACGTGTGTTCGATGCCCTTTTTCAATGAAAACTTTTTCAAATTTGTATAACCTATTGAGTTTATTGCCTGTTTTAAAAACTAGCGATCGTTTCTAGTCTTCAAGAAGGTGTTTTATTTCCTTGCAAAAGGTTTCAATATATGGCACGGCGATCACTTTCTTTGATTCAGCAACATTGCCACTACCATGTTGCTTATTCGTGCTGTGATCTATATCGGAGATTTTTCGTAATCCTAATTTAGTTTCACAATTCAATGACCTTCCAGATATCCGTTTTGTATTTAAGTGTTTTCGAAGCGAGCTAAGTTATCTTCATGGAACCTTTGATCACCTAGTTTCATGGCTCAATCTACCAAAGAATAAATTAGGCCTATCTTAGTAGAGATCGGATGACGGGAATGAAGATGTTGATAGCATCCCCACTAGGTCGTTCGTCTACACCAGTTTCTAGTTACATGCCCGTCTTTTATAATAAGCGAACATCAAGAAAATTTATTCAGGGCATCCCAGTACTCAAGGTACATTTTTATATTTTTAGATTCCTCATAAAAAATGGAACCGATTATGATAATAAAATAATTATGTGGAGTTAAGAATCACTGTAATTAACAATTGAAGATTATCTAATAATAAGCACGCGTTAGATAGACGAGAGTCCATGTGTCACCGACGATAGTGTCTTCTGAATTCTTTTAAAGTTTGTTGAATTCTCTTAAAATCTTCAGAACACACGTTCATTTTTTTCGAATTCCTTCCAGTATTTTGAATTCTGTAAAATTCAAACGAATTTCTAGAATTTGCTTGCACTCCTTTGAACTCTTTCAAAGATTTTTTTCTAATGCTCTCGATATTTGCACAATACACCATGAATTCTTTCAAATTCTGCGAGTTCTTTTCATTCTCTGATTTTTTTCTGAATTTTTTTTTCTGAATTTCTCTAATTCCACTGAAATAATACATTTATCTTCAATGTTTCGAATGCCTCTTTTGAATTGTAATTCAAATGTGAATCGTCATTCAATTGTACTCCACAGATGAACGCATGTACGAAAAATGGCTATGTCTTTGAAATTTACGAAACTTGTGATTATTGTCAGAAATAAGGAACTGAACCCGATCACGAGGTTAGAACAACACTTGCAATAGTCTTTTTGGTAGCTTTTCAAGTGAGGAAGGCAACGAAGAAAATACATTTTGACGTAAAACACGTACTCGCTTTTAAAACATGTTTGAGTGTTTAAATTATAGGAAACTTGTGATGATTTTTGAAAACAAAGAACTCAACTCGACCACGAGATTAGATTAACGGTTTTAATAATTTTTTTGGGTACTTTTTCGATTGCTGCAGGCAAGGCATGGGGTCTAGTTTTGACGAAAAACTCTCAACTGCCCTTGAAAACAGACTAAGTGCTTGGAATTTACGAAACTTGTGATTATTTCCTGAAATGAAGAATTAAACTCGACCACAAGATTAAAAATACGGTTTTGAAAGTTTTTTGGGTAATTTTTCGATTATTCGAAGGAAACGAAGGAAGTCCAGATTTAACGTTAAACACTTACGAGCTTTCTAAAAATGGTTGAGTTTTCAAAAATTAAGAGACTTGCGATTATTTTCAGAAATGAAAAATTATGTAAGCTCGATCACGAGATTAAAATGACGCATTCGTATGTTCTTTGGGTAGATTTTCTGTCAGGGAAGACAACAGACGAGATTCTACTTTGATGATAAATTCATGTTTATTCTTTTAAAATCAATAAATATCACCAAAGATATAAATTATTTATACTTCTTATGATATCCAAGCAGTAACGTTTTACTTTCAGAGATATAATTAGAATTTATGTCCTGAAAGATTTTTGGGTAGTTTTTCGCTCAATGGAGACAACAGATGAAATTTCACTTCGACGACGAACTCATTTATTTCTTTTTTTTATATAGTTGATTTCACTCAATATAGTAATTGTTTATACTCATGATTTTCAGAAAATGATGCTCTACCACCGTTGACATGATTGGAATTCATATTTTAAAAGTTTTTTGGTCAGTTTATCGATCAGTGTTAACAATAGACAAGATTTTTCTTCGACGAGAAACTCTTATCCATTTTCAAAAAACAATGAATATCACCAAAGCTAGAAATTATTGACACTTTTCACGATTTTCAGGTAATAATGCTACTGTTCCGAATGTTTTCTGTGTGGTTTTTCGATTGAGAAAGGCCGGGATAGGTGTCTAGTTATGATATAAAAGACTTGCAGACTTTTGAGAAATGGTCACGTGTTGAAAAATCTATCAAACTTTTGATTATTATAAAAAAAACTGAACTCGATCACAAAATTAAATTGTCAGCTTCAAAAGTTTTTTGTGTGTTTTCTCGGTTGAAGAGTTGATGAAATTTAGTTCTTTTTTTTAAATATTCACAAATTTTGTAAATTTTTGATACTCAGAAATTTTTTGAGAGCCGCGAGTATTTTACGTCAAAACTAGACTTCGCTCGTTGCCTTTTCCAGTCGAAAAACCACCAAAAAAACTTTTAAAACATCAATTTCAATCATCTCACCGGAAGTAATGCATTATTTCCTGAAATTTATGAAAAGTGTGAGTAATTTCTGCCTTTGGTGACATTTATTGATTCTTGAAAAGAGATAAGAGTTTGTCGTCAAAACAAAATATTGTCTGTTGTCTTTTCTGATCTCAAAACTAACCAAAAAACTTTGGAAACATAAATCCCAACCATGTCACCAGAGGGAAAGCATCATTTCCTGGAGATCATGAGAAGTTCAAATAATTTCTTTCTTTGGTTACACTTAGTGATTTAAAAAAATAGATATGAGTTTGCCTTCAGAACAGAACCTCATCTGTTGTCTTCCCTGATCGTAAAACTGACCAAAAAACATTTTTATCCACCGTTTCAATTTCATGATCGAGTTTAGACCTTTATTTTTGAAAATAATCGCAATTTTTATAAATCTCAAACACCCAGTCTGTTTTTTAATAGCACTTGAGAGCTTTTCGTCAAAACTAGACTCTCTGCGTTGCCCTCCTCAATTGAAAAGCTACCTATACAAACTTTTGAAACTGTCGTTCTAATCAATAGATCGAGTTTAGTCATTTATATCTCTTAATAATCATACGTTTCCTAAATTTTAAACACTAAGCCATTCCTTTGTACATGCGTGTACCAGTGGGGTATGGTTGAATGACTATCTACAAATGAATCACACTTTAAATAAGACATTCAAGGAATTGAAGATAAATTAATTGCTTCAGAGGAAATAGAAGGATTCAGAAAATTCGAAAGAATACATAGAATTCAAAAGAATTCAGAAAATTAAAAATAATTGAGAGAATTCAAAAAGTTCGGATAATACAAAGGAATTCAGGGAATGTAAAAAAATTGTAATAATCCAAACGAATTCAGAGAATACAGGGAAATCAAAGAATGCAGAGAATTCAAAGGATGTCAGAGAACTCAAAAGGATTCAGAGACTTCAGAGAATTCGAATGTATTGAAAGAATTCAGAAAATTCGAAAGAATTCAGAGAATTCAAAATAATCTAGAGAAATCAAAAGAATTTAGGGGATGAAGAAAATTAAGGGATTTTTAAATAATTCAAATATACTGAGAAAATTAAGAAGAATTCAGAGAATTTGAAAAAATTCAAAAAATACGAAGAATTCAGGAAATTCAAATGTATTCAAATGTATTTAGAGAATCCAGAGAAATCAAAATAATTTCGAAGAACTCAAATGTATTCAGAAAATTGCAAATAACTCAGGGATTTAGAAGATCTCAGGAAGCTGAAGTGAATTCAGGAAACACAACAGATTTCGATAAATTCATAATGATTCATGGTGTATTTTAAAGATTTTGGGAGAATGACGAAAAAAATCTTTGGAAGAAGTCAAAGAAGTGCAAGTGAATTCTAGGAATTCGTTTGAAATCAACAGAATTCAAAATACTGGAAGGAAGCGTGCATCTTAATTCATCAGTAGTTAGCTCGTCGACCAAAGTTTACTAATTTGGTTTCTTGGGGAAAAGATATGTTTTAAGTTTTGTATCTCGTCGCCAAGTTGCTGCGTGAAGTGACATGAGTGACATCCACAACCTTCTGCAAATTCGAAATTACACGACCCACGTTTCTTTACAAACCCACTTTCATCGTCACTAGAATCAAAATTTTTATGTATTCGGTTAAAGGTGAGAAAAAACTAGATAATATGTTCAGGGTTCTTGGATTCAAAATTCTAGATCAGGAAATCACAAAGAAAAATCTCGAAATGAAAAGTCTTGTCAGGTCAATCGCAAACTCATAATCGAAAATTTGTGAGTTAGCTTCTGAAAAATTCATTAATCGCGTTATTGTCTTAGATAGAAAGATAGAAAGGTTTCTCAAACTCAAAGCGAGTTAAAGAGCACCCGCATTTGGTGGTTACTGAGGCCGACAAGGGAAGCGTGACAGTCGTAATGGAACTGCAAAATTATAAAGAAAATGTCTCAAATCTTTTGCAAGAAGGAAGGGTTTACACAAAGATAGTGAGGAATTCGGTTAAGAAAGTAATTGAAAAAAGAGACATTTTAGTAAAAGACTGGAAACACGAGAATTTAATTTTGGAAAATACATCTAAAAATCTAAGACCATCAAGCATCAAGCACATTGCCGGGTTTCTTGGCCAATCTAAGGTTCATAAACTGGCTGTCCTACTCAGACAGATGTTGAAAGTGATAGGGGTCAATTTTGGTGGTTGTTGAATATTATTGTGAGGTCAAAAACATAACCTAGAGTCACGCGAACGTGACCTGGGTGATCATTCTCAATTTATAAATTGTATGGCTGCTTTACATGCAGACGCTTCGGAATTGTTTTGTTAAAAGTGACAGGAGTGAATTTTAGGGAATGTTCAATATTATTGTGAGGTCGATACCATAATCTTGAGTTTCATAAACGTGACCTGTGCAATCATTTTCAATTCATAAATTTTATGGCTGTTTTATATGCAGAAGCTTTGGAACTGTTTCGTTGAAAGTGATAGGGTTGAATTCTAGAGGTTTTTCAATCTTATTGTGGGGTTCATAACGTAAAATGTAGTTTCGTAAACGTAACATCGGCGATAATTTTCAATTTGTAAACTTTATGTCTGTTTCACATGCAGATACTTTTGAATTATTTCGTTGAAAGAGATGTCGGTTAATTTTTGGGGTTGTTGAATATTATTGTGCGGTCGAGAAGATAGTTTGGTGTTTTATAGAGGTCAGCTGGGTGCCTATTTTCACTTTAGGAAATTTATTACAGTTTTACATGGAGACACTTTGGAACTTTTTCGTTAAAAGTGTTGGGAGTGAATTTTAGGGGTTTTCCAATATTATTGTAGCGTTCATAACGTAATCTGGAGTCTCATGAACGTGACCTCGGAGATGATTTTCAACTTGTAAATTTCATAGCTGTTTTACATGTAGACACCTTGAAATTGTTTTGTTGAAAGTTATTGGGGTTGATTTTGGGAGTTGTTGAATATTATTGTGATGCTGAAAGCATCATCTAGTACACTTTGCAATTGTAACGTTGAAGTGATTGGGGTTGATTTTTGGGGTTGTCGAATAACATTATGATGTTACATGTAGACACATGTAGACATGTACGAGTAGACACTTAAGAATGGTTTCGTTAAAAGTGATAGGGGAGAATTTTGGGGGTCGTTTAATATTACTGTGGGGAGGAAAACATGGTTTGGAGTTTCAAAAAGGTGAGATGGGTGCCTCTATTTAATTTGGAAATTTTTTAACAGTTGCACATGCAAACATTTTGGAATTGTTTCGTCAAGAATGATAGGGCTGAATTTTAGGGGTTTTTCAATGTTATTGTGGGGTTCATAACATAATCTGGAGTTTTATGAACGTGACTTCGGCGATGATTCTCAATTTGTAAATTTTATAGCTGTTTTACATGTAGACACTTTGGCATTGTTTCGTTAAAAGTGATTGGGGTTGATTTAGGGGGTTGTTAGATATTATTGTGAGGTTGAAAACATAATCTGGTGTTTCGTGAATACGACCTGGGTGATAATTTTTAATTTATAAATTGTATAGCTGTTTCACTTGTAGAGACATTGGAATTATGTCGCTAAAAGTGACAGGGGTAATTTTGGGGGTTGTTCAATATTATTGTGAGGTTGATACCAAAATCTGGAGTTTTATAGACGTGATCCAGGCGATCATTTTCAATTCATAAATTTTATGGCTGTTCCACATGCAGACACTTTGGAATCGTTTGGTTAAAAGTAATGGGGGTAAGTTTTAGGGGTTGTTCAATATTATTGTGGGGTTCATAACGTAACATGAAGTCTTATGAATGTAAGCTTGGCGATTATTTTCAATTTATGAATTTTATGGTTAATTCACGTGCAGACACTCTAGAATTATTTCGTTGAAAGTGATTGTGGGTTGATTTTGAGGGTTGTTTAATATTATTGTCGGGTTGATACCGTAATCTATGGTTTTGTGAAGATGATCTGGGTGATCATTTCCAATTTATGAATTTTATGGCTCTTTCACATGTAGACACTTTAGAATTGTTCCTTTAAAAGTGATAGAGGTTAATTTTGGGGATGGTTGAATATTATTGTGGGTTTGAGAACATATCTTGAAGTTTCAAAAAGGTAAGTTGGGTGCCTATTTTCAATTTGAAAATTATATTACAATTTTACATGGAGACAATCTCGAATTGTTTCTTTAAAAGTGATACGGGTGAATTGTGGGGGCTGTTGATTATTATTTCTCTAATTTGTCATAACAATCTCATATTAACAATAGTGTTCAGCCTTCCTACTATTGGTGGTAATTTTTTAGAATGAAACCGAAAAAAAGGGGTTGAAAATCACAAGTCAACTTGTAATATAACCATGTAAATCGTTGGGCATAAATATACCAGTAATTAACGGGGCAAATTTCAAACATAGTGTAATCGGTTTTTAGTTTAATTTTACTACGTGAAGCACTGCAACTTTACACTTTTTTGGTGAAATCACCACTTTAATCGCTGTAACTTCACAATTTTTTGATAAGATTGCCACGTTAGTCCATGGTATTTTCATTTCAATTTTTACCATGATTGATGTTGTAGTTTTCAACCACTTTTTTTGCAGTATATATTTGTGCAAAAAAGTCATGCAAAACAAGTTTTCAATTTGATCAAACTCAAGCAGTAGCGGATAGTGTGATGGCCATCGCTTCGTCGAAAGCTTCGGTGGGGGGTCACGTTCACGAAACTCTAGATTATGTTTTTAACCTCACAATAATATTCAACAACCCCCAAAATTAACCCGAATCACTTTCAACGAAACAATTCCGAACTGTCTGATTTTTGCAATCGATGTTTGCGTCAATTTCCTCAAGACATGTGAGCCGTAACCTCAAAAATGCCTCATTGGGAACTTTCACCAAAGTTTCAACTCGATATCTCATTTCGTGTGGACATAAGTTGTATCGAAATGTCAAAATGCCAATATTGCTCCAGTTTTGATTTTTCCAAAATTTCTTTTCTTCTAAATTTGAAAAAAAAAATGTTTTATAAAAACGTAGGTTATTGTTTCCTGAGACTTTTCCCAAAATTTTGAGTCGATAACTCATTTGGTGTGGACGTGAGTTGTTGCAAAGGAAATCGATAATTTAGATCACGTGACTCATGTATAACATGGCCTTAAAGAGATTATTTCTATCATGAAAGAAGCAAGGCAAAATAGATAAGGTGTGTAAATACTTCTGTTCTTTCATTCTGAGACATCAAATTGTAAACAAGTTATATAGGTGGAGGTGACGTCGCTTTTTTTATCAAACTTTTCCACTTGCCGCGTTTTTAATTTGTATAGCCTTTTCTTCATTAATATATACAATCCTAAAAAAATTCATATACTTTCATAATATTTTGCCACTATCGAATTAGTTATTTTCTACTAATCTTTGGGGGCAGACTTTCCTACAATTACTGATATCAAAAGCTTCTAAGGGAGATATCTTAAATTTCAAACTGCGAAATATTGAATAGAATTTTAAGAAAAATATTATTATTTGAATAATTGTTTTAAGAATGTAGTTTGCTCTTGGTTTCATCAACAACTTATTCTGGAGACAGAAATGAAATCAACTATTTTGGGAAAAAATTCACATTTTTGAAACTTCTTAAGCAGTTTAAAAAATTTAAAAATGTTTGGGGAACTTCATGTATTTCAAAGAAAACATCTGGTATTTCAGATTCGTAAAAATTTTTGTACCAATACGGAGAGTTTTAGGATTTAACTCTTGACGTAAGCATGATTCTGACCAAAGACGGCCTAATTTCCGCTTCTACTTCAATTCAAAGTACTTTCTGGTATTAAAATTCCTACAAATTATTTAAATCTTTAGGGGCACCTTTCAAATTCTATTTTTTATGACCCACGCATTCGGGATTCTACCGGCAAAATTCAGATTAAATTCATACTTATTTCGGAAAAACTCACAAATAGTTTGGAAAAAAATGACAATTGGGATAAAATGCGGGTTAAGCCAGACAAATTCCATTTGCGGAAAGCTCACAAATGTACGAAAAATTATTACAAGTAAATTCTATTATTATACTCACCTATAGAATTAAGGACAGCCATCAATGTGAAGACCAGAGTGGAAAATATCCTCATTTTTTTGAAGTAGAAAAAACTCGATAATTTTATTAATGAAGAATTCAGTGAACGGCGAAAATAATGGGTATACTAGTGCTTCATTAGACTTCATACGAGTATACCGTAGTAGTTATCTCTTAGATTATTAGCTTTAGCCTTCTCCTTCTGAGATATTTACATAATCAATCACAAGGTGAGGAATTCAGGAACTCATTTCGTTAAAACTGATGTCACAATTCATATAATCATACACGTCTTAGAAAAAAACGGTTCTTACATGCAAGAACTAATTAAAGTTTTACTAAATATGTTCAGCGCTGCAACAGCCTAATTTACTCGAAAAATGTGAAAAAATGACGTACTTGAGCTGAGAAAGTTTCAAGAAAATTATAAATTAAAAAAATCTGCCCGCTTTGTGGGCACATTCTCATCGCGTGCTTCGCGCTCCAAAACATGTGAATCTCGCGCTTCGCGCTCTGCGCTACATGTGTTTCATGTACATACATTTCATACATACATTCTCATCATTATATTCGCGCTCGATTTTCTGCGCTCACCGTATAATATATACAAATTCTTATCTCGCGTCGTTTTGCTCAAAAATTAAAATTATTATTGTTATTATTATTATTATTATAAAAATTATATCTCAGGCTCAAGATGGTTACAGCCCAATATGTCGAAAGCACTTTTCGAGTTGGATATTTGTACCAAACTGAATGTATTGCACG
>JAUMHM010000004.1:12908268-12923613 GCA_032362435.1 Melikaiella ostensackeni
TTTTGACGAATAGCTATGATGATTTTTAAAAAAAGTTATTATTTAACAAAAATCGCGCCAGCCCCCCCCCCCCCCCATTTGTGTCGCTGATAACTCGGTTATCGATGTGGCGCAAAATTTTTGCTTGATGGCGCATATCGGCGCATTTGGAGTTCTTCAAGGTCATATATTCTAAAATTTGATTTGTCAAATGGGGGGGGGGCTAGCGTGTATCCCCCCCGCGTAACCCTGGCTATAGCTCTTAGGGTTTTGTGGCGCAAAATTTTTCATTGATGGCGCATATTAGCGCATTTGCGGCGCAATTCAGTGTGCTGAATAAATTCTACAATTATGATTGGGGGGGGGGGCTGGTGTAACTGACCTTAAACTTTAGCTACTTATTTGCTTGGTAGCTTAGCTCCGTTTGAATAAAATTAATTAAAACTCTTTTTTTAGTCTTAGTACTTCCGAGGAATCCAAATTTTGAGGTCGCATTTGATTCCAATAGCTTTTTCATGCTCATTTTCCATGTTTTTTAAACAAGAACAATAATTTTTTTAAGCTCGATTACCAAAAAACGCCTATCCTGATTTTCCTTATACTTCCTTATTTTATAATTTCATATGTCCTTTTAGGGAGAAAATTGAAAAAACTTCTGTTGTATACACAAATTCTTTCAAAAAAAATTTTTTTTGGAAAAAATCGATTTTTTTTTTAAATTTTTGCTTAAAATCTAATTTTTTTACTATTAAATTCATTTCTTTTCTTTCAGTACCGAAACTAAATTCTCAAAATCTTCTTATTGCAAAAAAAAATGCAATCGATTATATCGGTTTTACAATTGATTTGATGGATTTTCGATGCTATCACTAATTAAGGAAGATTTAAATGAGTCTAGGTTCTATTATTTTGATAAAATTTTTTTTTTTTCGTACTCTATTATGTTATTTAGTTAACCTCTATGTGAAAATAATCAGAATTCATTATTTTCTGATACACTTTCAGGGAAAAAATATTTTAATGATATCTCCTTATTAATACAACTATAAGATGATTATTTCTGGATTTTCGCTTAGAATTATTTATTTTATAGGTAGAAAATAATTTTCAAAACTGAATACGCACACTAGCTTAAGTTGCACCCTTTAAGTGAACAAATTTTTCGACAAAAAAGATAATTGAAAATCGGATATGATTTAGAGGCCCCCAATTTGAGTTTGGTGTTTTTTCATTGTTTCTTCTTGTTATTTTCAATGTAATATGTACCGTTGGTTGCAACGGGTCACAAACGAAAGGAACCTCCCAATCTTTCACCCCTGAATTTTTTCCACTTATTGTGCGTCTTTATGGTCTTGGAAAATTCCACGCACCCAGGTACGAGAACAGTGGGCGCAAGCACAGAATTATATACGTGTACTGCAATTTTAGCTTCATTTGTTACATTTTTACTGCTGGTAATGGCTCGTACACTGCCGATAATCTTTCTACGCTCGCTTAGACGTCTGGATATACCTGCATCTATATTTCCAGGAGCAGTAAATGAGGTTCCAAGATATACTAAATCATCAACTTGCTCTATCCTCTCTTTGTTCAAGGCAATTTTGCATACTAGTTTCCAACCTCCTATTTGAAACACAATAATTTTTGTTTATTTGTGTTCATATTAAGACCCATACTCTTCATGCTGGTATCCAGTTTGCCCAACATTCTCTGCAAATCATCGACTGGTTTTGTCGTAACAACCTCATCATCTGCAAACTCTAGTCCACGCACTTTCACTGTCCCCAGATCAACACGCTCTTCGTCTGAGAGATTTATTCCTAGACATTTGCCCATGTACATACTGAACATCCAGGAGAACATAACGCAGCCTTGCCTAACGCACTGCTTTTACCAAAACAATCGCTCAGTTATTCATTTACACTCACACTCGCTTAACCACCATTATACATTGCTCTTGTTGCTTTTGGAAGCCAAACGTTTACACCTTACTCATTCAGGACTTCCAAAAATTTAGTTCTATCTGCCTTATCGAAAGATTTTTCCAGATAAAGACATGAAAATCAACACATACAAAACTTTTTTGTTTACTCTCAAACTGTCTTCGGTAATCTGTCTCAAACTAAATATCTGACCCGCACATGATCTCCCTAGCATAAGTCCACATTGGACTTCGAGAGCCTTTCTTTAGTTATCCCCATGATTTTACCAATAAGTATTCCAGTAAGTATTTTGCCCACGGTACATAGTAGCCTAATCACTCTATAATCAGTACAGGCATCTTTATCACCCTTTTCCTCGTAGAGGTGAACGATAATCGCCTTTTTCCAATGATTTGGAACTTCACTGTTTCCAGCACACATTATCATAAATTCGCTCAGACACGCAAACAAATATCCGCCACAGTTCCGAAGTATTTTAGCGGTTATACCATCCACACCAGCAGCCATGCCATTCTTTAGTTTCTTGATTGCGGGTATAATGTCGCGGACGTCGATTCTTCTTTCGCCACATACGACGGTATTATTTGGCGTATCCTCTTTCGTCTCGCAGTTTTTATACTCCATAGTTTGACCTACACACAATCTCTTGAAAAAATCATTTACACAATCTTTCACTTTGTATCCCATACCATGTCACCATCAGCATTCTTAATTCTGACTAAGTCAGTCCCTGTTCAATCTTGTAATCCCACCGCCAAAATAATATCTTATTTCCTTCGAAATCATTTCGCATTTTTCATCTTCGTCCGCTGTGATTTTGTCCTTGCTCTCATTGACTAGTATCTTCGCCTTTCTGTTTTCATTCCTATAATCATTTTCTAATATCATACTCTTCTCATTGCTAAGACCTTTCCTGTTCAGCTTTCACGAGCACGCTTCATTTCTCTTCTTAACAATCACGTGGAGATCCGCGTGGCGGAAGGATCTAATTCATTTCTCCAAGCATCTCCAGTCTTTCTTCCTAAATACGCAGTACCGCACACTTCAGGTGCACTCTTGAAAACGGTATGCCGTAGTATTTTTCATGCACTCTCTACGTCTATATTTTCTAAGTCTATCTATTAGTCTTCTCTATGATGACCTGAATATTTATTCAGCTTTTCACGATATGCCATCTGTACTTCTGGTTTCTGCAAATTCTCTATTTTAATTCGTATCTGCATTCACTTATTATTGTTTTTCTCCTCCTTACTTCACCTATGTTCACGTTTGAAACTATGAGGTAGAGTACCGTTTCACATTTATATCCTCTCAGAACCCTTTTATCTATTACTCGTCCTCTCAGTTTCTTATCGACTACAAAAAAGTCAATCATTCTGTGCCTTTCACCTCTGTGCCAAGTATGCGTGTCGATCATTTCATGTCTGCACAGTCTTCGAAATGACCAAGTACCCTGTCGGTGCCTTTGGGTCGCACACCAACCCAGTCACTTATATTTTCAAATAGAATTATTCTTTCCCCAGGATCGCAAGTACCTTCTATATTATTTAAAGAGTACCAGAATATATTTTTTCGCATCGCTACTGTAACTATCAACTGGAGCGTAGCATGCTATAATAAATATCCTTCTGACTACCACTTTCATTCTAACCCGTAAGCTTGTATCACTCATGATTTAAAGTATACAAGTAACTACCAGCTTGATGCTAAGAATGTTTCCATATGTATAAAATCATCTCCAATTCAAGCAGATAATTTGTCATAAAGTGGTGTGTCCATTCATAAGGTCAGTCCCACCAAACTTCGGTCATTCAGAGGGAAGTATGAGAATAGCGCCAGAATATAGTGAAGACTTTTCTGGGTCAGCTAAATATGAGCAATATATGTAGTCTTTAAACCAGAATTCTGAAAAATGTTCGCACTGAAATTCAAAAATGTATAAAAATATGAGAATAACAACTGGATAAGGACCAATAATAGAATTATCTCTATACTGCTTGAAAGAATTTTAAGTCAAATTTACAGCAGTGTGTGACAGGAGAAACTATTTTCATATATTTCCAATATTCATCAATAAATAGTGTCTTAAACTACTAGAAATCTTAAAAAGCAGGATTTCGAAGAATTGGTCATTATCCAGTTGTCATTCCCATATCTTCAATTTCAAATACTTCCAAGTTTTAATTGTTCGAACCTTTAAAACCGCATGTTAACAATTTTCAATTTTAAGATTAGAAATTTGAATTGAAAACTTAAATTTCTCACAAGTGACATTTCAAGTCTTTGGAAAGGATATTTAAACTAAACTTTTTCTTGAAATTCCGGTTAGAATATAAATTCACTGTCATTTCTCGGTTTTCCTGATCTCAAAAAATTCTCGGTCATAGCCATGGTTTTCCCGTTCTTGCAGTCACCCGACTACCGAAATCCAACATCAATAATTTTTGGTGAATTCAACATCTTATATTTGAAACTAATTAAATTATCTACATACTAACTTGGAGAATATTTGAGTCACGTCAAAATAGATCCTCGCCAAAAGTGAAATATTACAATATGTATAGATAACGTTGGTTCGCTGCAGGGATATGCGAGGGTGGTTCTAAAGTGAGATTGCAACGAGCGGTAACATTGGGACGACTAAAGTCGTCATAAAATTTCACTAACCTATTTTGTCCGCAGGCGGCTGCGGACCGCAAATATTTTATGTTAACGGTTATTTCGGAAGAATCGGAGGTCGCAGCTCTCGTGTCGTCTCTCATGCTGCATGCTCGTGCAAATTGATCGCCGCGAAAAAGGGACGCGCTAACTGCCCGAACTGCCCGATCGAAGCTCGAATCGTGCTCCATAAAAGCACTCGATGAGACGAGCGAGCTCCATACCAGTGATTTAAAATTAATGCTCCAAACTGTATAGTTGCAAGAACCGGACCGGACGGGAAAATGTATATATATATTATACACTCTCGACAGAAAGTTTGGGTACGTTGGTAATTTACAAATTTATCACATTGTTGTCATATCATCAATACAATTTCCAAATTTTTAAAAATCATATTACCTTAGAAAGTATGCAAGTCTACATTTAATAACCTCTATTGGAATTGTTTTTGACCATTATTTAGGGGAATAACTATGAAAAATCAGTTCGTGAAGCGGGCAGCAAGCGCCCATCAAGATGTGTTTCGTTGACGAACATATATCTGTTGTATAATGATGGTAAGTTTTTTTAGTTTTTCACCACTGATAACAACAAAAAACACAATATTATATAGAACATTTTATTTTTAATCGCAATTTCGCATATCAAGAGCTTAGTTTGAACCGACCCCGAAGAAGCTCGGACTAAAAGAAAAGCTTCTAGCATAGTGGTTAAAAAATCAAATTTTCTCATTTTTCTTACTTTTAAACCATTGTATCCATAAACGAAGACTATAACATAGCAAATTTCATTTATTATCTAACATATACATGACAAAAGCTTTAGTTTAAGCTATCCCCGAAGAAAATCGGTCAGAAAGAAAAGCTTCCAGCATGATGGTCTAGAAAATCAATATTCTCATTTTTCTTATTTTTTAATTGCTGTTAAGAAAAACGAAGAATATAACATAGCAATTTATCAAATATTGAACATTTACATGCCAACAGCTTCAGTTCAAGCTATTCCTAAAAGAAAATTGGACTAAAAGACAAGCTTCCAGCATAGTGGTCTTGTCTCCCCTCCATTTCCTCATTTCCTTTCCCCACGCCCCAAAATGATTTGTGGTATAAAATTGGGAATTTCTATGGGTAGAACATTTTTTCGAGAAGTCTCAGTATTTTTCTACGCTTGGCGAACGTTTCATTTTGAAAAAGCGGAACTCCACTTTCCTGCGCCTAAAAACAGGCAAAAATGGTTAACTTTGAGAGGTTATAACTCATGACTTATCACAGGTAGGACGTTGTTCATTTTCTGGAATTTACGCAAATCGAGTCTACTTTTACTCGTACGTGGAACACTTTTTCATACAGTAATTAGATTCAAACGTACACAGAGCATTTTGAAACGTAGTGATTTCGCGCAAAAAATCCAAAAAGCGGGGATTTTTCAAATTACCGCAGCGTGGAACCTATTAAACGTAGAAGTCTATTTTTTTAGTTTTTTCTCATAATTTGATTCACTTTCTTTGTTCTGTTGAGAATTTCGCTCTACAATGCAATGAGAATGGTCCATCCTTGCATGCGTGACTTTTGGTACTGATTTAAGAAAAAAAACCGGGTTTGTCAGTTGATCTGTTCTGCAGATTTGATAGGTCGAAAAGGACTTTTTAACAAATCTTTATCATTAAAAATTTTACTGCAGTTATTTATTTCAGAATTTTAGGTATTTCTTCGTGAGTGATTTACATGCACCTTACACTTATTCGAAACAGTATTGAATTTGAAGTGGACAGATTCCATTGCTTGCTCCCTGTAGGAGCCTAATGCCTTCTGATTCGACAAGCACAAATCTTCGACGCCATAAAACACCGCATGAATTTTAGGTGTTTACCTTAACAGTCTTTTACAAATAAACGGAATATGTTGAGGAATTTGACAAATTTCAAGTAGCATTTCGCACGCGAAGTATTCAGTTTTTCCGATAACTCCTTGCAGAAATTCAAATTGAATCCTCTGCTACCATTGTTTATTTCGCCTTCACCTACTAAACTGTCTACTGAAACAATCTGTGAATTTAATGCAATCTTAAATGTAATCGTTAATTATTTAATAATTTATCAAATACCAGTTTTATTTATTGATACCTATTTGTTAGCTCTCTATATAGATATAATATTTCGTCAAATACACATTAGATACGAAAATCGAATTTATCAAAAATATAACATTTTTAATTTGGTCTTGAAATCTTCGACAAAATATTGACACATACATTAATGCCTGACAACAAAACTTCTTGAGTTGAAAATAAAATGTCGATAACTTACAAAATTCAAACGCGGTTAATATCTTGACCTGCAAAAAAAATTACCTTCACTTGGCAAGATTTACCCACCATGTTGGGTACAATACGGTTATAATGTCAAGTCTATTGTATCTTCTTTTGGTTTGACGTGAACAATACAAAAATACCCACTTGAAAAAAACCCTTAAAAAAATACGTTTTCTTCTGTGAATAGATGTTTTTAATATTTCAGAATATCGATTTATAACATTTGATTACCATTTATTAAGACAGCAACCGTTCTTCAAAGTTTTAAGTATGGTTCTCGTCAAGTTTAACCCCGCGCCGAATCTGTCAAGGTGCACTAACGAATGTGTGGACAGCATCAGTAGAAAAAATAGAGTGTACCCTCTCAAATAAGCCCTCAATACTTCGAAAATGTTCAATAATCTTGGAGAAATTGATGATTTAAAAAGGTGACGAGAAACACTGCTTTTCAAAGAAATTTTCCTACAGAATGATCGAGAACGATTCAAATAGGGGTCACTCAGCGCAGCTTTGTATACGCTTGAAGACAATAACATTTTCAAAAATTCATAAATTTAATTAAAGACATGACACCCACTGGAACATTTGGAAAAATATCAGCTTACCCAAACTTTTAGTCGGGAGTGTACCTATACAGCCAGAGGTACCCAGTGCGGTCCAGCTATTGAGGAAAATGGACAATAGGCGTGGCAATGCGCGGTTGAGTATAGTTTTCCGCACTATTGATTTTCGAAATTTATAGGGGTTATAATGCAACAAATATTTGCAATCTCGCGTAGCGAGACGAGGCGGGATTCGCTCGGCAGGAATTTAGACATTTGCATATCTATGAGCGCAAGGAACCGGGACGAGTCGGGAGCCGCGGCTGCGGGTGTGACGCAATGGTTACCCGGTCGCGCTTTTGCTTTGCGCCCTTTCTCATTTCTATCACCATCTACGTCTCAATCTCCATCCTTACTCGACTACCAACACGTACTCTACTTTGTATAAGTTTTCACTTTTTCTCCATTTCTCTTTTTTCTCTTTTTTCCCATCTTCCTCCTTTAGTTTTTTGCATTTTGCTATGTGAAGTCGATGAAAAAATAGGAAAAAGAAGAAAACTAATTTTAAAATTTAAGAAATTAAATTCAAAATGAATCAAAATGAGAATTTTTCTTTAACTTGTTCGTTAATTATTCTGTTTCTTCTTTAGTTTTTCTTTTAATTTTTACTTTCGGGTTTTGACTTGGTGAAAAATTTGTTTCTATTGCTTTGAGAATAGTTTTCAATGAACACCGAAAGTTTGGTAGATTTTTGTATAGGTTTTTTTGACTTTGATTAAAAATATATAATAAAAAAAAGTCTGCACTCTGCGCGGGCACATTTTCATCGCGCGCTACGCGCGTGGCTCGCTTCGCTCTTAAGTTTGAGCACGCTTAAAGCGTTAACGAGTACATTCTCATCACGTGTCTCACATTTCGTGTGTGATTAAAGTATATCTAAAACGCAAAATGTTTTACATTATATTGAATTCTATTATATTAAATGTATATTATATTGATTTCTTCCTCAATCCAATACTTCTGCTGTAGGTGAAAACTTTCTCCATCAAACATTTTATTATATCTTGTGCTGTGTTTCTATATATTTAGATTTGTTATTTTTAATGACATTTCTCTCGACTAAAACAAAAACTATAAGTCTTATCGAGAGAGATCCCCAAACAAATTTATAATCCTTTTTCAGATGGGCAATTTAGTTACTTAGCATTGTTTCGTATCTCCCATAGTTTTGGTGGAAAGTGGTATTTTCTATTTTTAATAACATTTTACGCGATTAAAACAAAAACTGCGTTTTATCAAAAAATTGTTTAATAAAAATTGAATTATTACTTTGTTTAATCATTTCTCACGATTAGAACAAAGTCAATGCATCTTATAAAAAAAATGGTTTGAAAGAAATTCTCAGATTGTTTTGAGATGAACAAGTTTTCTTTTTAACATTTTTTTCGTATCTCATGAGTTTGCTGGAAAATGGAATGTTTACATCCTCATCTCAATTAGGAGGTATTGGTTTTATGTGAAATTTGACTTTCACGGATTTCATCAAATCTCGGCGTTTTCGGACTCACTGATTGAGAAAAAATAGAATTTATTCCGGTGTCTGTCTGTCGTCGTCGTCGTCGTTATTATCGTCGTCGTGGTCGTTGCCGTCGCCGTCGTCTATAAGTACGACAAATTCTGAAGGAATTATCTGATATGAAAGAAATGTTAAGAAGCAGAATTGCTAATCTCAGAAAGATCTTAAAATTTACTTGAGACCATTTTTTTTTACAGGACGCATAGTTTTTGTTTTAATTGTGAAGAATGTTATAAAACAATTAAACTTCTATTTTCCGGCCTAATTATGCGGGGTACAATGAAATCTTCACAAGAAAAATTGTTTATCTTAAAAATATCTATAAATTTTCTAAAAATCTTTTTTTTAGAACACACATATTATTTGTTTTAATCGCGAAAAATGTTATTTAAAATAAGAGACTTGACTTTCCACCAATACTGTACACGATACGAAACAATGTTAATTAAATTATTCATCACAGAAAGATCAACAAATTTTGTTGAGGCTACTTTTTGACGAGATGCATAGTTCCGCTTTGATCGTGAAAAATTCTATTAAAGATAATAAATTTGCTATGTTATATTTTTCGTTTTTTTTTCAGCAGCGGTTAGAAAATAAGTAATAACCACCGCGATTTGGTCGATTTCGAACTTTCTGAAAATTTTCCAATAAATTTCGAAAGAGGACGAGAAATTCTATTTGAATCAGACAGGAAGAATATAAAAACCTATATTAGCTTGAAAAATATCACACTTTCAAGAAAAATGTTGAACATTTTTTGATAACCCGCATTTTCAATTTTTCAAATTCAAATACTTATAACTTCATCAAACAAATTTTTTCGTCAAATCGGTGAGATATGTGTCGTCTTATTCTCTTTGAAAGACAACACATTCGAGTGAAAAATTATTCTGTAATTTGAGCATGGACTGCCTGCTCAATTTGAAATGAAGTCAGTCATATTATTTATAATTATATAATCTATAATTTTTCAAGCCATTCAGCTCTACAGGATTTGAACTGTTGACTTCTGCATTCAATTTTCCGAAATTATACTGCACACCCGCTTCTCTTTCATTGTCATTAGGAATATTGTCGAAAATGTCTTTTCTTCGTGCAATTAGCTATCGTATTGTTTTTGCATATTCATGAGAAGAATCCTTAATAGAATAAACAAAACAGCAGAAACGCAATGGATATCAGCTTGGCACCCAAGTGCTTATATGTGTGTATTGGGATGTGAGGAAGAGGTTTTTATTGCAATATTAAAAATATTATTGTGCTAAATATCGAAAAGTTATTTTTCGTTTATTCAATAAAAGTATGTGAAACAACTGAGTTACAGAGACCTCAAACGAAATGCTCATCGTCAAACTTCCTATAGTGGCAAATGCGCTTACACTGTAAATTTTATTCTTTTTATATCTACAATGACTCAAAATTACTAATAAAATGTTTGCAGAATGTTAAGAAGGATCAAGGAATCCACTCATTGAAGTTTTAACGAAGTCCTGGAGTTTCAAATTTCAATCACAAATTGCAAAAATTCGAAATTCTACGATTCGTTTGGGAAAATTATTATTATTTCCATTTGTTTTCGCGGCAGCATATGAAAAAGCGCTAAATAGCATTCATTTTAATTGAAGTGCACATATTAAGGAACAAAACGGTGCCTTGCACTTTTTGATTTCGAGGAGAATGCCGGGAAATGGAGAGTCGAAAGAACAGTGCTTCATGGGAAACAAATTGATGAATTATGCCTGACAAAATTATAATTACGAATAACTTATAACTGTTTTATAACCTTTTATTAATTGATTGGTTCATATTAGAGACTCATGAGAAAAAAATCCTTTATTTTCCACAATTAGTAGATAATATATTTACTTTTCATAAAAGCTAACCACCACAAATCACGTTCACAGTTTAATATTTGCACAACTGTCAAAGGAAAATGAGAAGTCAAAATGATCTTATACTCCAAAAAAATGATAATTCAGTGTGTCTAGGTTCTGAAGATTTATTTACTTCATCGAAATTCAGACCCTTAGTTTTTGACCACTTTTTGTGGTTCCTGGCCAACAGTGGAGTGTCATCAATACCCGAGAAATGAGTATACCCGGAAATTTCTACGTGAGGAAATTAATTCGATCAAAAAGCCTCTAAACATTTGATTTGATTTCGATGAAAACAATCAGTGGTATACAAAATACCTGCGAGTAAAAAATATTAAACATTCTAACAAGTGCTTTAAAATCGCCAAGAAAAATCAGTGAATAACAAATTGAATAGTTTTTCGCTTGCGCCGTGAAGTTGAAAGGCTGAATTTGATCGATTGAAAAAATAACACCTAAGTACAGGTGCTGTGAGTCACAATAAGTAAACAGTGTGACTTGCAAAATCAGCTAAAGCCAATGTGCCTTCGACTCACGTTCTACACTGGTATGGCATAGCATGGCGCTAGTCACTCTGTTAGATTTTGTCATCCAGGAATGCCATTGGTGTCTCGAACAATACCACCGTAATGCGAACGTCAGCCGTCAACTACTTGATTGCGTATTGTTGTTTGCATTGTACCGTCACTCGTACGCCTATACAACCAGCCAACACAACGTACCCATCAACCTCATCGGAATGTCGCAGGTCGAGTGAAATTCACTTTTTTACGAATTTCTATTAGTAAAGGATTGCATTGCACTGATGAAGAATGGAATACTGACGAGTGGAAGATATAGAGTCAAGTCCTGTTGAATACTCGAAAATCTTTTGATAATTATTGACGTAAAAATTACTAATGATATTAGACTAAAGATCAATTCTCCATGCAATAAAATTTTATGCTGAAAAAAGATCCGTAAAATTTAAAGGATGTTCGGTTCAAATATGCATAGCCTGGCATTTTGGTAGATTTTACGACAATTTCATTTACATCAACTGATTTTATGTACATTGCACCTAACCTCCAGTAAAATCTACAAATTATGGAAAAATCTTTACTGGAAGTGAAGTTAATACAGATAATCAATTGACTTAACTGAACAAATATCAGAAAAATGAGTCATGGAATTCAAAAATTACGATATTAAAATTTAATCGCCTTCATTTTTTACAAAAAAGGTAGAACATACATAAATGAAGAACCAGGCTTCTTTACATCGACAACATTTAGGTCAAGCTTAGATTTTGAATCAAACAGGAAGACAGTACACCTTCGAGAAATATGGTGCAATGGAACCTGCAGTTGTTCTTTAGCAAAATCCTCTAACGACCAGTAACTCAAATAGAAATATTCAGGGGGACGATTATGTAACTTTTTCACTTTGACTTTTATTTCCACTTTTCCAAAGTTCACGTTGTCTGCTTTTTTATTGTTGTGACAATTAAAATTTCCAAAAAAAAATGACCGACGTCAACATCGAAAAACTGGAGGTGGAAGCGAAAATGAAACAGTTACATAATCGTTCCCCTGCATTGATCCCTTGATCAAACTAGATGATTCACAATCATAATCTAATATCTGGATAATGAAGTGCATATTTAAACAAACTCCAACAGTTTAGTCATTGCGCTTCTTGATTTTCACTAAATTGAAATTTTCTTGAGTGAAACTCTTTTTTCTTGATTTTTTAGAGATTTCAAGATTTTGAGATTTTACAATGGATGATTGTTCAAAGAACGACATCAAGTCTATAAATGTCTCCCTCTCCGGGTCATCTAGTCCTGTAGGCGAACCTGAAATCGATCGGACCTTGTCTAAAATGACCGAAAATTCCGATTCTACAACCTTTTTATTTAAACTTGAAATAAAATTTTTGAAAAAAAAACATTCGCTTTTTCTTTTACAGAATAATCTATATCATCAACATCATATAAATATTCATCTTCCAGTTTTATTGACGGAATTTCATTACATAACGCATCGAGAATAACGATTTTCTTGTTGGAGATTTTGGTAGTGTTAGGGATATCGCCTTTGCAAACATCTCCTTTGTTCGTTATATCTTCTGAGTTACAAATGATATTATCATTACACAAGCTTAAACTTTCAAGAGAAATTGAGAAAGATCTGTTATTAAAAGGAGAACAATAATTTAAATGAGATGTGTCAATTTAATTTTAATTTAATGAGAGGGAGCAAATAAGAGAATTCAGATGAAGGATAATTAGCGGCAATTAAAAAATTGCTGTGTGAAATTGATTTGAAAATAAAGTCACGCATAACCTATTCAATATTAATAAAAATGCGATCATGAGGCAGCAGAGCGAATAGTTAAATAGTTCACAAAATGAATAAAGTTATATAAAATGGAGAATGGACAATATAGAACTCAAATAAATAATTGAGTCAATACCCACATAGCAAAATACGAATTCATCTTTAAAGCAGACATTGTGACATCCAAGAGGCAAAAATCCAATTTAATAAGGACCAGTTCTTTTACAATAGCCACGCTGTAAATAAGTATACAACGTCGCGAATTTACAAACAGTAAAACAAACACTTACTGCACTTGCACAGACAATTATAGCCTGATATAAGGAGGCGCTCTCAATACCCATATTGATAATCGTTCTTATTATGACACTATATTTGAATTTAAATTATGAAAAAAATAGTTCCCTTCAGTACGAGGTGGATAGAAAAACTTTTGGAGTCATATTATTGATAAATGATGTCAGAATATTATTAAATACCAAATCAAAGTAGGAACATTCATTCTAAAGAGTGCAATGCCATAACATGAATCACATTAGATGTACTGGTATCCACCTAGTACAGGTTTTCCCTATAGAAAATGAGTTGAATTAACTGAACTTCTTGTCAAAGCTATTAAAATGTCATGTTGTACATATTTGTACGGTATTTTATTCAAAGATTTATTTCGGAATTTCAGATAGAATAATTCTTATGTTGATGAAAAGAAGTATTTCGGGTTTCAATCGTGTGCAAAACGATTGAAACCCGAAACACTTCTTTTCATCATAATGAATCATCGTGAAAGCATTAAATCTATTATTAATTCTTATGTTCTTAATTTTACAACGATTAATTGGTTGAACCGTTTTTGGAAACATGTGATTATCACTATAAAGTAATATTTTGTGTATTGGAAATGATTCGTACTAAAAAAAAAACCCGTAAAAATTATAAGTAGCGCCCAAGGCTCGCAAAAACAAATACATTGAGAGAAGATTGAGGAACCAATCGATACGCCTAATATTGACAATTCTTTATAAAATTTACAAAAACGTCTTTTTTCTTATGAGAAATACTTTCTGAACGTTATGAGGTTAGTGGAACCCCTACATATTAATTTTTCAAAATAAAAAAGTACGTACGTATATCTTAGCAATATTCTTGAGAATTATGATTGTAATTTGGCCCTGAATGCTTTGAAGATTTCTGTGAAGCTTTTCCGAAACGTAACCCTGAAAATATGTCCCAGAATACCTGTACAGGATATTGCCGGAACATTGTCGAGGAAGCTACTGGTTATTTTTATTTGTTCAAAATTTCTCTGTTTGTGCGAAAAGAACTTTAGGATGTAAATGTTCTTGTTTTCAACGTCTGAAAAACAACAATTGAAATTTGTAAGGAAAAAACCTTATTTCCTCGACTTCTTCCAGACTATTTATTCAGTATTGTACAAATTAATAACAACGTTTTGCCATCGGACCGATTTCCCTGAAGGTTGTATGAGAGACTATAAAGATGGAGAGATTCAACGTTGGCAGTGCTATTCATGATGTTGCGAGGGTGAAGGTCATGTAATCTACATTCCATAAGAAAATCTTTTCTAGAAGAAGCTCTTCTGATATCTTCGTTAATATCGATTCAGTCTTAAGCTGAAAGAAGGCCTTCGTGCCATATTTTTCAAAAATCTTTTCTGACTTTTTTTTCAACTGAAGACTGGATCAATATCAACGAAAATATCAGGTGAGCTTCTTCTAAGAAAGATTTTCTCATAGAATGTAGATTATATAACCTTCACCCTCGCAACAACATAAATAGCACGACCAACGTTGGATCAACGAAAATATCTCCAAATCTTTATAGTTTCTCATACAACCTGATGATGGAATCGGTCCGATTCCGAAACGTTGTTATTAATTCGTACAATACTGAATAAATAGTCTGGAAGAAGTCGAAGAAATAAGGTTTTTCCCTTACAAATTTCAATTGTTGTTTCCCAGACGTTAAAAGCAAGAACATTCACATCCTGAAGTTCTTTTCGTACTTTATACGTACCCGTATAAAAATATTTCGTCTTGGATTTCATCTTGATGATGGGCAATTAAGACATATCCAAGACTTGTTCAAGACGTCTGGGAAGTCTGGCTTATGAGACGG
>JAUMHM010000004.1:12930666-12948645 GCA_032362435.1 Melikaiella ostensackeni
AAAGCGAAAGACTGTATGAGTAATTTTTTTTCAAGAAATTATATGAGGGTCAGTCTATGGATCATAACAACTGTGACACTGTAGAGGATATGTTAGACAATCCCGTTGTAGATGGCGGAAGAAGAGACGATATCCGCGACATTATATCCATACTTGAGAAACTAAAGAATGGTGAGGTCGCTGGTGTGGAAATGCTGAAATGCTAAGTAGCAGCAGTGAAGGATATTTATTTTTGTGGCTGAGCGGACTTATGAATATGTGCGCCGTGAACGGTGAAGTTCCAAATGATAGGAGAAAGGCGATTATTGTCTCACTCTACGAGGAAAGGGTGATAAAGGTACTGCACTAGTTATAGATCGATTAGCCTACTAAGTACCGCGGGCAAAATATTTACCAGAATACTTATTGGTAAGGTCACGGGAATAATTAAGAAAATGATATACAAAGTTCAATGTGAATTAATGCCAGGAGTGAATGGAGTGAATGTTTGGTTTCTAAAAGCAATAAAAGCAAAATACACATGGACAAATGTCTAACACAGGCTCTCTTAGACGAAGAAGGTGTTGACCTCGTGACAGTGAAAGGACGTGGACAGGCTTTAGCAGATGATAAGATTATTATGGCAGAACCATTCGATGATTTGCAGAGAATGATGAGCAAACTGGATACCAGCATGAAGAGTATGGGTCCTAAGAATAACGTAAATAAAACAAAAATTATAGTGTTTGAAAAAAAGGGCGAGAAAACAGTATGCAACATTGCCTTAAACGAAGAGAGGATAGAACAAGTTAATGAGTTCATGTATCTTGGAAGTTTATTTACTTCTGACGCAAAGATAGATGCAGAGACATTCAGATGCATAAACGTATGGAAGCAAAGAATGTATGCAAGGACAGGGATGTATAGAGAACAATTGTTTGTAAAGGGAAGAGTGATGTCTGAAATGAAAGATTTTGGACACTTATGGGCTTTCGTGAAGAGATTTGCTTAGTGGATTAGTTTTCAGAAAAGAAATGCTGTAGTTTGTAAAAAGAAATGCTGTTTTTGTATATTTTAAATTTTTTGTTCAAAAAATTGTTCTAAAATACACAAGATAGAAATCTAGTGAGGATATAATTTGATATATTTCAGGAAAGGTAACAATTTTGAACTATGAACTACTGTTCATATCTTGCATGGTTTTCGAAAAAAATTACATTTTTAATAGTTTCTCTGAAAAACGCGTAGTATGATTTTTTTCTTCCTTGGCTCATAATAATCGAGCGGCATACCCGAAATACGTACAGGAGAGAAACTGTATGTGCAAGCACTTTTGGGTTGAACTTAATCAAGGCTAGGCGTGCACTTTCATTTACTAATTCGAACTGGAAATTTCATCCTTTCAAGTAAGCTGAAAATAAACTCCATAAATCAGGGTTCATAATAAATTATAATGGTAAATTATAATTGTAAATAGCGTAGTGGTCAAGATTAAATTTTTTTAAGTGAACCCGCTTTCAGTTTGCTTCTCTATCATTTTTGTGGGAGTTTGTCCTGAATTCTGGAATTCTAAGCGCTTTTCATCAGCCTCTTATTTGTTCTTAATTAAGGACGGTGGCTTGCCGATCTCGTTGCTTTTGATTTCAAGAGAGACCAAAGTTTGGTCTTCAACAGGACTCCACTTTCGAATCGATAGAGCCTGAAAATCCAATCATGAAAATAAACAATTCATAAAATAATGAAATGAAAAAATGATTAAAGTTTTCAGAAAACTTACATTTGATTATGTCATAGACAACTTTTCTCTCCTTTTTGCTGACTTGAACTCCTTATATTTGATTCTAACAATGCCTAAAGCATTAGAATCTGAAATTTCGGTATCTATCTTTGCAGTGCTTAGTACTTGCGAGGATTAGTCCACTTCTTGTTCTTCTTGTTTAATAATTTTTTCTTAAAGTGAAATTAAATAGTTTATATTGTACTCTTGAGAGTCATATTGATCAGTTTATCAGTTTAGTGATAGTTTCCTCATGAAAAATTCGCTAATAATTTACGAAGTCAAGTGAGATGTAAAAAGTAGAGGAGTTACCCTGAGGTATCATTTTTTGCATCGGTCTCGAATTTTTGCTTATGGACCCTTTCCCACAAGTGCTCTAAATCGATGCAGCGATATCTCTTACGTACACTGTAACAAAGTCTTGTTGGTTTTCAATTTTTGAAATAGCTAATAGTCGTTTCGTGTCCTAGAAAACTTGAAAATTCGCAGCCGCAGATTCGTCAAACGCGGAGTCAAACAATCAACGATGGTCGTAAAAAACAATTTCATTTAAATTTTTCATTTCAAGGATGTTAAAAAAACTTTGAAGTTCAACAAAAAATCATATTTGATGATATTAACACCAATATCAGTTTATTGAGGTTTCACCATATTTATGGCAATACGGCTTATAAACGATTTTCTTGAAACTTGAAAAAAATTGAAGTATCGTTTTCAAACACAAAGTACATTTTTGAAACATGTAGTGGAGGTTTTTGTGCAGCCCTAAAAAATGTAGATTGCTTTACTTTTCTATAAGTTGTACTCAATTGAGAACTTCAAAGACGATTTTCTCAAAATGGCAATTTAGTGTATCATAATCTCTTTTTCCATCAACAGCCTCAATTTTTGAAGGGCGACAGGTCAGATGAAGTAAAAAACAAGAAGTGAGAATTGAAAGAAGTTATGTGATCGAAAGCCAGAAGTATTTTTGGATAAAAAGGAAGCAAGAAACTTTTTTTCGCAAAGAATGCAACACACGAACATTTTTTATTTTTGACAATTTTTTATTACGAAAGTTATATCATGAAAAGACATGTTACTCTGTTTCGATATTCTTCCCTCTCACAAAAATTGAAACAACAAAAAATCTACTAGGTTCACAAATGATATAGTCTTTTTTATGATATGCACAAGTTCACTGAGAATCATTATATACCTACACAGAGGAAGATATTGACTTTTAATTCTGAAAACGACGCATCGTGTTGAGCCATCGCATCGTAGCACAGCGTTGAATTTTACAGGGATACCGCAAAATGAAGCCAGCACAGTTGTGCACTGTAGCTAATCTTCGCTCGACTTAAAGCGTCAAAAAACGAGAGAAGAAACTTTAACCACCCTCATTCCGGCGACTATCGAGAAGAATAAAGTTACCTTTATGGGTTCCAGCGAAAACTACCGCACTTATGAAGCACCGGCCTAGCAAAAGATTTACGAACTCGGAATTAGCCGGCCAACGAGATTAGGAGTGTGTAAAAGTTAGTACAGTGAGCCATTCAAAAAATAAAATGAAGGAAAAGTGGTAACGTTCCGAATTGCACGATTCCAACCTGATGAAGCATAGTAAACGACAATACGATGCGATGTGAGAACAATACCATCCTGTTTTTTTTTGTCAAGGGGATTTCCCGAGAGCTGTTATGATTTTTTTGTGCAAATATTAGTGGAAAGGAGCACTCACTCAGAATGAATCAAAATTAAAATTCTTCTTTCACACCCAACATTCCAATTTAACTACGAAATTCATTCATTGTTCATTCAACACCGCTTTAAGGACAATGCATTTTTCAACAATTCAAAACATGCCATAAAATAGTCTAGGGTTTACAACTTTGATTCGATTTGAGCCTTCTTTAAAAATGATTAGTAAGGGCACTCCTTACAAATAATATCTAGCATGCTACAACATTTGAAAAAATTTGTTTGGTTTCTTTATTAACAAATTACGAGTAGTGTGTGAAGAAGCTACTTCAAGATTAAAAATGCTTGCAGTCTATATTTTTCAAATTTTTGTTCAGGATATGAGTGATTCTCATCAAATATGCACATTCGTGTAATCGCTAAATATTTTATTAATTAAAGACGCTAATATAATGAGTCTTGGTGTTTTCAATGCAGTATTCTGGCTTTCATTAGAGGCATTTGTATAACTTAAAAAAAATTCTATAGCTAAAAATTCGCGAAAGTGGGAAATGTAATCTCTCCTGGCTGTAACCACCTATGGGTCCGATGGTCCCACATGTAACTGAAGATGCAATTATCAATTTCAATCATTCAAATTTAGCTTAAATCAATTTTGTATATAGTCTCTTGTAATGATATTGAAGACACGTTTTTATATTTTTCATCTTAGCCTTCAGAGCATATTGAACTTTGTAATCACTTTTTCATTTGCGAATGAACCTTTGCTGTTCAGGCTCTGCAGGAAAATTGTTTTGACAAAATATGATTTTTCGCTTCATAGGAAATAAATGTGAATATGTATTCCATAAATTATGAATTTTGCATCAATGCTAAAATGTGTAATAAGCAAAATATAAGACATTTTCCGCGAAAATCAGGCGCGTGCCTCTTTTACTGTAATTCCCCTGGCACGTTCAACTTCTAAAAAAAGCAACGTATTTTAAATAAGTTGTAGGACAACATTTGTATCCTAGTAACCTTCAAACAAAATCAGTCGTAGGTTCTGAAAATTTAATTTATTTTTTTTTTCAAATTAAGAAAAATATGGCGTGTAATGTTCCCTGGCATGTTTTAGAGCAAATTGAAGTTTCTAACAACTTTGAAAACAGATAGTAGAAAATATAGTAATTTCATCTGCTTATGCATGAATGTTGATTCATCTAAACAAATAAAATAAAGGATTTCTATAATATATTTTTAAAAATTAATATTATTGTAAGTGTGATCTCCCCTGACATGTACCATAAAATAAGATTTCAACGTACTTTTTTGTCAATTTTGGCATTTATAGTTTACATGCATTTAATATACTATGTAATAAGCCATATATACATATTTAATCAAAATAAGCTAGTTGAATAATACCTATGATTTTGCAACTTGATTTTTTTAAACAAATAAAGTGATCCTGCGTGACAACGTTGCATACGTGTGTGGTACACAACCATTCATATATGTAAGCAAAAAAACACCATTTTTATCACTTTTAATGTTTTGATAATCCCGGCACGAAATTGCCGCTTTTAATGCGAATCACGCATATACGTAAAAAAAATGCTTAGTTGCTATTTTTTTTTAAATCCAAAGTAACTGTTAATATGATAAACAAATTCAAAAAGAATGCATGACCCAATCATTTTGCGCTCTAAAGACGTTGTTCCTTCAACAAAATTGAATTAAAAATTTCCGAAAATAAATAAGACGTACGGTTTTTTATCACCTGGAAATATGTGTTAATTGCTTGAACAAATTTAATGAACAAATACCGATTCTCATCAATTTTTAAGCGGCAAATTTTTTTCAGCGAAATCGATTCCAAATTAATTGGCAAAGTCCTTCACTTATGACACTTCATCAACGAACAATAATTTCTTATTTTATAAACAAATTCACTAAATTATCTCCGATTTCGTTATTTTTGAAGAGCATGCTATCGTTTCCCCAAACAATTCAAATTTTATTATCTATAGTGGCGAATTCTTAAAAAATGATGGATTCGGGAATTATTAAGTAAAATTGTTTATGTAATGAACAATTATTGTTCGTTGATAAAGTATGGTAAGGAAAGGATTTTGCGTAGTAATTTAAAATTGAATCCGTTGAAAAAGAAAATCTGACGTTTGAAAATTGACGAAAATCTCTGCTCGCTTGTAACATTTATTTAAGTAAATAACAAATTTTGTCGCCTGAGAAAGTCTTCTAATAAATAAAGTCCTGTCTGAGTCATTAGTAGTCGATTTTGTGATAAAAAACGACATCCATTTGTTGTTGATTTCGTAAAAAACGACAACCATTCATTGACAAGTAGTCAAGATGTAAATTTGTTTTTAAAATTGTTTATAAAACAAACAATATTGTTTTCTGATAAAGTATAATAATGGGAGGATTTTGCCAAATAATTTGAAATTGATTTCGTCGAAAAAAAGGAAACTGCCGGTTGAAAATTGACGAAAATCTGTATTTGTTCATCAAAGTTATTTGAACAATTAACAAATATTGTCATTTGTCAAAGACTTCTCATTAATAAAGTTCTTTCTGAGTCATTGGCAGTCAATTTTGTGATATAAAACGACATCCATTTGTAGTCGATTTTGTAAAAAAACGACAACCATTTGTTGACAAGTATTCAAGTTGTGAATTTGTCGATAAAATTGTCTATGAAATGAACAATATTGTTTTCTGATGAAGTATATTTATGGAAGGATTTTTCCAAATAATTTGAAATTGAGTCCGTTCAAAAAATGAAATCTGCCGGTTGAAAATTGACGAAAATCTGTATTTTTTCATTAAAGTTATTCAAAAAATTGCCATATATCGTCGCCTGACAAAGTATTCTAATGAATAAAGTCCTTTCTTTTCATTTTTTACTGATAAAGTATCATTAGAAAAGGACTCTTCCAAGTAATCTAAAAATGATACCGTTGAAAAAAACCTAATCTATCGGTTGAAAGTTGACGAAAATCTGTATTTCCTAAAAAATGTACTTAAACAACGAACAGTTGTTATCAGATAATGAAAAATAGTACATATTATTTATTTTTGACAATTTTCAAAATAATTCTGTTAAAGGAACGAAGTCGTTAGAGCGCGAAATGACTACGATATGAATTCATTTATTGAATTTGTTTATAACATAACAGTTAATTCGAATTATCTAAAAATGGTAACAAAGCATTGTTTCCACGTATAAAGCGGAAAAAATAAAGTCCCCAAGTATTTTCAAATCTGAAGTAGCACTTTCACTTATTAATTGGTTAATAAAAAAATTAATCAATTTTTTTCAAATGTTGTTCATGATTAAATCTGTCTCTTTCAGAAACCCTTTCGGACTTGAGCGAGTACTTCTTTAATTTTATACCTACTATTTAAAATTGTTTTTTTTTTCAACTAATCTCAAAGGTACACTCAGAAACATTGCAACAACATTCAGAGAAATCACTACATCGTCATCTGGAACTATCTTGTTACACCTCCCAATTACTTTTCATATTATAGTTGAGGTTGTTAGGGAGTCTTCATGTATCAAATTGGAGCTTTGCTCTAAAAATTTAGTAGGAGTATTAATAGTGGAAACAATCAATCTTAAAGGATCGCTTTCCTTATGAATCTTTCTCAATTCATAACATCTGGCAAGAGACGAATCTTGAGGATTCAATCTTACCATCCTACATCCTTTACCAGGAGCCCTTCCTTTGTACAATTGTTAAGCATTCCAAAAGTACTATTTTTTAATTTTCTCAACGAATCTTCGTCTAATCAGTCGAAACTTTCTTCATTGTAAAGTAATTCTTCCATATTTCTAATATATTCAGACATTTCCACACGAACAGTGATATTAACCTTATCAGCAATAATGCAAATTATATCCGAGTTGTTTTTAAGAAAACTCTTTAATTATTGTAGATTCTTTATCAATTTCACGATCAATACTACTTACATACAAACAATTTTTATCAAAAAAAATTTGCAGACCATTCATCACACGGTTACTGAAGCCTTTACCCAATCTGAGAATATCTTGCACTGAATCGGGATTTTGACAATCTGAAAAATTTACAAATCGAGAGTCTCTCTCTCTCCTTGCTTGAAATTTTTGTGTGAATTCAAATTTTGTCCTTGAACGTTAGTTCGTTGATCAATCAAATCGAAAAGATTGTTCTTATGTTTTGTATCATTATTCAGAAAATTATCGTTAGGAAAAATTTAATGTTTTAGAAAATCATTTTTACTTGCAGTAAGCAAATATATAATTCACTATTCAGTTCGGAAATATTTAAATTTTATTAAAAATTTGAGATATAAAGTTCAGGATAATTCATAATTGACATTCTCCTTTAACGTCCAACATACAAATCAAACCAAGAAATTTTCGGAAATTAAAATAACCAAGAATCCAATTGTCAAATTCGGATCAAATACTTCAAAATGTCTATTTTATAATTGAGAAAAAAAACAATATAAGATATCGTTGGATTCTTGGTTCTCTCAATTTCCAAGAATATTCTCTCCTTTCTAATACAAACAAATCTGACTTAGTATTTTTAATGCCCTTATATAATTTCTACAATGATTGTTCTTCGCAGAGATGAAATGTTTCTTTTTGTTTTATCAATAGGCAACCCACACTCACGCTCACTGCTTTAATCAAACCACTCTCATCCATACTTGGCTATACGTTTGGTTGTTTTCTCCCAAATAAACAGAAACAACAAACGACGAACGTGTAACGATAACAAAGATAGTAATCAGTCGCACTATGAATTCAAAATTGAGAAAGCGTGAAGATAAATGAGTTAATTAAAAAAGTAGTAATGACAGACAAATAATCAGCCATGGTCTGCGAAATTATTTTGAACCGACGCGATGTGTGCATTGTGAAAATTGCGGTAATGTGTACTGTCGCGTCGCGTCGCTTGGTACCATCTCTGATACATACGCAGATAATAATGCCCATTACACATTCGCAGAGCCACATTTCGCGATCGTGCGATCCGAAGCGATATCACCGCGTTTTTTGTCAGCCGTGTTCGACGAACGGTAGTAATCCGTTTAATTGTAATTGGAATCTTGCCAAATGAACTGTAACCCGTAATCAAATGCACTCGTAATTTAAACGAAGTTCGATCATGACCAGAGCGTCTGTGAAATAAATACTTGGATAAAAACGTGTCTTCCATCAATGCGAAGAATATAAGTATATATGAAAAATTGGTTAAACAACCTCCACAGGATTCCTCTGGAAGCGACTCTCATCCAGAAAAATAGACTCTGGCTTCCAGTAGAGCCGCGGTAAATTACACTCGTGGCCACGCCCAACGACCGTGAGATGGGTGGCCATAGGGTACGATGGAATTACAATGAAGGGCTGGAGAAACACTCGTGTGTCTTATGGACACGGAGCGTCTCAAGAACGATAGCTTTCTGCATTCATCTCGGAAGTGCCTCGGCATGATTTTGGTACCCAGGTGTGGCTTCGAGGTCACGAACCAGTCATGGCTTTGCTCCTCCGAGAGCACCGATCACAAGGACAATCATTTTAAGTTAGTATTCTCGGAACAGTCTTTGCTGCTGGCGTATGTGTTCCCAATACCTTAAAGTCAAGATGAACGATGGCAGGCCTCTGGTCTTTAATAGGGACTTTTGTCGAGAGCTTGTAGTTCCAGTAAATTTGTCACTTCTCGTTCTTGATAATTAACTCTATCTCCCTTCGATCGTTCGGCAGGACAGGGTTGCAGCAAACACTGTAAAAGCGACAAAGATGGTAGTAAAGTACTCTTAGGCCGAATTGTCTCTGTGGACATAAGTTGTTTTCGCGTGAGTGGAACACCCAGATAGTATGTGTTCCAGGTGCTCACAATGTACATGACACGTTACAGAGCATATACATAGATAAAACTATCGCTGAGAACTTCTTGACGTAAAATGCGGCCACGGTATGCTAAGGTGTGAGTGACACCATCATGGCACGCAAAACTTGAAACCCTCCATGCCTTTATCAAGTTCAGATTATTTGAGGAAATCAAATGTTAGTTTCATCGAAAAGGACTGATCTTTCACATTTCTGTAAATTTTTCCTGCATTTTCTTGTCGAGCAGCTGTTCGAGGAAGTTGTTGAACTCTGCTTTATTCCCACGGGCTTTCAGAAGTAAGGAATTTAGATGGCTTCATGCACTTTCCTCACTCCTAATGTTAGTATCCAGGCCCGGGGTCTCGGTCGCCAGCTTCACAGTCTCGTGAAGGAATGCTCCGTTGCCAATTATCTCGTAATACTTGATCATTGCCAGGAGAGAATCACTTTCGTTTGCGACGCTGTGAGCTGCACCCAGGATAACTAAGTTGTGAAAGTATTGGAGATTTAGAGGTCCACACTTCTGCATATGCATGATCTCACGCGTGGAGATGTCACGGACCATGGGCTCGTGCTTTGGCCACGGAGTGACCCTAAACGAATAGAGTAGAACCCGGATGACAAGTATGTTATTCACGATATCTTGTTCATCACCGACAAATTGTAAAAGGGGGATTGGAAAAGTATTGTTACATCCTGAATGTCACTCTTAGGCACGTCTAGATATAGGTGGGTCTCTCCGGCGCTAAGGTGTCTAATACCACTGACCACAAACTCAGGGTTGTCGCGAACGCCAAGAAGTCGTCCTCGCTTCAGATGAACTGTCCAGTTTTATATATTTACATATATATATATATATATAATTCTTAAATAAATATTTAATGTATCTAATTAAAAAATTTCCAAGTCTGTTAAGCGAATATTGATCCGTTAGAGAAATAGAAACTCAGCGTGGGAGCACAAATATCTCATGTGGCTACACCCGAAAGCTCAATCTTCATGCCTGGCGTGGTTCCATATTACCTACGAGCTTTTGAAGCTGCTTTCAAGGGAGAGATGTATTGAACATCCCTAATACAGAGGAGCAAAAGCCAGACCCCAAAATAGATAAACATTAGCAGCTAGAAAATACTGGACATTTCCTAGGCTCATCGATTGCAGTGTAACCAATATAACAAGTTTTTTTATAAAATCCCTTGACAAATCAATCTCATCAGTCTTTAGATCAGTTCAGTTCACTTTAATTCAGTTCCGTTCAGTTCAGCACAGTACAATTCACTTCATTTCAGTTCAGTTCAGTCCACGAGAATCAGTGTTAACGTCGGTCAACCTCTATAATCGAAAACTTGCAAAAGTAAAAAGTGCGTTCGTTAATGTATTAAAACAGTCCATGTCTTTGTTAAATTATTGATGAATTCATCTATCAAAGTTCTACCACACTGACGTGATGGAAAGATTCAAAAGTCTTCCCTTAACGAATCCTCAACTCACGATTAACTTCTCTTAAAGGAAAACATCATCAGAACAAGATTTCCCGATCAGTAAAATCAGTGCTCATCCCCAGAACTAAAGGCTGAAATTCCACGACAAGTGTATAAAGATTAAATTTTGATTATCAGTTCTACGTGTTCAAATCTACCAGAAAGGGTGAGTCCAACTGAATTTTGCTATCTAAGTAATTAGCACTTGTCTTACTTGTTACCACTTTTTCATGCTGCTATTGTTTCTTGGGATGACAATAAGAGGACACTGGCAAAAACCCTTTTCAATGTTTATTCTCAATTTCTAAACTGCTTGTCATTCTACTTGATGGATCAAGAAATTTACCACTATCGTAAGATTCTTTTTGTCTCATTGATTATCCTCGACTCTGCTTCGGCTAATTTAGATTTTAATATAAGCACAAATCAGTCTAAACCTGCTGATCAAGAACGAGGAATTAAGTTGATAATTTAAGGTGAGTTATTGTTGTTATGACGCAACAAGAGCAGCAATTGGTTTTCTGGTATGTCGTGTACTCTGTTCGGAAAAAGGAATGATTTATTTTTAGAAAAGCATTATCACTATTAAAACAAATACTATATTTCTCAGGGAACAGATACTCTTGTAAAAATCTCATTCTTTCTCTCTCACGATGTTTCAAAACGTGGAGATTTGATGAAAAGTGGCAATTTCAAATTTTACGTAAAACTAATACCTTCTCATTAGAATAAGAATGTGAAAAAACGAGAAAGAAAAAGAAGACAACTTCCAAACACCTTTTCTTTTTTTTTCTCTTGTCCATCTATATTCTCATTCTAAATGAGAATGTATTAGTTTTATGTAAAATTTGGCTTTGTAGACTACCTGTAGTACCATATGAGCACGATAACTTTCGAAAAACTGATCAGATTGGATTGAGCTGTGGCACCTTTTTTAAGACCTAAAAAGAAAGAACGAGATCGTTAATCAGCCATTTTTGACCAGCGGTTCTGGTTTCGTCCAACAAAAAATGATTTTAAAAAATAAAAAATAAAATTTCCCAGCAAACTATGCAAGATGCAAAAAAAATGTCAGGGAACAAACTTTTTCATTTCAAAAAAATCTACAAATTTGCTTTCGACCATTTTTTTATTAGATGAATGGTTTTTGTTTTAATCGAGAAAAATGTTATTAGAGATAACAAATTCCATTTTTCTAGCAAAACTATGCGAGGGACAAAAAAAATTTTGAGAAGCGATACTGTTCATCCCAAAAGGATCTAAAACTTTAATTGAAACAGTTTTTTGACAAGACAAACGGTTGTTGTTTTAGACGTGAATAATGTTATTAAAAACTAAAAATTTCATCAACAAAACATGATTTAAGAAAATATTCCGTTTGTACAACAAAATGAGTTTGGGATGATAACAAAAATTTTTTCGTGATAACAAAAACAGCTAAACAAAGTGGTTTCGTTGCGATTACGAAATTCTTGTTAACAGTGCATGCAAAAAATCGAGCGCGAATATGATGATAAGAATGTTTTAAGTAGAAATTCCGAAAATTTGTAATGTAAGCCGCTGTTGGTATGCAATATAGACCCCATCAAAAATTAATTTATGTTTGGTACTTTAGCTTGAGTGTGCGAATATAAGATAATTTTTAATGTGATCGATACTGCATACCTGTAGGTACGTAAATTATCACAGTATACAGATTTACCATTTACCCGAATTAGAAGAAAATTCGCTTCAAATTAACGAGGAAAATAAAAATATTTTGGGATTATTTTACTATTTTCAGTATTTTAATTTCAGTGTGCGTACATAAGATTATTATTCCTGAGATCTATATTGCACAGAAGCTTATATTGAAATATTATACAACTACTTCCTTACACCCGGATCGGAAAAGAAATCATTAGCCAGGAAATAAGGAGAAAAGTGCAACTTTTTGCGATTTTCACCATTTTTTGGTACGTCGCCTACGTATTTCAATTTTATCCCGTATATTCAAAAAGTTCTTTTTCAACTAATTCTAGAGGTATACTGTCAAACATTGCAGCAACAACCAGAGAAGTCATTTCATAGTCATCCGGAAGTATTTTATGGATTATAATTCTTTTAAATTCCCATCTATCTTTTCTTTTGTATTTTGAGGTTGTTAGAGAGTTTTTAAAGACAAAATCGAAGTTTTTTTCTAAAAGTTTATTAGCAGTGTTAACAGTTGTAATGACCCACCTCAAACGATACCTTTCCTTATGAATCTTTCTCAATCTATAACATCTAGAAAGAACCAAATCGTGAGTATCAGTAACCTTCCATCTTATATTCTTTCCTGGAAGCCCTTTCTTTGTTCATTTTCCAAGCGTTTTAGTAATACTATTTCTTTATTTTGTTAACGGATTTTCATCTAATTTCTCAAAACTTTCTTCATTAAAAATTAATTTTACCATGTCTCTAATATATCATATTATATTTTAATGGAGAATTGGAGACATTTAAGAGTGGACTGCTCAAATTTTATCGTTGGATTTGTAGAATAGCGAAGTATAGATTCAGTTACCTTTCGGGAAAAGTGTGGAGAGCTGTGCACAGAATTACATAACTCAGTGTCAGCTTTTGTGTAAAAGGAAGAATTTACAGTCTTGTGAAAGTTCAATTATTCAAATAAGTGGTAAAGCTGAGGATGCAGACAATCACTCGTCTGATAAAGTTGAATCTTATGCAGCGACCATGATTTCAGGCATATAAATAGAAGACTGAGGGAGCATTTATTGACTTTTAACGATGTTGAGGAGACAATGGAGACGTTCAGTGGTGATTATTCTGTGAATGTAAAAGAGTCGTTGAATGAATTTGATGAGTTGGCCGCACTTTGCGATTGGTCAGACATCCAGAAAGTGATCTATGCGAAAGAACTCCAGAGTGACCCCGCGAAGTTATTTATGAACTTCGAAAAGAACACTAAAACGTGGACTGTGTTCGAAAAAGCATTGAAAGCAGAATTCTTTCAGCCAGTGTATATCCATCAAATCCACAAAAAGTTAAGCTAAGTCAAACGCGCAAGGCATCGAATGAAACATTCAAAGAATACATTTATAAAATGTTTGAAATTGCTGGTCCTGCTAAGATTGAAACAGCAGCGGTGATAAAATGCATCACTGACGATATTCAATATGCAGAGGTAAATAAACAAATTCTCTGCGGTTCCGCCAGTCTAAAGGAATTAGAGACGAAGTTAACATTGTATTAACCAATGAAGGAGAAAATGAAAAGCCACACCAACGAGCAGAATAAAGACGGAGAAACATTGTTACAACTGCAAAGATAAGAACCACATCAACGCGGGTCGCCTGCTAAAGTCAAAAATAAGAAAGTTTTTTACGTGCATCGAGTTTCGGTATGTTGCGCCGGAATGCTTCTACAAGAAAAGTTCAGCGAAGGACTCAACGAAATTGGTTTGTAATGTCACGTTGGCTGATAACGGTAAGCCTCATACTGTTGCTGAAATTATTAAGAATGAATTGTGGACGCTGCTTGATACAGGTTCAGATTTGATTCTAATTCGCGTTCAAAATTATGTAAAGATCGGGGAACCTCAGTTATCGGTAAGATCATTAAGACTCAAAGGAAAAGGTGCAGATAATATAGCATTGGGTAGTTTTTTAGTAGAAATAATGGTTAGCGGAGAATTTGATCTTTTCAATGACGAAGATGAATTGGATCTAACTTACATTGCCAGTCCCGAATATAGAGAAAAAGTAGCACTGATTCTGCATGATTAGAAGTCCGTTAAGCATCGAGATGTTGAAGTAAAGACTAACATTATTTTAAAAGACGATGATCCAGTGTATTAAAGAGCGTGACGGCTGTCAGCAACAGAAAAAAAGAAGCAAACGCAATAATAAAAGAATGGTTAGAATCAGATATTATACAAGCATCAGAATCTGGAAAAAGCAAGTCCCATCATGGTTGCTAAAAAAAAACGCTTCTAATAGGCTGTGCGTAGATTATAGATTGCTTGGTAAAAAAATTGTGAGTGATCGCTGTACTCTTCCGCTTGTTGAATATCAATTAGATTCTCTACAGGGTTTGAGAGTTTTTTGTATGCTAGATTTGACAAATGGATTTTTCCATGTGGACGTGGAAGAAGGGACGCGAAAATGTACTGTTTTCTTAGTTCCAGACGGTCATCACGAATTTTTAAAGGTACCTTTTCGTCTTTGCAATTCGGAGACTATATTTGAGAGGTATGTAAATGCAATATTTAGAGACTTGATTGCAAAAAAACTTGTGTTGACTTACACTAATAATTTAATAATACATTCCATGGATCACGAGACGAGTGTAAAACATTTAAGGATTGTATTAGACAGAGCAAGTCAATTTAAATTAAGATTCAATTGAAGTGAATGCCATTTTTCAACAAACAAAAATAGAATGTCTTAGGCATGTCATCGAGCCGGAAGTATTAGTCCCTCAAAAGATAAAACTTAATCAGTAGAAAATTTTTAAACGCCCACGTGTGTCAAAGATGTCTTTCAAAGTTTTCTGGGTTTATGCGAACATTTTCGAAAATACATTCCAGGATTTTCAGTTATTACACGTCCGTTGACTAATTTATTGAGAAACGACATTAAACTCAACTATGAAGTAGATGAACAACAAGCGTGTCAGTTGCAAATTTGGAAGAATCGAAATTTTACGATCTATTCGGACAAATGATTACAAAAAAATTGTTATGTAGCCATCACATTTTAAAACTGTACAGAGTAGGAATGGAAACAGAATTGCATACAGATGCATCGATGCATGGATACGGAGCAATTTTAGTGCGGCGAAATATAGAAAATAATACGTTTCACCTAGTATATTATGCAAGTGAGAGACCCACCTGAAGAGGAAACGCTCCCTAAGTATGAGCTTGAATTTCTTGCGATTTCAAAAGCATTAGCGAAATTTGGAGTTTACTCTTGGGATATTGCATTTGAGATTCTGACAGATCGTTAAGCTTCTGTGATGAACATGATCAAAAATAATTTTTGTTGAAGTTTCATGGCGAGTTTCACGGTCCATATCGCATAACTGGAATCATGCGTAACGACCGCTACGGAGTCAAAAACGTTGTCTAACACAAAAGGCCAAACCACACAACATCATCGGCAGAACATATGAAACCATGGATCGATGGGTCCAGTGATGAGTCATCTGAGAGCGATGGTGATGACAATATCTTAGGTCAGATTTTAATGCAGGATGGCCGAGTGTAGTACCACGAAGTATAGATTTAGTTAAAGACTGTTACATATCGTAGATTTGAGAGGGTATAAGTATTCATAACATCTGCCGAACGAATTGACCACGTCAACTAAACACCCTAGAGACTTGTACCTGTTTTATTTTTCGATTATATAAATGAAGAATGTTTTTTTGCACTAATTTACAAATTCGATGAAAACACCACAGATTATTGGTTTGTTTCAATTTCCATGAATATTGTATTCAAATTTTAATGCTGGAAGTTAAAGAAAAAGTTGTAAAATGTTGTAAGATAATGAACATTTTTAATAGTGTATATATGTATATGCGCGAGACTTCATTTTACTGGTTTTAGTTTCAGATATTTCTTATTGGCCGTTAAAAGGAATCGATTTGCACTGGCTCCTCTCAAAGTGACCGATATTCCCTCAGAAATGTGTTATGTGTAATGGTCTGTAAAGCTGGTAAGGAGTCTTGCGTTACGAGAAGTTGTAAACATCCTTTAATCTGAGTTGGAAGTGTAATCCACTTTACGTGCTGTAGAAATGTTTGCTTCCTCTGATTAAATCTGGGCTAGATCGGCAAATAAACAATTAACTCTTCTTAGGAAAGGGAAAACAAATCTCTGATGTGAATCAGTTATAGGATTGTGTTTAAGTACGGGATGTAAGCCCACAGGGTTTTGCGGTTTATGAAAACAGACTATATAAGCTTACACGACCACTGTGTGGATCGAGGTGTATGTACATTAAGAAAAGCCGATGTCCATTTTCCGTAAAGGTGAAATCCGATTACACGAGGAGAGTGTTTTCGCGTGGTACCCAGCAGCTGTCTTGTATCTTGGAGTCCACCCAACGCAGCGCAGTAACAGTGGCGATACAAGAGAGACAGGAAACGCTATCGCGAGCCATAATTAAATCGCGAAGCGTCGTTTGTTTCTGTTGGTTTGCCAACTAACTAAACGGCAACTACCTTTATTGTCGCTGAGAATCGAGGCTATCGAGGCGGGCTAGGCGTCGGCAATATATCCGATCGAATATCCAACGAGCGTGGCTCAATGGGGCCATCCACGATCAAAAGCCGCGCATGCAGGATCTCCCTGGATAACGGCATTAATTGAATCGCTATCGGACGTGCCGTGGTCCCGCGTTATTCTATTACAGGAGAAGCCATTGTCTTCTATGGTTTATAGTCCCCCAAAATTCACGAGTGAGATAGTTGAATTTTCCCCGCGACAATTTTGCGGTCAATCGATCGTTCGTTCACTCGACACTCCCATCTTTTACGAAGACATTACACCGAGGCGACCAACCAGGGCCAACCACAACCATCTTTTCCGATACACACAAACACAAATACACGAATGGCTTAGCCTTTCCTAATCAATTCCCATTCTGTTCCTGTCACTACTCAGACTATGATCCTTTGTAGTCGGTAATCAGAAAATTTTTCCAAAACTGTAGCGACTTTCCCAGACTTTATTATATCAAAAATGAACTAGGTGTCGTTACGGTACCCTTATCACAAAAAAAACCAGAGATGAAATTCATATCGATTCCAGGTGAGATATTCGCTGCAACAATAAAAACCTTACCCGTTGAATTGCACATAATCGGCTTAATGAGAAAACTTGGTAGTGCTCGTGAATCACAAGAAACATTATCAAAGAATTTAGGAGTTGAAAAAATTATGAGAAATTTTTTTCAAAACTGTAATAACTGTCCCAGACACTAACATATCAAAAATAAATTAGACGATGTTTCGCTAGTGGACCACTGTGCTCATCAGGCATATTCTAAATACAGACAAATTACACATCATTAAGAGATAAATTGTGTACAATAATAGCAGAAATACTTTTACATGCCTCTGACGTCACATTTTGCCGTCCATGGACGGTAATGAGAACATTGTCGTCCGCGCACGGA
>JAUMHM010000004.1:12950509-12968261 GCA_032362435.1 Melikaiella ostensackeni
TTCGCCTCGGAGCTCAACTTTATACGTGTGGTGCAAAACTCGTGTTTTTCCGCAGCGGAGCACAATGTACTATTTTAATTGAAAAAATGAAATTTCAATCAAGAAATAAACGACTTTTCAATAAAATATTAAAATTTTCAACCAAACAGTTGTATTCTTTATCAAGAAAGATTAAATTTCTACCAAAGGAAATAAATTTTCAAATCAAAAACACGAATTTTAAACACAAGAGTTGAATTTTCAACCTAGAAAGAATTTTCGGCCAAGAAAGAAAAAAAATCAACCAAATCGTTGAATTTTCAAGCCAAAAAGACGAATTTTCTCGAAAACAGTTAAACTTTTAAGTCGAAAATATGAATTTTCAACAAAAAAGTTCATTTTCAACCAAATAGTTAAATTTTTAACAAAATAGTTGAATCCTCAACCAAAAAAGGTTAATTTTCTACCGAAAAGTTGCATTTTTTGATTAAAAAAATGAAAAATTTATACCAAAAGATATGAATTTTTAAACCAAAATGATGAATTTTCAATCAAGAAAGATTTTTCAGTCATGTAAGAAAAAATATTTTAACTGTTAAAAATTCAATTTTCTTCGATTTTCAGCAGTTGAAAATTCAACGATTGGAAATTCATGAAAAAAGCGAATTTTGTATTAGAAGTTTTATATTCACATAATTTTACACGAAAATTTAATGAATAAACATTTCAATTCTTAAGGAAAAATTTGAAAAATGTCTTTTTGGAATTCACATTTGAAGGAATGCTACACGCGGGAATATAATTAAAAAGAAGAAAAATAATAATTTAAAAAAAAATAATTTAATAATCACATACCTTGGATACTATCTATATTTTTAATTATAAATCAAAATCATTTTCAAAAATATCTCCTTTAAGAATCTGATTTTTCAAAAATCAGGATTGATTTGATTAATCAATAGTTATTGAGCCTTAGATTGCTTTTTTAAATAAATGTTTAGTGACACCAGAATCTGAAAATCATGAAATCGGCTTTGGAAGAATCGAATTTGGTATGACGTGTCACTGACACGTGAATTTACAGTGACTTGCTGTCTCTTGATTAGCAAACAATATCTGTTTTCTACGTTGGCTATTGTGATCCGATTTCTGGTTGTCTGAACTCCAAGTTTAACAGAGAAATGGTGCGTAGATGACAACTCGAAATAACGCTCACCTTTGACCCACATTGGAATTTTATTTATAATATTTTATTTTAATTCTAAAACCAAAATTAGAAAAATATTTAAAAAAAACTTCATTCACGCATCAATAATACGTTAATTACGCTAATAATAAAAATAAAATCTGGGTCAAAATTAATTCAATATTCTTGCTCTAATTCTTTTCAGTGAGTGAAATTAATTTTTTTTTTATAAATTTAAAATCATGAAGACACGAATATTTAATTCCATTATATTGGTTGCTCACCTTTGACCCACATTGGAATTTTATTTATAATATTTTATTTTAATTCTAAGGCAAAATTAGAAAAATATTTTAAAAAACTTCATTCACGCATCAATAATACGTTAATTATGCTAATAATAAACATATAATCTGGGTCAAAATTAATTCAATATTCTTGCTCTAATTCTTTTCAGTGAGTGAAATTAATTTTTTTTTATAAATTTAAAATCATGAAGACACAAATATTTAATTCCATTATATTGGTTGTGTTAAAGAAAAGACCGGACTTTGTATGGGAAAAATTGTCATTGAAGATTAAATCTACTTTCATTTGTGTACACCAAGAAAAGGTGCAAGCACCTCATAAATTTTCATACGATTCAAGAATTACTTAAACGATCGTTAGGGACTTGATGTTGGGCAGTCATCATTTCCTTCACAGCTAAATGAGTTCTCTTCCCCTTCCAGTGCCCCCACAAGACGTTGGAAAGGGGAAGGTATGTGACCTACATTATTTCTACACCTACATTTTCAAACTTCAAGCTTTGAGTCCAGTGAGGGGTAGCGTCGTTGCGCACTGGAAGGGAAAGATAACTCAGGTAGCTGTGGAGGAAATGATGATCGCCCCTTGATGTTACAATCTAATTCATAAATATGTAATAGGATCGAGATCAGAATAATTTTATTATAGCTAATGATCATCCCTCCCTCCTAACCCCTCCTCCTCCTCCTCTCACTGCCCATCCCTACCAACGCCCTCCATCCTCTTACTCCCCTAACTCCTTCCCCCCTTCCTACGACTCCCTTCTCACGTACACCCGTACCCCTACTTTTATACCCAGCCCACCCCCTATCTGTAACCCACTACTCCTATCGATCCACCCCTCCTCTTTTTCATAACCGCCCTCCAACTCCTTTCTCCTCTACCTACACCAATATATTCATCGTATCTACTCACTTCCCCTGTCCCCTACCTTTCTTCACCAAACCCTCTACTTCCTTACTCGTCCACCTTCTTTCCTCCACCCCTCAGCTCTCCTCTTAACTATTCCCTTCCCCCAGACCCATACCCCTCTTCCTTGAGCCGCCTGAACCTTTACTCCCCTGTGTGCTCCTTACTACCCATCTACTCCCTTCCCCTCCGTGGGATTGCAGGGAATACCCCACGTAACCTACTATTCCCTAATTACCTAACTTCTTCCCTTTATTCCCTATCTGGCCCTTTAGCCCCTTTCCTCCAACCGCCATCCTATCTACTCCCTTCCTTTCTAAACCTACCTTTATTTACCAAGCTCTCTACTTCCTTACTTCTCTACCTTCTTCCCTCCTCCTCTCAACTCTTCTCTTAACTACCCCCTTTCCTCAGACTTTTACCTCTCTTCAGCATGCCCTCTGAACCTTTACTCCCTTATCTGCTTTCCTCCTACCAATCTACTTTCTTTCCCTCAGTTGGGGTGCAAGGAGTAGATAATACTCAATACCCTACGTAACCCATGACTCCCTAGCCACCTAACCTCTTCCTCTTATCACCCTCCGCCAGCCTTTCAGCCCCATTTCTCCTACCATCATCCTATCCACTCCATTTTCCTCTATCTCAACTTCTCTTTGCCAAGCCCTATACTTCCTTACTCTTCTACCTTCTTCCCTCTACCTCTCCACTCTCCTCCTAACTACTCCGCTCTCCCGAACACTTACCTCACTTTCCCACGTCCTCTGAATCTTAACTCCCCCTTCTGTTTTCCTCCTAACACATACACCCTTTCCCTCTACCCTACCTTTCTTCTCCAAGCTCACTACTTCCTTACTCCCTCACCTTTTTCCCTCCTCCCCTCGACTCTCGTCCTAACTACTCCCTTCCCCCAGACCTTTACCTCTCTTCCCCATGCCCTCTGAACCTTTACTCCCCTATCTGCTTTTCTCCTACCTATCTACTTCCTTCCCCCCTTCTATAAACAATTTTTATTTTTTTTATTTTTATTTTTTATTTTTTTATTTACCGTTCTCTTTCTTTCCCCTATAATATCCATCCTCTGATCTAATTTCCCAATCTAAATCTTGATATTCTTGTCCATCCTCTCTCTCCGCAACCCTTTTCTAAATACTTTGGTACTTCTTCCTTTTTTATCATCTTATACCATTCATTATATTTTGACTCCTCAATCATCATCCATCTTTCTAATGATTGTCTTTCCCTCTCTCTTCTCCAATTCTTCATATACTTTAGTCCCATCTATTTTATCTCTATCCATATTTCTACCCCTTTTTTCTTCTTCCCATCTCATTAATTCTGTCGTCCTCCCTCTTCTTTCACAAACCTCCTTCAAAGATTTTTTTCGCTAACTCCCCTCCCTTCCCTCCTTCAGCTTCCCTTCAGACATCCGTGCCCTCTTTCCTGCTCCAGTACTTAATTCATTCCCTTGTCCTTCTTCTCTCGTTATACACCCAGGTGTTCTCCAATCTACCACTAGTGTCCACCTTGTATACAATTCTTGTAACTTCTCAATTTCTTCCCTTTTCTTCCATCTCCATATCTCTGCTCCATTTCCTAATACCGGCCATACTGGCGTATCAAACAACCTCATTCTCCTTCTCCAATCTTTTTTGAACCTTATTTTTCCTATTCCCCATATCTGATTCATTACCCCTGCCGCTTCTTTATTATTTTTCTTATATGAGCTCTGTGATTCCCATTTGTTTGCAAGGTATATCCCTAATGTGTAATAAAAAGTGGGCTCAGATGATAACCTTTTTTTCCTCCTCTCACCAACCAGAAACTATCTCCTACTTGCTCTGCTACCTTTACCCTGCTTTTTGTCTCTCAAAAAATTATCTGATTCTCTGTTTATTTAACCCTTTATTATACCCTCTTTCACCATAACTTCTTTTACCTCATTTCCCCTCTCTTCCTTTTAATCCTTCTATTTATCAAATAATTCAGAACATACATGTTGTCCATCACCCCCATTCCTTTCCTGAACCCTTAATTCGGTGTCTCTTCTTTTTTTTTCAAATGTTTCTTTAACCTTTCCGATAAAACAGTTACAGTTACCAGGAGCCTTCCCATCTTTCGTTATTCCTAACACCTTGACTATTTCTTCCCTTGTTATGTCCTCTTCCTAGTATCTTTCCCTTCCCTCTTTTCTTCCCTTCCTAAAGTTCTACTCTACCCCTCCTAGCAAATCCATAATATATTTTTTCCATTAAACCATTTTAGTATCCAGGTTTACTCTTCTCCTTCTTTTTCTCTTTCTATTGACTACTTTCCAAACCTTTCTTTCCGTTCTAGCCTTCCTGATAGCTGCACAATTTTTGGTTTAAAGGAATTGTAAATGAACAATTTTGAATTAAATATTTTCAAAATGAATACAAAACAATAAAAAATTAAGAAAATAATTGGTTAAATATAAGCCTTAAAAATGAGAAGATCTTAGAACTAGACATTGAAAATTGAATTATTTTTCATTTGACAATGTTCCAAAATATTGAACATTTCAAAGTCAACATAGAAAAAAGAAATTCGAATCGAATTCCAATTTAAAAAATTGCAATCATAGCGATCTTGTTTTGTATTTTGTATATTCAAGGTTGTATCTTTAAGTTGTCCGATATTTAGTTGAATATTTTAAAAAATGAATCATTTGAAATTGAAAAATATTTGGTTCAAAGATTTCAAGAATGAATAATAATTCTAAATGGAGTGTTAAAAATTCGACGATTTGAAATTAAAAAGTTAAAAATTGTGTTGTTTAAAATCGGAATAGATAAAAATTGAAATATTTGAAATTGATACGTCAGTAATGGAAAAAATTTTTAAACTTTGAATCGTTACAATTTGAAAGGTCTGAATTTTCATGTAGAACAATGTATTCTCAATTTTTCCCTCTCACAAGTTTTGATTTTTCAATTTAAATTGAAATGCTTGAATTTTCAAAAGTATAATTAACAATTTAAAAATTGTTATTTCTAAACGATTGAAATTTACTTGAAAGGTAATGGAAATTTTAAAGGGATTGAGTTTAAAAACTTTTAATATCATAATTCTTGGTAATTACATATTTTCAGTTTTTAATGAAGTTCGGATTCATTTAATTTTCAAAGTTCCGTAGGGAAACGTAGTAGTAGAAATTTGTTCATTTTTATTGTTTTCCATTTAAAATTACTTCATTTTGAACATTTATTTAGCATACTTCAATTTTAAAGGTAAAATTAATAAATAATAAATTTTTTTAATAAATAATAAATATTTAATAAATTTTAAAAATTGGAAATTTTTCATTTTGAACGGTGAAAATGACAGTGAATTGATTTTTGATCAGAAATCTAATCAATTTTAATGTTAATTTATAATTTTTTTATGTAGGTAATAACAATTTACGATTCTGGAATTCCATGAGCTTTGAATTTAAAACATTCAATTTAGTTTTTTATTTCAAATTGTCAAATTTTAATCGCTTCGAATTGAAAATTATTTAATCTCAAAAATAAAAAATTTAAAATTATACAATTTCGAACGCTTTTAATTAGACATACAATTTCATATCCTTCGAATTTTAAATGATCGAATTTTGAAAATTCTAATCTGTAATTTGTTCAGTTTTTAACTTTTTGAAATTGTCCTATTTACGAAATTTCAATCTGAGATCATTCAGTTACGAGATTCTTCAGATCAAAATAAAATTGTTCAATTTTAAACGCTTTGAATTAGAAATGGTACAGTATAAACTTATTTCTAATAAAACTGTCCAATTTTCGAAATTTGAGTCCGAAATATTTTCAGTTTTGAGAGTTTCTAATCAGAAATTTTTCAATTTCAAAAACTTTAAATTGTTCAATTTTAAGTGCTTTTATTTATAAATGATGTAAGTTCAATTCCTTTAAATTCCAGTCGAAATATTGTCCTTCTCTTAAAATTTTACCTGATCTGAAGTTCAATATATTTTTTGTTTCCTCATAGAGAAAGCTTTGTAATGGTAAGAATTTCGAAAATTTTTAAATTAATTTAATTGGATGTTCCTCAATTCAAGGATGTCTAATATAATGTTCTAACCAATTGTCCGTACGTGTGTGTGGATGTATGTGTGTGTGGGTGTTTCACACTTTTTTGTGAACACGATAACTTGAAGACGGTTGCACAAGAATTGATGAAATTTTGAGGGTTTATTTTCATCACTCATATCTGAAACTTGACCAAAGAATGTCTAAAACTTTTCATTAGATTTTTTTTAGCACTTCATAATAATTTATAAATGGATCTTTTACACTAAAACTTTCTTCATTAAAATAACTTGATCCTGATGCGAGGATATAAAAGATCCTTCGTCCCGAAACTAATCGTTTGACCTAAAATTACAATACATTTTATTGAAGAGTAAGGAAGTTATGGTCAATTATGAAGTTTGAGAAATCGGTTTTTTACAGTTAATATTTTTTCTTTAACATAATTCAAAATTGATGCCGAAACGGAAAAGATTCCTTGATTCAAGACAAATCGATTGACCTATGATATTAATACATTTTATTGAAGAGTAGAGAAGTTATGGTCAATTATAATATTTGAAAAATCGGTTTCTTACAGTGAAACTTTTTTCTTTAACATAACTAAAAGTTGATACAAGGATATAAGAAATTCATTGACTCGAGAAGAATCGATTGACCTATAATATTAGTACATTTTATTGATGAGTAAGGAAGCTATGGTTAATTATAATATTTGACAAAACTTTTTTTACAGATAAAGTTTCTTCATTAAAACAATTTTTAAAAATTTTAAAATGGAAAGATTCCTCGATTCGACACGAATCGATTGACCTATGATATTAATACATTTTATTGAAGAATAGAGAAGTTATGGCCAGTTATAATATTTGACAAAACTTTTTTTTACAGATACACTTTCTTCATTACCACAATTTAAAAAAATGCAAGAATCGAAAGATTTCTTGATTCAAGACGAAACGATTCATCTATAATATTAATACATTTTATTGAAGAGTAAGGAAGTTATGGTCAATTATAATGTTTGAAAAATTGTTTTTCACAGTTAAACTTTTTTCATTAACATAACTTGAAGTTGATGCAACTACATAAAAGATTACCTGATTCGAGACAAGTCGATTGACTTGTAATATCAATACATTTTATTGAAGAGTAAGGAAATCAAGGTCAATTATAATATTTGACGAAACTTTTTTTTACACATAAACTCTCCTAATCATTTCATTCCAAAGAATTGATCAAAAGATTAATACATTTAATTGAAGAGTAAGGAAGTTATGATCATTTATAATGTTCGAAAAATCGGTTTTTTACAGTTAAACTTTTTTCATTGACATAACTTGAAGTTGATGCAATTACATAAAAGATTCCCTGATTCGAGACGAGTCGATTGACCTGTAATATAAATAGCTTTTATTAAAGAGTAAGCAAGTTAAGGTCAATTATAATATTTGACGAAACTTTTTTTTACAGATAAACTTTCCTCATAACCACAATTTGAAAATAATGCAGGAATGAAAAGATTTCTTGATTCGACACGAATCGATTGACCTAAATATTAATCTATTCATTTAACGAGTAAGGAAGTTATGGTCAATTATAATACTTGAAAAATCGGTTTTTTACAGCAACACTTTTTTCATTAACATAACTTAAAGTTGATGCACGGATATAAAAGATTCTTTGACTCGAGACGAATCGATTGACCTATAATATTAATACATTTTATTGAAGCAGAAGGAAATTATGGTCAATTATAATGTTTGAAAAAATGGGTTTTCACAGTTAAACTTTCATAATATTTGAAAAATCGGTTTTTTACAGATAACCTTTTTTTCATTAAGATAATTCAAAATTGATGCAAGAACGGGAAATATTTCTTTATTCGAGTCGAATCGATTGAACAACAATATTAATACATTTTATTGGAGAGTGAGAAAGTTACGGTCAATTATAATATTTGAAAAATCGGTTTTTTCCACTTAATATTTTTTCTTTAACATAATTCATAATTAATGTGGAAACGGAAAACATTCCTTGATTCGAGACGAATCGATTGCCCCACAACATTGATACATTTTACTGAAGAGTAAGGAAGTTATGCTCAATTATATAATTTGAAAAATCGTTTTTTTCAGTTAAAGTTTTTTCTTTATCATAATTCAAAATTTATGTCGAAGCAGCAAAGATTTCTTGATTCGAGACGAATCGATTGACCTATAACATTAATACATTTTATTCAAGAGTAAGGAAGTTAGGGTCAATTATAATATTTAAAAAATCGTTTTTTTCCAGTAAAAGTTTTTTCATTAAGATAATTCGAAATTGATGCCAAAACGGAAAGTATTCCTTGATTCGAGATGAAACGATTGACGTATAACATTGATACATTTTACTGAAGAGTAAGGAAGTTATGCTCAATTATAATATTTGAAAAATCGTTTTTTCCAGTTAAAGTTTTTTTTTTATCATAATTCAAAATTTATGTCGAAGCAGAAAAGATTCCTTGATTCGAGACGAATCGATTGACTTATAACATTAATACATTTCATTGAAGAGTAAGGAAGGTATGGGCAATTATAATATTTGAAGAATCGGTTTTTTACGATAAAACTTTTTTCATTTACATAACTAAAAGTTGATACAAATATATAAAAAATTCTTTGCCTCGAGACGAAGCGATTGACCTATAATATTGATACATTTTATTGAAGAGTAAGGAAGTTATGGTCCTTTATAATATCTAAAAAATCGGTTTATTACAGTTGAACTTTTTTCATTAACATAATTCAAAGTTTATGCAAGAATAGAAAAGACTCCTTTTAAATGGATACGTTTTGACTGACATATTTGAATTTTCTTATTTTGACATCCTGTATGTGGAAGCAAATATATTTGCTAATTAATCATAATGACGAAGCAAAGTGCTTATCAAGTGAGTACCATAAAATTATAAATACAAACAAAATGTAGACACTTGAGATTGAATTCACAGCTAGTTTAAAATTTCAAACGCTTTCAATTCACAATGATTAATTATTAATGATTGTTCTAAAAAATTTTAAACCATTAGTATTTGAAAATTTGTTTAATAATTGATTTTTTAATTGTTCATATTTTTAATGTTAGGAAATGAAAAAAAAACGCTCTTCTCGCGGGTACATCTCCTGCTTCTTGATATTAAGTTTATTGACACCCTAACATTAAAATGAATTGTAAACAATTGTTATTTTGATTTTCAGGACATTTAAGAACGTGAAAACTTAATTAAAAATATGAAAGGTTTTTATTTGTTTCAATAAGAAAGAAAAATAGATGTTGAAAATGTTTTATTGAAGTAATTAAATTTTTGTTTGATTTTTGAAGGTGTTCAGCGCACCTGAAGGTTTAGATTGATGTCGTTGCCTTGACAGCAAAGCTTTCCAATAGGCAACTTTGCGTACTAGGAAAGCATGCGTCGACCTAGTTAGGGCAGAACTCTACTGGGGTAGTTTTCAAGCTCATGTCAGTCGAGCTTGCAAAAAAAATTAAAGATGTTTTAAAAACCCAAGAATTCTCACATGACCTCAATTGAGGACTTAATTATGCTTATTTGTATTTTTTAAGTGTTCCTTGTCACTTTCTAACATATTAACGTCTAAATTCGCGACTCCCTCTACATATGAAGGCAAAGGTGTATCAGGAAAACACGAGCTATAAGGGTGAAAAATAGTGCAAATTTCACGCTATAGGTGGACGCTTAGAGTGCACAGTGGGACAGAAGCCCGGCAAAACTAGCCAAAAGTGGAAAATTCAACAAAAAAAATCCAGTATTTTCGGTGTCTAGACATATTGAAGTAGCTGATAATAAAGTTTTGCACTGATTTATCAATTAGTCTTCGAGAAATCGTGCTTTAACTTCAAAACATTTTAACAATTTTTCACTATTCCAATAATCAAATATTTTACGAACTACAAGGAAAAACAACGAATTTGAAATTCGGTAAAAATTGAATAAAAATTGGATATAAACGCTTTCCTGCAAGGGAAAAGAATCAAATAACCTTGAAATAGAGGAATTTTTTAAATGTAAATAGTAGTAAATCATAAATGAATGGTAAGAATCGCACTGCTAACATAGTAAAATTTATGGTTTGTCAAAATTACTGAATGTAAAGCTTTGAATAATACTAATTATGGAATATTTTTGTATGCAGTCTACGATTTTGTTCTTCCTGTCTCTTTTACATTTGATTAAATCTCATGTTGGATAAAGTCGTATTCACTTAGTGTAGAATATTGAAAAAATGCAACAAATCCTTGCTTAATGTTTTTCTTTTAAGATTTCTTAAAGATCGAAATGAAATCTACTTTCTTATGAACTTTTTTTTGTGTACTGGAAAAGAAACACCCAAAAAGTTCACAAATCAAAATTAGACTTCGAGACTACCCGCTTTTCCAGCTCATTAGAGACAAATGTACAATAAATGTACAAACAAAAAGGAAAAAAGAGGGAGAAAAAGGAAAAAGTCAACCAAAACCAACCTGACAGTCTTTCTCTTTTCCTTCTTTTTCATACTACTGGGGACCGACATGTTTTGAAGCCAGTTTAGACTTCCTCGTCAGGGGTAATTTATAGGATAACTACAGTTATAAATAATGAAACATATATTAATTAAATTCATATATTACCTGAAAGTATAAATAAAAGATTTTCTATTATCAAATGTTGTTTGGTCAATCTTTCAATTTTCTTATTAAAATAAAAAATCTTTAAGATCAATGTAAAATTCACTTTCTTATGAAGATTTTTATTTTTTTTTAATTTTAATTTTTCTAAAATAGAAGACACTATAAAGTTATGTGTATCTGTGCACGGCAGCCTCTTTTAACATGGTAAAATGTCAAAAAAACAATTTTGACTCTTACTAAACGAAAATAATAGGACTTGAATTTTGCTCCAATTGTTACAGCAGCATGAAATTTCTTATATCGGGTCCTTTTGGCATTAAAACACTTTTTATATCGGGTGCCAAGAACTTTTAAATAATTTTTGTAATAAAAAAATTCGGCAATTTTTTTAAAATGCTTTATTTTTTCAATTAATTAAGATATTTGACTTTTTTTATTCTAGTGTGATACTTATCACTCTATCGAAATCTGCAGGAAAATTTTTTAAATTATGAAAATGAACAGAATGACGTCGATTTTTCTGAAAATGAAAAATTCTCATTTTCTTCAAAAAATACGCGAGATACAAAAAAAGTTTACCCAGCAAAGTTGTTCCCCTTTAAGATATGTACAAAGAGTTTCTTTGATCACTTTTCGATACTTCGCAAAAACAAATTGTTTGTTATTCAAAAAGACAATAATTTTCGAAAATTTTGCAAAAATGAAGTGATAAAAGATTAAAGTGCCTTTGACTAATGACATTATCTCTGAAAAATTGTGCGAAACGATACTCACGCGTATTTAAAGAGACAGAAAGCAAAAATAGTAATTTTTTGAAAATAATGCATATATTTGCATGCATATACATATTTTGAAAACGGTGGAAAATCTTGAAAAGTGGTAAATGAACTTTTTATAGATCTTCCAAAGAGAAAAAACTGTTCTGCTTATATTTTTCTCGTGTTTTTTTTATTTTTTAAGAAAATGAGGAAATTTCATTTTCAGAAAAATCGTCGCCATTTTGTTACTTTCTGAACATTTTTTACATTTTACTGGCGGATCTCAAAAGTCTGAGAGATTTCTCACCGAAATCAGAAATACAAAGTTTTTCACAATTAAAAAAAAAAGTTCCACCATTTCTTTTCTAACAAAAATTTTTGACGTCAGTTTTAAAATTTTTCTAGCGTCAGAAGGAACCTTTACGCCGAATTTCATACTTTTGCAATAATTACACAAAAAATTTTAATTTCTCTCCTCTAAAATGCAAGATAAAAGTTTTTAATTTTTTAATTTGAAGTATTCAAAACATTTAAAAGAATGAAAAATTCAAGAAATTGTCAAACAATTGTAACTTGTGCAACATTCCTTTTTATTTTTAACTTTTGATGATTATTCACCACAAAAGAATAAATTTTCAAATTCAAAAAACGAACAGAAGACACTAACAGATTGAGCAACTTATTTTAATAGGTACTTCTTTTGAATGACAAACCAATCCTGTAAAACCCTAATTTTTCGTGCTTTTTCTTCGTTTTTTGTGATCATCTCGAGAACCGTTAGGACTATCAAAAAAATGAAGAAGGTCGTTGGATTCAGCGTTAAAAAACGCATCGAAATCACGTCTTTAATTTTTCATAAAAAATCATCTATATCATTTTGCACAATGATAAATAAATTTTCATAAAAAAATTAAGTTGCAAATATTTTTTAAGTAAGAGCTGGTCGAAACAAACGGATTCCAGAATCGAATTCAGCTGAAAAAAATATTTCGGAAATGATATGTCGCATTCCACAGATACATAGGTCATTTTTATTGACCAGTGTTATCTGTCAGACTGTTAAATAAATGAAATGTTAAAAAATATTTTTAATTTAATACTGTCTTGGTGTTATTAAAAAAACCAAAATGGATTTATTTACTTTTGATTCAGCAAAAGAATATTTTACCTATTATTCATGTTCTAATGATATAAATTTACAATTCCTTGTTTACATATGAAATCAGATGATAATATTATAAATGAGTACTATATTTTCGATTTTAACAATAAAATTTTTAAGTTTTGTAAAATTTTATATTATAAGAGAAATATTGAAAAGTATTTATGAATTGTAGAAAATGTTGACATGTTTAAAAAGATTTTTATATTTATGTAAGTAATAAATCTGTAATCGAAAATTGAAATTTTTTTAAAAATTTATATTATTTTTTGGATGGACGTTAAAACTGAGAAGAAATTTTTTTTCGCCAGCTCAAGTATGATAATTAGATTGATGATATTACAAGCATAGAGATACAATCTAAATTTTCTCAAAAAATGGATTCATCATGTTTTTTTGGTTTAATTCTTTATTTTTTATTGCATTTTACGGGTAGAATATGAAACCGAGAAAAAAAAAATGTTTTCGCCAGCTTGAGTTTGATAATCGAACTGATGATACTCCAAGCATAGAGAAGCAATCATTATTTCAATTTTCTCAAAAAATGGCCAACTTAAGTTTGATAATCGAATTAATGATATTACAAACATAGAGAAACAATGTTAATAGATGTTACTTGTTGATCAGTGCAGTAAATATATACAAAGATGTTAATTTCCGATCTACTGATCCTTTAGTTTAAAAAGATCCAACTAACAATACAAAAAATAATCTGAATTCAATGATTGGTAAATTTCAAAAAAGTGGTTATATCAATAAAGACACAGCTAGATACTTAAAAAGCTACAATTCAGTTGCTCCAAAATTTTACGGATTGCCTAAGGTCCATAAACCGGAAAACCCTATGAGACCAGTCACTTCTTTTTTCGGATCTCCATTACTCTCATTATCTAAATTTGTTAGTTTACCCATAAAGCAAATTATTGGAAAAAGTAACGCATTCGTTAAAAATAGCTTTGATTTGATTGATAAGATAAAAACTTTCAACATACCAAATAATTTTAAATTGGTTTCTCTAGATGTAAAATCGCTTCTTACGAATATTCCAAAAGATTTGGTTTTAAAAAACATTGAATTAAATTGGTATAAATTGAGAAAACTGACTAAATTACCTGTTAAACAATATTTCTATCTTGTTGAATTTTGTATAAACAATTCTTATTGTAGTTTTCAAAAGGAATTTTCTAAGGAGAAATTCGGTACGCCTAGAGGCTCCCCGTTATCAGGTACAATTGCAGATCTGGTTATGGAAAAACTGGAGCAGGACGTATTAAAGTGTCTTTCTTTTGATTACATTTTTTTTACAGGTATGTGGATGACGTTATCACATGCGTGCATGAAGATAATATTGTTCAATTATCAGAGGCTTTTAATGAATACCACCCCAGAATCCAGTTTACTATTGAAACTGAAAATGATTCAAAACTCAATTTTTTAGACGTTACCATCATTCGAGAAAACAAAAAACTCATTACTAATTGGTACCTTAGAGACACTAATTTAGGTAGATATGTAAATTTCAATTCTAATATTTCAATTAAAGAAAAAATTTCAGTTATTTATAGTCTTACTGATAGGGCTATAAAATTATCTGATTCAAAATTTAGTAAAGGAAATATTCTAAAAGTTATAAAAATTTTGAAACAGAATGATTATCCAATTAAATTTATGAACAAATACATCAATAAGAGAGTTGAAAAAATCAGCAATATTAATGTACAGACTCAAATTAATAACTCACAAGCCTTTAACTACAGTAAAGTTGTGATTTTACCATTTGTTAACGATCTTTCCAGATCATTTACTAATTTATTTGAAGAATTTAATATTAAAGTCGTCTTTACGTACCAGCAAAATTTGTTCAGATGTTTTTCTAACAACAAAGATGTTACTCCTTTCTATTTAAAAACACACGTCATATACTGCATTCCTTGTGAATGTGGTTTGGATTATATAGGACAGACAAAAAGGTACATAAAAACTAGGATCAAAGAACACATAACATAACACATAAACATTGTTGAAATAGTTATTACAGTTGATTACGTTAGAAGAATGAAGTTGAAATGTTGAAAATAGACAAATGATACAAGTTTGTGTAAAAAAAATTAGCACTTATCGTCTTGTCGACGATAACAATAACAATAGTTTATCATTATACAAGTCCCTAAAAAAGTTCAAAAATTATTCATTGAGAATTGATTTAATTAGAAGAACAATGTTTATATTTTGAAAAATAACCACATAATGCATTTGTTAATAATTTTTTTTAAACAATCATGAATTATTAGGTATTAATAGCAAGAAGGCATGTTATTTAATCTAAGAAAAGGTGAAAATTTTTTTTATAAATACATGAAATTATGACAATTTGTTAGAAAAATGTCATTAACAATAATAATTGTTGACTTTCATCGAAAGGTGCTTGAAAATTACTTTTTATTCAATCTCTCGAAAACAAAAAATAACGGCATTTTGTGCTTCTAAAATTCGAAAGGGAAGATCCTAATCTTCATTCTGAGGAAAATAAATGTGTCGAACGTGAAAAAAAAATTCTTGATTTTGAAAAAAAGTGGTCAAATTTTCAGTTTTTTAAAAACGGTCACAATAATTCATAGACAGTAAGAAAATCTATCACAAACATATGGGACAAAATTTTGTTCATTCGATACGAAAGCAGTTAAGTACACTTGAAATAGGGGCTATCAGCACAAAAGCCAAAAATTCACCCTTCCCCCTCAATAAATTTTCATCCAATCAGATTTTTTTTTCTGTAAAGTACTGCTTAGTAGGACTACACTTTGTCTAAGTTTGAGCTCGATGAGTAAAAGTCATTTTTCAGGGTGGGTATACGTGAGGAAAAATGCTGCATATATGTATTAAGGAACAATTATTCTGCAGTTTGAAGTGTACACTGTACAGCCTACCTGATATAAAATGAAGTCGGACCAAATTCAGGAAATTATTTTCACACAAATCTGACAATTCTGACTCGGTGAAGAAATGAATTTCTGCAGATAAAATTAAATCCACCCATAACCGGTGATTACATCGTACAGTAATCTTTCAGCTTGTCTGTGAAATATTTCTTGCACTTTGTAATCCTGTAGCACATTACGTTCAGTTCGTAATGCCATCGCATTGGTTTAGGCCATTGGAACAAAAAGGCCGTCTAAAATATGTGAATTTCTTTATCTCTCGGATAAAGGTTGAAATACGTACGGCGAAAGTACTAAAGCACCGAGCGTGGCAATAATAGCAGTGCTAGGAAAAACTTTTAAAGGAGAAAATATTCCTTCTAAAATATTGAACTGAATTTTATAGTGAGTTAATATAAGGTATAACAATTATACTTGACTACTTTCATATATAAATGAAAAAGTTATAATATTGATCGACAATTTATACGTTACATACACTACTGTAAACGTTTTTAAATTTAGAGCAGTTGCAATCATAAAAGTGTTTTAAATTTCAAAACTTTTGTATTTGAAGTAAAATTATTCATATGCGATTCAGAGTTTCAAAACGTTATGTTTTCAATTAGTTTGAGGTAGAAGTACATGAAATTCACGAAGGACTCTGCTTGAAATTTAAAGCAAATATGATTAAAGGTTCGTAAACATATACCTTGAGCTGAATTTCTATAGATTTATTTGAAATTTCAAACACGATTAAATAAAATTTAATAAATATTTATCTTAAATTAGATAATAACGCTTGCATATGAAATTAAAAATAGAATAGGCTGCAACTTCATACTCATCTACTTGAAAAATACACTTAATAGTGTTTGAATCTTACATTAGAATATTTCGAAATTTAACACACGTATGTTTAAAATAAGCCTAATACACATGTAAATGAAATACCAAATAGTTACTTCGATTTTTGATACAATTTTTCATCAAATAGAGGTAGATACTTACAATATCAGTTCTTTTCTCTTATGAAGTATGCATAAAAAAAATGGTAAAACACCGCAGGATCCCCCTGGGAGCAACCACCGTCAAGGAAAATGACACTGGCTCCCAATAGAACCGTGCTAAATTACACATATGGACACGCCCCACAACCGTGAGATGGGCGACCACGTGGTACGATGTGATCACGATGGAGGGCCGGCGAAACCCTCGTAAGTCTTCAGGACACGGAGCGACACAAGATTGACAGCTCTCTGCAACCATTTCGCAAGTGCCTTTTCATTTTTCTGGCACACGGGTATCTCTTCGAGGTGACGAACCAGTGATGGTTTTGTACCTCTGAGACCACTGATGACAAGGACAATAGTGTTAATCGAATATTCTAGGTTACGAAGCAGTGATGGTTTCGCACCTCCAATAGCGCCGATGACAAGGACAATAATTTTAACGGAATATTCTTGGTACATTCTCCGCAGCTTCCTTATACGGAATTGATGCCTCTCCCCCTTTTTCTTCTTCTTGACTGTGATGTTGGCGTCGGCTGAAGCCGAGAATTCGATAAAAAACATCGTTCGTTTCTCTTTGTCAAGAGGTATGATGTTAGGCCTCGATTGTGCAACCTTTAGTATCAAGTCGAATTTCCAGTAAATTTGCGCAACACGTTCTCGACAATTGACTCTATCTCTCTGAGAGCGTTCAGCGGGACAGGGTCGCGGTTAACACCTTAAGAGCGACAATGATGGTAATAAAGCACTCTTAGGGCCGCATTATGCCTGTGAAGATATGTCGTTCCCGCGTGAGTGGGGCACCCGGAT
>JAUMHM010000004.1:12968361-12994324 GCA_032362435.1 Melikaiella ostensackeni
ATGACACCGGCTCCCAGTAGAACCGCGGTAAATCACACCCATGGCCACGCCTCACAACCGTGAGATGGGCGGCCATTGCCTATATATATTTAAAAAATATATATATATATAAATAAATATTATAACAGCTGAGTTTTGGTTTACATGGAAGGACTGAAATTTAATAAACTCAATGTACTTTTCTAGGAAATGGATATTAAACACTAAATGATATTGATAACCGGGTCGCGCACGAGCAAAGAATAAAACCTTTTTTTATAACTAATACAGTCGTTTATTACAAAAGAATCTGGCTACCAACTCTACATATTTTTGTACGCTGAATTTCCTGATTTAATTACTCTATCGATCACTAACTATATAAATCTTATCAAAAATTTCCCAGTTATTCATCTTCTATTCATACAATTTCATTATCTGTCGGCCGAAATTAATATTTTCTCATTACAGATTTTCCTAGTGAAATTAAACTTTTAATGTTTCTCAACTATTCTCTCTTACATAAAATATTTTTATGGGTTTCTTTCTTTTGTTTTTGCAATGCAACGCAATTGTCCTTCAATTCGGTATTCTAACAAGGATCTAAACTTAATGCACGCATTATTTGCCTGTCGCTAGCTATATTCGCTCAACCGCTCATTCCTATGAGGATATTGGGATGTACGATATTTCTTTATTTATGAAAACTCGGTATTCACCAAATACGATCAAAAACATTCTATAAATTCCTGCTGCTTAACTCGATAAAGAGTTCACATAATAAAAGCACGATGTTTAGTATCCACGAGATACGATTAAAAACATTCTATAAATCCTTAACGTTAACTATATAAATATTTTACATAAAAAGGAGCACAATGCTCAATATCTACAAGATATGATCAAAATACTTTATAAATCACTATTCCTTAACGATATAAAAGTTCAAAGAAAGGATGCACAATCTTAGGTATTCACAAGATACGATCGCAACACTCTGTAAATCACTGTCTCTCAACAATATAAAAGTTCATATGAAAGAAGCACAATTTTGGGTGTCGACAATATACGATTAATAACACTTGATAAATCTTGAAAAGAAGCACAGTAAACTTTAAATGTCCGGAATGACATTTGAGTTATAATTCGCAGATTGAAACTCTTCCTCAAGAATTTGGAATTTGTTACCTTCGGGTAGCGCTAACATTCAATAAATAAGACGTCAATCATCAAGAAAGAGAACTCATAACTTATCGTTGCATAAATGATGGGTGCCGCCTAGAGGAAATGTCTACCTCACGTATATTTCAGTCAAAGTGAAGATTCCTCGTGTCAAGCAAGCATTTGGAAGCTAAGGCAAGAATTTATTGGCATGCGTCACTTTAATTCGAAAATTATTTTTGAATGGCCCACTTTCACTTCGAACTCTATGATTTAATCCTCACTTTCTTAATCAGGGGAAGGAGTGCAACTCCTTTCTGCTATAAGCGAGTATTACTTCCTAAAGTTCGTTTTGACTGAGTTAGAACACTTTCTGGCCTAGCTTACGAAGTACAACCGTGCTCTACTCGCCAGTGTCCACATAAAACCAAATTAATTCAGGAATATCGTAAATTGGGTTTATTAATCATTCAGAAATTTCGATTATTTTTGTATTTCTTTCATTCACTTTTTAAATGCGTTCAATAATCCCGAGAACGCGTTCATAGCTCGCACAAGGATCCAAAAGATGCAAATTGCGAGAAAGAGAGTCTTTTATAGACCAGGCTGGGAAGTGAAACTTCCGCCTGCTCTTAAAGATTTCGTTCTTTAAGAGAAACAGTTAAAGAAAAAGAAGGATTCGATCTCTCCACCTAAGTCCTCTTTGAATGGAGGAAGGGGAACATTCCTTCTGCTCACAGGTTGCTCCTCCGCACCCTTGTCCTTTGAAGATAAGTTTTCAACTAAACATTTTTGATTGCACAAGTGACTTTCTTGAGTTTTTAATGTAAAACATGTTTATAAATTATCTTTTACTTTCCTCACTTTCGTAATGTAAAATTCCAAAATATATACATATATACATACATACATGCATATGCACACACACATATACATATACATATATACATACATATATATTTCAAAATTGGTCGAAAAACCACCGCAGAATCCTCCTGAGAGCGACTGTTATCCAGGAAAGTGACACTGGCCCCCAGTAGAACCGCATTAAATCACAACAATAGCCATGCCTTACAACCGTGAGATGTTTGACCACATGGTACGGTGAAATCACGATGATGGGCCGGCGAAACCCTCTCCAAAGAATGATAGCTCTTTGCATTCATCTCGCAAGTGCCTCGGCATTTTGTTGGCACGCGGGTATGGCTTCAAGTTACGAACCAGTAATGGTTTCGCACTTCGAAAGCACCGATGACAAGGACAATCATTTTAGCCGAATATTCTTGGAACTTTCCCCACAGCTCCCTTATGAGGGCTCGATACCTCTCTCCCTGTTCCTTCTCCTTGACTGTGATGATGGCGTCGGCCGCAGCCAAGGATTCGATTACGAACATAGTTCGTTTTCCTTTGTCAAAAAGTACAATGTCAGGCCTCGAGTGTACGATGGGAAATTTGAGTCTGAACTGGTAGTTCTAGTAAATTTTGCACAACTCGTTCTCGACAATTAATTCTATCTCTCTGGGAGCGCTCGGCAGGGCAGGGTATCGGTGAACAGCATAAGAGCGACAAAGATGGTAAAAAAACACTCTTAGGGCACTCTTAGATTTCTTTTAATGATAAATTTTTTAATAACGATTTAACTGCTGAATTTGTTTTATCAACTTTGATTGATCAACAAGATAATGTTCGAGAACAAAATTTTGATTTGCACAAGACAAAATGGCAGACAATTTCATCAAAGAGATGTGGATATTCCATAAAAATTTGTTATTAGTGGTTTTTGGGGTTGCGGATTACAAATTTTGTAACAGTAATGCAAAATTGAAGATTAAAGATCCAAAATGTTGGATACTTTCACAAACAAAGAATGGAATTTGCATACAAACTTGTTATTAGTTGTTTTTGAGGTAGCTGATTACGATTTCCGTAATAAAAATAAAAAATAGCGGATGCAAATTGGTGGACAATTTTAGCAAAAAAAATATGCAATTTCCACAAAAGCATAATATTAACTGTTTCTAGGGTCTTTGGTTATGAATATCCATATAAGATCCAAAACGTCGGATACTTTTACCCAAAAAATATAAGTTTTTCGTACAAACTTGTTATTAGTAGTTCTTAATGCCACTTATCGCGAATTCGCAATAAAAATTAAAAATTGGAAATGTCGAATGCAAAACGGCGAAACTTTTGTTGAAAAATCATGGAATCCGTACGAAAACTTGTTATAATATTTCTTGGCGTGGCTGGTTATTATTCTGGGTGTGAAACTGAAAATATTATACAATTACCTATATCGCGGTTTTCAGAAACAAAACTTTAATGTTATTTTATTATGGTTTGCAATGGAACATCAGTTGCACAAGGAACAAATCCAAGAGCATACTTGTGAATTCCATGTCAAATGTAAAAAGGAAAAGACCAAAATTCAACTTCTACACTTTAATTGAGATCTGGAAGACTTTCCTACATTTAGTTTATTTATATTTCATCGAATGTTATTTTTTGAGGTCTCCTTCAGTATTATAAAGCATAAACTTATCTTATATCATGCAGTGAAACTTATAGTAACACCAACGGGAATTCTATTTTAATTTTGGTTCTCGGTAAATAATTATTAGGTAACTGTTTCTCTCGCCGTCTTTCTGATATAAAATAGAGGTTATTTGTTCTGGATGCTTTCTGATAGTTATTTATTTCTGTGTTCACAAACGTTAGAAAAGGAGAATAATTATATTTTTGTGTAACTCCCTATTATTTATTTGAAAAAAAAAACTTATGCTCAGTTTGACAAAAATTTACTCATAACTTCAAACATCGCATGAAGTCACATAAGATTTTCATAAGGGCTTGAAGAAAGCAGTTCACACAATTCATTTATCAAAGAATTGTCTTATACTCTTTTAAACATTTCTTTCTATCTCATTCTTGACGAGTTTACAACACCTTGCATAGCCAAATTTTTCTCCACGTTTTCAGGATTCTGCCCTACTGTGAATTGATACTCAATAAGCAGAATTTCTGAAATAAAGTTTTACATTTGTCTAAAATTTCCGCAGCATGGATGCTGATAAGGGTAATATAAATGTTTTTATGAGAAAGTCTCAATATATTGTAGAGAAATAGAAGAATTACTTTGCAGCGAAAAAGGTTTTGACAAATTAGATGAAAATCCGTGAAAATGCTCAAGAGTATTACTTTTAGAATCCTTGATAAATGGAGAAAGAAAGTGCTTTTCGGAATGGATATAAGATGGAAAGATATTAATACTCGAGGCTCAGTTCTTGCCCGATGTTATGGACTGGGAAAGATTCATAAGAAAAACCATTATTTGAGATTGATTATTTCAACTAATAACACACCTACTTAATTTTTGTAGCAAAAACTTCAATTTGATACTTTGAAAGACTGCCGAACAACCTCGAAATACAATACGAAAAATCTGCCCGCTTCGCGCTCGTTATTATATATTCTTTATGTACAAATTACTACATTTGTTTTTGATTTCAAATGAAATAGGAAATTTATTTACTTAAGGCTCTATCGGCCCTAAGGAATACATTCTAATCATAAGATTGGTGCTCAATTTTCTGCGCTCACCGTATAATATATACAAATAACTAGTTAAAAAGACTCGCATGTAATGATATATTTGGATGTTTTTGCAATGTTCTTCAGTATATCTTTGGAATTCGATAGAAAAGTACTTTTAAATATATGGGATAAAATTAAAATATGTACTCGAAATGTCCAAGAAAGTTTCTAAAAGTCATAGATTCTATTATGAACTCAACTATTTTACATCTAATGGTAAATTTCATAAGCAAAAACTTGGTTTCCCCGTAGGTTCTATTATTTGTCCGATTTTAGCTGAAATTATCATGGACGATTTAGAAAATTCGACAAATTAGATTTTAATTTGCTTTTTTATTTTCGGTATGTGGATGATACCTTTTTATGTATTCCTTTAACAAAGTTACAGGCAGCTATCGATGCTTTTAAAAATTTTCATCCAAAATTTCAGTTTAAGTATGGAATAGAAAAAATTAATGAAACCAGATTCTTACACGTAGAATGAGTCAAATATCAGAATGTTAATATTACTACTAATCCATACAATCTTCTAAAGTCCATTCAAAATGGATTCAATAATAACTTTTGGTGAGGATCCTTCAGATAAATGTGAAAAGAGTGGTGTTGTTTACAAAATAACTTGCGAAATTTGTACGATGATTTATGTGGGACAGACAGGCATACTTCTAAGCACCAGCGTTGTAGAACAAAACGCGATGTTCGTTGAAAAAGTTATTATCGTAATGTACATTCCAGATATGAAAAGGAGTGTGTTGATCATTATTTTGATTGAGACAATATTGAAATTTTACATTACGAAAGTAATGAGGGTAAGAGAGACTTTTTGGAAATGCTGTACATTAAAGAACGAAAAGAATGATCTTTAAATTTAAAAACTGTGATTTAGAGAAATGAAGTAATGATTATGTAGGTAATTTCCTGCAACCATTAACTTTTGCGATATCACAATAATGAGAAGTTAATTACGAAGCACATGCAAATAGTTTTTGGTATTGCTAGTTAGAGTCTGATAAATTTTTATCGATGACGATCTACAGCAATATTCACTATGTTGAATTTTTGTTTTTTTTTACACGAGAGATTCGTATCACCAGTGACAAACGCGAGCGACATTTTTACTTATACATCGTGTATGGCTTTATAAATTCACGTTTTAATTAGTAACAGTAGAAATTAATATAAATAACCAAACAGGGAATGATTACTGACGGAGGTCTGAACATTATGTGCTCAGAGCAGTAAGTTTACGTTTGAGTATTTTCAGTGATAGTTTTACCAAATTGTATTTTATTACACCAGCGACAGAGAATCAGGGGACAGGCATTTTACATCTAAAAACTTAGTTCAAATTCGTATTATTAAAGTTTTAAAAATATTCATAAATTCCTAAATGTAGTTGAAAAATATATTCATAATCAGAACTTTCCGTTTATTAAAATGGTAGTGGTATAAAATTAGAAATCATTGAAACTAGGCCGAAGGAAATATTGCAAAGTCGACATATTGCATACTCAATGTTCTTATATTATCTTTTCGGTCTCTGTTGCTGGAAAGTAATTCATGTTCAGCGCTGAGTTTATCAAGCTCAAAAATATTCTGGAAGTAAAAAGTAATTTTTTTCGAAAGTACCTAATATAAAACTTCCAAGACATAAAAGTTAAAACTACCATGGAAATGCTCTTATGCTCAATGAGAAATGCTCAATGAGATGCCATTAATTTCTCTTTCTTCTCTTTTCCAATTCAATTTGAATTGAGTGAGTTTCCTTGACTGATTCTGTTTTTGTTGAGATTTGCGATTCGTAACGTATTTTTGGCGCGAAGTGTGTCACGCGTTTGGTTTTGGTCTTTAGTCTCATGTCATGGGGAGAGCATCCTGCTTACCTCATGGATTTTTAGTTGTTGGAAAGTAGCTTTTATTTCTTTGAAAGGGACGTTGAATGAACACTTGAATGTTGGTATATTTTTGTAAATATTTTTTAATTTTCGTTCAAAAAAAAGACGAGAGAAAAAAAAGGGGATTTGGGGTTCGTCTTATTTTTATTTTATTTTTTATTTTGATGTAATCTAATTCGAATAAAGACGTTTAAGAGAATGTTCTTCAAATTTGATCGCGACATTCTTGGATTTCTAGATTTCCAAGAGTTTCGTAGTTAAAAATGCATCTTGTTAGTACAAAAATCATTGTGCAGCTTTATACCCTTTTCGTCCTCTTGAAACCCTTTTCACGTATCGCACAACCAGCCTTCTTGGACAACAATGCGCGCTTTGAAATCAAAGATATTTTTGCTATTGGGCTAATTTCGCTCTATTTCAACGACATCAAAAGTTGACAATGAGAGAAATCTCTCATTTGATATCTGTCTTCCTAAATGTTCAATATATACATAGATATTTGTCCAAGAATAGCTCTTCTCAACGAAGAAGGTGTTGATCTCGGGATAGTGAAAGTGTGTGGGCAGGCGTTTGTTGATGATAAGATTGTTACGACATAATTAGACAAAGATTTGCAGAAAATGTTGAGCAGAATGGGTACCAGCATGAAGAGTTTGAGTCTTAAGGTCAACGTGAATAGAACCAAAACTATTGCGTCTGAAAGAGGGAGTAAGAAAACAGTATGCAACATTGCCTTAAACGAAGAGAAGATAAAACAAGTTGATAATTTTCTGTATCTTGAAAGTTTATTTACTGCTGTTGAAAAGATAGATGCAGAGATATCCAGCCGTATAAAGGAGGGTTGAAATATTATCGGCTGTGTACGAGCTATTACTTGAAGTAAAAATGTAACGAATAGAGCTTAAATTGCAATATATAATGATGTGCGTGTACCTACTGCGATGTATAGTAGCGAGACCTGGACGTAATATTGTTTGACAAGAGTGAACACTCAACAACGCGTGCTTCGTGATCAAAGATATTTCTACTATTGGACTATTTCTCCTCTGTTTTAACTGTATGAAAAGTTTTCGATGATCGATAGCAATGTCTAATGCAAAAGATGCGATGGCACTGAAACAAGAGTAGTCTGTAACGAAAACCACCGCCGTAGATAAAACGACCCATCTATCATTGCCGTTTTATGACGATGGTTATTTGGACTTTTCACTTTTTAATGAAACGAGATCGCTCGCTTCTATTCTCCATCACCCTGCTTCTCCCGCTTTTTTCCTCTACTCAACTCTTTTCTCGCGAACAATCCTCTATAATTTTACGGTATCAGAGAAATATATCTGAAACGAGGGAACTCGTAATTTTAACGCTATCGTTGTTTTAAATAACGTTCATGGTGACCGCACAGAAAGTCTAATATTCTCGAAAAGGAATGTCGAACATTAATTATTGTCTTGTCCTACTTTCGATTTTAACGGATAATATCGAACTTGTCGTGTTCATTATTATACATATATCCCAATGAAAACATTCAAAACAAACGTATCTTTCCGGTCCACTTGATCGACCATTGGTGTGAAGTGTGTTGCATCTCATTCTGAACAATACGAATTTTTATTTTCCTTTATTTGTTTTTGCGTCTCAAAAATGTTGAAACTCAAAACTACACCGAATTGGGTGTATTTTTGAGGATTGGCGTATTACAGTGAACAGTTGGATTATGGCGAGGATGTTCTTGCGCTGGGTGAAACAATTTACTTGAAAACCGGTATGAAGATACTCTTGCCTAATGGTATTCATTGAATTCTTAGTCCTAAATTTGATTCCAAATCCAAGAAAAGTATAATTTTACACAAAAGTATTGAAAATTCAATTTGAATAGCTATTCACTAAACAATCACGTGACAGACAGCAGCAATGTCAGGGTTTACCCATCACCAGGCGGCGCTCGTGAACATAGATTTGATCAAATTTTGGGGTTATGTGTGTGTATGTGTATGTCTAGAATACTTTTTTTATGATAACTTGAAAACGAGTTGAGTTAGGGTCATGAAATTTGAAGCGATTGTAGTCATAAATAATGCCCATCATTGAAGAAGCTGAGAGCCGGGTCAGATGAGAATACATTTTCTTTTCGATTACTACGAATATACGTAATGAAAAACATCCTTTTTGAACAAAAAATGATTTATCTAGATTCATTAAATTTCGTGAGAGTGGCAAAAAATGAATTTGAAAAACTGGAAATGTTTAAGATTTCTTATCACAGTTGTAGCACTTACTTTCTTATTCTTGTTACATTATAAATTGTTTAATTAACTTCGTATATCTCACAGTTAAATTAAATTCCTTGTGAGTGAGAAAGCTAGCAAAGGCAAAAATTAACTCTCATATAGATTCAAGAAATGAAAAGGTTTAATCATATTTTCTTTATAATTGGATTACATTATCAATGTAGTTAACAGAATATTTCAAAATTCAATTTCAAATTTACTCCAGAAAGTTCTCCAAACGACGAAGGCGCACACATGCATTAAAATGGCGATTGTTTAGCAAGCGAGAATTTGAGAATATGTTAACTATCAAATCATTTGCGCAATCAAAACTTCAAATCCAAGGGATAGAGTAGATAAGTATAAAAATCGTGAGATATTAATTGTAGAATTTTCTACAATGTCATGAGAATGAAAAGCCTGCAACTTATTATTATAATGCGAACATGTAGAGAAAAAAATGCGAGTCCATGTCAATCTGCGAAAATAATTAAGATTGAGAATTAACTACCATTACGACCCTTGTGAAAAGAAATACCAACTAAAGACTATGGTATAGGGCTTTCTAAAACCTGTCTTAAGCATTTATATTCTGGTCCCCAGAACTCTATGTCGTGAAGGCAGATATAAAATGAGGGGTACAATCGATACATACTAGAAAAATACTAAGTCTTGTTTGAATCCAGTCTGGAAGTGGTATTCAATTATTTTTTCTTTTTATGAGGGGATCAGCGGGGAAAAGTCTTAGCGCATAAATGTTTGCACCTGGAGATCTTCGATGAGGCGAATAATTACGAAAATGCTTCAGGCTGGAGTCTCAGCAATGAGGATTTGCGGGTATTGAATATCGCCCGGGTTAAACAATGGTATCGATATCCTCACTAATCATTTTTGCTTCCGGAAATCAATTCGCGATTGTCCCTTCGCTATAGCTGGATTTGGCACAATGATATGAGCAGCCTCTTTTCACACGCAAATTCTGAATATCTTTTTGAATTCTCTGCAAGTATGTTAAGAGTGGCTCGAAGGTTTGGCCCTCAAGGCTCGAAATGTACAAGTAAAAAGGACGAAGTCATGATTTCGCTTTTAGTTATCACCTCACTGTCGAAAGTCTCCCGCCCCACGTCATTCTCTTTCTCGAAAACGGACATCGCTGATAGCTGCTTCAATAATATGAAAAAATTTCAAATTGACGGGTGTATGACTTAATCGTTAACGCAAAAATTCACATCGATTGGACTGAATCGACAAACTCGCATTTCTGCTGCTGGCGCGAATATTTAAAATGATCAAATCTCGTCTCACATTACTGCCAGTTATACCAGACTATGTAAACCAAATTTTTCCAAACGCGGGCTGGTATATAGTTGATTTAATTCAACAAAACGTTTATATACATAGCTATCTCTATACAAAAAATTGCTATCTTTCAGAATTTCGTGAGTTTTTGATTTTTAGTTTATAAGCTAAATTTTTCTTGATGTTAGTATTATAGCAACATAGTCAGTGCCGAATTTATTCATCTTGACAAGATAAATCAAATTATGTATCTAAAAATACTCTATAATTAAATGAAGTTATATGTTCAGATTTTTAAATATTTCTGAAGTTTTTTGAGGAAAGAATTCTCAATTTTTGAAATAAACTGATATTTTAAGTATCAAATGTACAAATTTATTCGTTTTCAGGAAATGAATATATTGAACTATATCAAAACCTTTGATGACCTATAAATAATCAATGATAATAGGCAATAGCAAATAAATAATAAATGATAAATATTGAACAATTAAATAATAAACGATAAATAATAAGAAGAGCCTCGGTAGAATCGCCATTTCCATTCTCTCAGACTCCTTTTATAATCCAAGATCCTCTTTTTCATTCCCTGAGGCCCCTTTTATAATGAAAGAGCCACTCTTTCATCTCCTTAGACTCATTTTACATCCCGAAATCGTGATTTCTATTCATTCTGACTCATTTCACAATTCAAAATCACGTTTTCCACCCCTCAGACTCCTTTTACAATCCAAAATCCTCTTTCCCATCTCCTCAGGCTCCTTCGTGTACTTTTGAATTCCAACGTTTATGAGTCACGAAAACAAATGAAGGAGCCATGAGAATTTTCATGGTTCAAATTCAGATGCAACAAATTTCACATACTGTCAAGTATTTTTTGGGGAATTTTCCCCAAAATTATGGTAGCACAAATAACATCAAAGTTTTGTGAGTTTTCCCCCAAAAAAATGGGGAAAATGAAAATTTCTCCATGATATCTTAGGGAATATTTCCTACAAGTTGGGAAACATTCCCCGACATCATTTGGGGAATATTTCCTAAAAATTGGGAAAATTTAACCAACTATTTTTGAGAAATTCCCAAAAAATGTGGTAAAATACTTGACGGATTTCAATCAATTTTCCCCAATACTTCAAAGAAAAATCCTATCTTTTGTGTAATTTTTGTCGTCACAAATTTTGGGAATACCTCCCACAGTATTTCCGAGAGTATGTGTATATCCTATAAATCGTGGAAATTTTCCCTTATAATTTATCAAGTTTATTTTATATATTAATACATATTTGTTATATTGTGAAGAGATTAAGAAACATTTTTTATATTCATTTTCAGAGGTATGTGTACATATTTGCTATACAGAAATGACAAATTTAAAGAAAAATTAGAGATTGCTTGTGAAATGTACAATTCTATCCATGAATGTTCCTGCCTTTGCACTCTGATCTATTTTGGACAATTTACCACTGCTCTTGCGTTCTTTGAGGCTGATGTCCAAAATCACACTAAAAAGTAGAACAAAAAAATAATGCTATATTTGAAATATAGTTTTAAAATTATTAATCAAGCCGGGAGAAAGTGTGACTGAATGCGATAGTGCAGTGGTGAATTGAAATACATCTTTTTAAGGTTTTTCATTGAATATAAGTATAAAACGCACCATTTTTATTACATTTTTTGTTTTCATTTTTTTTAAAGAAAATCTTTAATAATAATTCATCCCTTTCTAATATCTATATTGATGGTGACTAAATTTCATTAATGGGATTGAGATTGAATCTTCCTATTCGACTAGGACCTTACTGATATCGTGCGATAGATGATTAGGGTGTGGTACGGTTATTCCATTATCGCATACACGCAAACGTTCGTCAGCAGCTCTTGACCCTTTGTCGGAAATTGGAAAGATAACACGGTGACCCTTATTTCGTAACAAAATTGAATGTGATTAAGTAATATATTGATAACTGAGAACGTGTTTTACAAATTTTTACATTTTTCAATTATACTTCTTACGGGATCTGGGTTTCTAAATTTAACTTATTTTTCAACAATGAGCTACATTTTCAGTCTTCTGAGTAGTCGTCACAGTATGCCTTTTGTCGTTGAAAGATGTGATTTTAAAAAAACTAGGTGACAAATAGTTAGCAAAAGGATAACTTTGATTAGGCAAAACATGTTTTAGGGTTTAAAAAAGAGATCATGAGGAACTGATTTCTGAAAAGATCAAATCGACCTTTTTTGACCATTTTTTCAAAACTCATATTACCTGTATATGTTCTCGCTGTATCGCTTGAAGGCACATTGTTAGATTTATCTCATTCCACTTATACTGCACGGAAGTTTAGAAAGTTTGGTTTATCTTACAGAAATATTTCGGCTCTCACTAATCCTGGAAATTTAACCATTTCTAATGTTAATATTGGGTGTAGAGGTGTTTAAAATGGAGATAGAAGATGATGCGTTTTTTCTCGAAAATCAGTATTTGGAAGTTCTATAAGGACCCTTTTCATATGGACGTACACGTATATTTTGCCTGAAATTTAGTATTTACTATACGTCAAATTCTCCTGATGAGACGATAATCCAAAAGCTAAACGCAATATATGAGAAATTAAAACAAAGTTATGAATTTTTTAATTAGTTTGTTCCGATAATTTTTCTCGAAGCAATTTTGGATAAATCTCCTTAAAAAAATATAACAACAACTTTCTAATTATATTGGCGTTAGCGTCAAAATGGTAATCAACTATCTTCTCAAGAAAGAAGAAAACAAAATTTCAATTAAGTCAATTAAATACTGACTTTTTTCGTATTATTTCCATATTATTGATCTCTTAATTGAGTGTTGTTGTGTTTTAACAAATATTGAAGGGATTATTTTTCATGTGAATAAAGTAAGGTAAAATCGGTTGTTATGAGGAAAAAGCCTCCTCTAGATCAACTTTTTGATTGTGGGCAGTGGTGACTTGTACTAAAGGAGGTTGGGCCGCCGTGGCAACTTGATTGTTAATTTCCGAACTTTTTACATTATGTTTATCCGTTTTTTGAAAGATTCTTTGTAGTCTACTCTCGACACAAATTCTGCATGAACTTTTTATTTTCTTCGCCTGGGGAAATGTTTTGGTATTGAAGCGGAGTTTGTAAAACGGGATTAACAAGAATTGTCCTACACCTGGAATTTAGTCATACCACCCAACAGAATAAGTTTTGACATGTGTGAAATCGCCTTACAGCCACGAACGATGGTGCATATTTTTGTTGCACGAAACGAGCGAAAACGACAAATCACAATTCCAATCGTGCTGATCTTTAGATAGCTCCTCAAGAGATTGATGAAAATACGCGGATATGCCTGGAAAGCAATCGGAGCATTTTTACGGAGATGAATGATTTAGCACGTGATCAAAATCATCTGAGACTTAATGAATCAAAGCAAAGAAGAAATAGTTCTTGTATATTTTGTAATAGAATGCAAATGTGACGAGGTTATCGATGAAATTTAGGGTTAATATTTTTGTGGAAAAAAATATATACGTACCGGAGTTAACTCGTGCTTGCCCTGAAGATTTGAATATTATTTGCTTCTCACTGAACGTCCTACTGGAAGGTTCACATTTCTTTAATAGGGCTTATCGCTTGTCTGGTGTCCAGTTGCAAAATATTCTGCAAGACCTACGCGAATTATCGTAAGTTATGTACATTCTTTCTTTCAGTCCCAGTACATGAGGACTTTTTTGGATCTGGATATTATAAACTATATTAAACTACAGTTTCAGACAATCACACCGGGACCATATTTTCCATAAATGTGTGCGGGGTCCTCTAGTCTGAAAACATTCATGGGGCAAAATGTGAGTCTCATCATTTCTATTGTGAGAAGACTTCTTTTAGAACGTTTTGTTCCAGACAACATAGGGTTGGCGGCAATAACCCGGGAGCGGTATTTCCAGATATTTGTAGCAGATTATGCAAATGAACTTTATAATCCCACTCCTGAAGTCCGATAAGTGATTTCATATATAGATGGGACTTATGTGTATATAGTCAGGAACCCATCGATTTCAAATCACTCAGGCAAATTTACTCGGTTTATGAAGATCGCCACTTAATTAAGCCGGTCTTAGTTGTAGCTTCAGACGAGTATATATTAAATATTCATGGACCCTACTTTTCTGACTCTCGCAATAACGACGCTGCCATGCTGAGTCATGAACTCGAAATTGATGCTAGTGGGCTGCGAGAGGTTCGAAAACGATGATTTTATCATTGTAGACCGCGATTACCGTGATGACCTACAGCTTCTTGAAAATCTTGGTATTAATCATAAAATGCCACCTCTCTTATGTCATGGACAAAGGCAATTTGATGCCGAAGAAGCGCAAATGACTCGAGATTCATCACTAAGACAAAGTGGATCGTAGAGGCACGAAATGGTCACATAAAAGCTGTTTTCAAGTTCTTTGGAAATCTCATAGACATTAACCATGCCATTAATATCGGCGAATTTTATCGAATTACCAGGGCTATTCTCAACAAGTATCGACCTTGCGTACACATGGCTAAAGCGACCATAGAATTAACTCAAACGATGTTACGGAAATCACGTGAATCTAACTTCGTCCAGGCCAGTGTTGAAATTGACAACTTACATACCAGGAATGATAGTTGAAGTCATCTCTATGAACACCAAGGACCCCATTCTTTTAAGATGAATATGAATTATCTGAAGGAACTGACGATAGGAACTTTTCAGCTGAATGTAGCAGGCGCTTATATCCAAGATAAGTTAGACAGGGAGCGAATGGAAGATTTGTAGTTGGACGAACTTCTTGATAAGCCGGATTTGATCAGAGTGCGAGTGTATTCTTGTTTCGGAAGGAAAACGAAATATCAGATCTGGATATCGTATATGGAAGATAACTTGGTTCAAGTAGCTGTTGATCTAGAGCTACAGCTAAATGACGCACAGTACACTGAACAAATATAAGGGTCCAAAATTGCCTTACCTGGCTATATGACTTGCGATATTGCTATGATAGGACAAAGCATACACTCATGTTGCCATAATTGGTTGAAACACTTCCCGATATTGCCTTTATTGGCTGGATCATACCATAATCTTGCCTTAACTGGCTGAATAATACTCCGATATTGCATTGATTAGCCAAATCCTACTCTAAACTTACCTTTACTCGTTGAATAATACTGCGATATTGCCTCGATTAGCAATATTGTATACTGATATGACCTTGATATTGTCTTGATTAAGTGCATTTTACACTGATCTTGCCTTAAGTGGGAGGACAGAGAGTTAGGTATGATCCTTGAGCTAGGCGCCAAACCGTTCACGAATGTCACTAGTCCTCTTCTATCTTTAGTGCAAACCGACATTTGATACAACACCAACGAAAACCTGCCCATTCATTGACCGTTAGATATGGATATCATCGATCTGGGAGTCCTAAACCACAATATATAAAAGTGACAGGGAGTTGGACAAGAACCCTGAGCGTCGCTCCAAACAGTCCTCGAGTGTCACTAGAGCTTCTCTTTCATTCATGAATACCGACTTTTGATGGAACACCAACGAAGACTAATCCTTCTTTCGACCATCAGACGCGGATATTATCGATCGGAGGATCCTAAAATACAAAATGTAAAAGGGACAGAGTGTTGGGCCTAGTCCCTGAGCTTGACGCCAAACAGTCCTCCAGTGTCGCCAGAACTCCTCTATCATTCAAGAAAACGAACATTTGATGCAACGCCCGACAAAAATCTGTCCATCTTATGACCGTGAGGCATGGATGTTATCGATCTGGGGTTTCCTAAACTACAAAATATCAAAGTGACAGAGAATTGGACGTGAACCCTAAGCGTAGCGCCAAACAGTCCACTAGTGTCGCTAGAACTCTGCTTTCATTCCTGAAAAACGACCTTTGAAACAACACCCGACAAAAGAATATCCTTTTCTCCACCGTCAGACATGTATATCATCGATCGAGGGGCCCTAAACTATAAAATACTAAAGCAACAGAGATTTTGGCATGATCTCAGAGCGTGGCGCCAAACAGTCCTCGAGTGTGAGTGGAGCTCCTCTAGCGTGCATGAAAAGCGACCTACGTTGGTACAACGACGAAAAACTATCTATCTAGGACACTCAGTCATAGGTATAATCGATCAAGGGGTTCTAAGCTGAATATTATCAATGGGACAGAGAGTTGGGCGTGATCCCTGAGCGTGAGGCCAAACTGTCCTCGAGTGTCGGTGGAGCTCCTCCCGTAGGCATGAAAAGGGACCTACGGTGGAACACCGACGAACGACTATCCAACTCTCGATCTTCAGTCATAGATATTATCGATTGAGAGGTCCTAAACTACAAATATCAATGGGTCAGAGAGTTGGTCATAATCTCTGAGCGTGAAACCAAACTGACCTCGAGTGTCGGTGCAGCTCCTCTCGAGAGAATGAAAAGCGACCTACGGTGGAACACCGACAATAAATTATTCATTTCTCTGCATTCAGTCATGGATATTATCGATCAAGGGGTCGTAGGCGAAAAAATATCAATGGGATAGAGAGTTGGCTAAAAAGTACTAGAAAGTGTTTTTTTTTACCCTTCTCAAAACAAAAGAACAGGTTTTAGATTGTTATGTTCTAGAAATCAGAATTTACTGAATAATTTCAATGATAATGTCACTACTAATCAGTGATGTTTTAATGCTAATCAGCGAAAAGTCATTACTGATTTGATTCAGTAAACTACTTTTCACTGATAAATGTTTTAAGATATTCCAAATACTCATTTTTAATTCGAAAAATTTCAATAAATTTACTTTCATCTTGCAAGAAAATGAAAATTTTTTCTAAAGAAACATATTTGAAATTGAGATTACATTCTGCTATCGTAGCATACATTACTACTCCGTATTTTATATCAATATTCTTAAGGGGTTATATCTACTTGTGCTTGAAAAAATAAGGGTAGTCTTATAATTGCTTTTAGTCAGGGTGATGAAATATTATCAGAATACACTAAAGTGTATCGATTAGTTTATGTTTCGAGGCAATCGTATGAACTGTTTTAAGAGAAAATCTCTACAACTGGGGGAAATATGGCCGTTGCCCAAAAACACCCTTTTTTATCGATGAGTACGATAAATCTAAAGCTGCTTATTTAAAATAAAAAAACTGAAAAGATTCTGTCAGTATACTTCTATATAGAGTTCGTGAACGAAGGGATTTTCATTTGGACCAAATTTTCTATTTTTTGGGGGAAAAATACGAATTGCCGGAACCTCGAAACTCTAACATTTTGGAAAAATCATCACCATTTTCGCAAAAATCGTAATTTTGCCAAATCCTTCGTTCAAAAACTCCGTATAGAAGTATACTAGTGGAGTCTTTCTGGCTTTTCGAATTCAGATGAGCCGTTTCAGATTTATCATGCTCACCACAAGTGATGATAAGAAAAAGGTGTTTTCGGGCAATGGCCATATTTTCCCCAGTTGTCAAGATTCTCTCTTGAAAAAATTCATACGATTACCTCGATACATAAATTAGTCGATATCTCGTAGTATATTCTAATAAAATTTTATCACAATGACTAAAAACGATTATGAAAAAACCTTTATTTTTCCAAGCACAAGTGGATATAACCCCTTAAATCTCTGCAAATGTATCGTGTAATGACACGTTTAGCAAATATGACTGATTACATATAATGTAACATACGAGTCATTTTAGATTCACTTAATTGTGCATATATTTAAAGACTCTATTATCTTCATGCCTTCAAGGACAAAGGCAGGATGATGAAATACAAACATCTCAGAAAAATAGTCTCCCCTCCAAACCATCTTACAAATAGTCGAATAATTTAGAGAGAGAAGTCAGAAAGCGACTGGTATATATACTGAAATATCCTGCCAAATATTCATTAACAGTTACAATACCATAACTAGAAAAAATTAGGGTCCTTGTTACTCTCGTATTCGCTTTAGCAGTTCTCTTCAATTATATTGGTAAGATTATAATATTATAGTAGCAGGATAAGTGGGATATCTTTTTCTTGTTTTTCTTTACCATTGTTAAATACAAAAACCTGTCAACAGTTCGAGGTTAGTTGGAGAGGTTGATCAACCATATTTTTACAATAAAAATGGACGTGAATAATAATAATTGCTATGTAACTAAATACTCAATTTATAAATAATACAATTTAAAATAGGCACACTACCGTCAGAGAATATCTACACGGTTTGCGGGAGTGGCATTAAGAATCACTGATATATCACGTGATTTTTTTTTTATTTTAAGAATTTATCGAATTTCGACTCGACGCAAACATGCCTGGACATTTTTAGTTATATCTTGGAAACACGTACATATTTTTTGAGTTTTATCGGCTTAAATTAGAGGCAAGATCTCAAAGATTGCGTCCTGTCAATTTCAGACGCAAGCTACAACTTGCCTAGATCATGACACGAGTTGAAGTCGAGGTACGGATTTCGAAAAATTTGAGAATTCTTTTCAAAAACTTCTCACGTGATATCTCCTCTTCAAAAAGTGAGAAATATCTTTATCAGGGGTCATTCAACGTGAAAACTTATAAGCATCCTGAATATTGAAAAGGATGTTCAGTTTTACTCTCGACTGAGTTATCGCGTTTCAAAGTCATCAGTGATTTTGAGTACCACTCGCGCTAGCCGTGAAGGTAATTTCCGACGGTAGTGTAATTTATTCAATTTTACCGTAACCTTTATATCAGATTCAATTTTTTGAAAATGTTCATTAATATTCTAATCAATGATAAATTTTGAAAGAAAGAACTTAATTCAAATTTGAGAGTCAGCGGATGTTTTATGAAGGGTACGAAAATGTTTGCTGATTGAAGCAGGGGACGATTGAAAGTAGGAAGCAGGAAAAGATAATTTTGGCATAATTTGAAACAAGAATATACTCAATTATTCAAAGTATTATTATTCGAAGAATGACTTATAAATTCCATATCACATTTACCGGTATTGACTTTATATCAAATCCCTGTAAGATTTATTCACCTTAAAAACTTTCTCCCAATCTTTCAGTTTGCATCAGGAATGAGAAGAGTTCGGGGAGGAATTGGCTGGAAGTTGCACCTGGAGTGAAGGTATATGAATTTTGGATAACTAGAGATAAAGGCATGTGGTACGAAAACATAGAAACGGGACGATACGGGACACATTCTGTCTTACATCGAGTCGAGGGCCTACAAACGTTCATAGAAATTAATGGTTTCATCGTTGGAGTTGGCGACCCACACCAGCCTGTTAAAGCAATTCGTGATCTGATGGGCCGTCCGTTTGTAATTGCCGAAAACGGGCAACGTAGGACGGTTGAAGAGTACGAACTGGCGGGATATGGTTTAACAGCAACTACCCGTATGCCAGCGTATGACGACCGCGCTTCAGAACTTTAAGATTTTTATTGCTTATAAGTTGTTTTCTGCAGTCTGTAATAAATGAAGTACATATTAAACTAATAAATCTCTTTACTTATTCCATCATTGTATGATAATTTGGATATGAACACAGTAAAAAAAGGATCATTTTTGTTGCAGAGCATTTTCCTCCAGCGATCATTTGACTCTCGAGATCATAATCATCTGTTCAATCGCATCATTTTGATCTGCTTTCAGGCTTATCTGTCAGCATAAGCAAAATGACCGCCAGTTTTTGGTGCGGATGTAATAACCTGAATATTTTGTCTGAAGGCGTGCATGTGACAACTAAACTCAAGAGAAGAGATATTTTGTCATCTAGTTTCGTTATGTTTTAACATTTCAAGTAGACTGCACGATCAAAAATCATGAAGACCTCGAATATGAGCTGAAGTACTACAAAAACTTCGGCCATCTTGGCTTGACTTGATCACACATGAACCTGCATCAAACAATTATGACCTCAAAAATCGATCATTAATCCTGGCCGATCAAAATGCTGTTGATTTCGGTATCAATTTTGTTGCATATCAAAATGATATTGATTCGCGTATTATTTTGAACATTATTTTTTACTGTGAAGTTATTGATGTGGAAATGAGAATTATGTAATAAACAAACGATGACACGGTGCATATCAACGAACTAAAACTGAAAGGTCTTCGCATATGAGATTTTCCTATCGATTGTAGTTGTCTGACATCCTACAAACACTTTGGAACCAAAAACAACAAAATCACGGCGGCGCATTCTGAAAAAAGTGATTCTCAATTTTTTTAATCGAAAACAAATGACATATACTTCATATATTTTGAAACCCATATAAGTATTGCCAATATATTTTTATATAAATATACTAACGAAATAATTAAACCATATCTTAAATTTAAACGTGAAGACAATTAAATTCACAGACAGCATTAAGCAGAGTTTATTCTTAGGAATGCGTGAAGCTGGAATTACCACATTGTCCTATTAACATGGCCAACATGCAATAATTTTGTGCAAATTTTGTGCTAATTTATGTTACAAACAAAAAATATGTACTCTGTGATTTTTCTCAAAAACTTGTCGTACCAACTTCATGTAAAGATGACACTACCCCACCAAAAAACAAAAGCTATTAACTACATCAAGTTTTTTTTATCGTATAAATTTCATGCTGATTTTGTGTTGCCGATTTGTGCCGAACACATAATCGCAAAATTTTTATTAATTTCAAAAACGTGGAATATGCCAGCTTGACGTGAAGCTGCAGTACCACAACAAAAATCATAAACTATTAATCACAACTAATTTTCTTTAACCTACAACTTTTGTGCTCATCGAGTGCTGTCGATTTGTACTATGCGCGAAATTGCAACATATTGAGCTGAAATTTTTAAATTTAACTCCTTAAAATTTGTAATTTTTCTACACAAAAGTGCAGACCACTTTTCAATGAAATGTTATTGCGTTGAAACCAAACCAAGTGAAGTTTGTAATTAATAGATCTGAGAGAAAAACTTGACAAGCTTTACGATGGTTATAACTATTAAAAAAAATATATGTCTTTTTTATATTTTCTAGAAATTAAATAAAATTAAATGTCAGAATATCTCAAAACATGTATCATCAGATTGTGATAAAATGCATATCAAAAAAAAAACTTTGAGTTTTTACTTTATAATTTGGAAGAGCATAATGGGAGATTCGAGAAATTTAGATATATTAATTAAAATAAATATTTTAATTTCCAACAAATATTTGTTTTAATTAATCTCTCTGATTTTCTTGAAATAAACATTATATCCTTTCAAGGTTTCAAACGAGAAACTCTAAGCTTTCTTTTGATATGTATTTCATCAAAATTTGAGGATACATGTTTTCAATATTCTATCTTCTAATTTTTAATTTTTAAAAACAGCAGAAAAGACATATATTTTTGAAAAAGTGTTATAACCATCGTAAAGCTCGTCAAATTTTCCTTTTAACTCTGTTGGTCACAAATTTGATTTGTTTTGCTTTTGAAGCAATAATATTTCACACACATTTTTAGTAAACATTGATTTACAACTTGACTTGTTTATTCAACTTATTCAACGTTTTTTGTAAACCATTGGTCACCTAGTCTTCAGAAAATCACATTTTTCAACGACAATACCTATACTTAGAAGACTGAAAATTTAGCCTATTATTAGACAATAAGTTAATTTTCTACTGCACACAGTCTACACACAATGTATCGGACTACACAACATTTTTGTCTCTAAACTTCATTCGAGTTATATTTTTCTGGAAATAAGCGAAAATTGATTCAGCTAATTTCACATAATGAAAATTCAGGCAGTTATATTGGATTCTAAATAATATAATGTGATATTTCCTTCTATTTAAGGTATTATCGGCACCGAAAAAAATGTTTCCGGAAAAAAATCTGATTGTACTTTTAAGATTTTTATTACAATTACTGATGATCTCGCTCAAGGGAGAGGCGATCATTTCTTAAGAAAGAAATTTAAGAGGAATAAAAGTCGTTTATTGAAGAAAATTTGTTTTAAAATTAGCATGAAATTCCTACGTTAAAGGAAATTCGTTATGATTGATAGTTTTTTTTTGTTGTAGGAGTGTCAGTTTTACGTGAAGCTGGCATTACTACATGTTTTTTACAATAATAAAAATGTTGCAATGCTGTGCTTGACACAAATCAACTACATAACATTTCAGGCCCTGAACTTTATTCGAGTTAGATTTTTCTAAAAATAATCAAAAATCGATTTAGCTAATTTTACGAAATGAAAATTCAGGCAGTAATATTCGATTCTAAATAATAAAATGTGATATTTTCTTCTATTTAAGAATAGATCGTTCTTCTAAAAAGTACATTTGAAAATTCTGTCTGTTTTTTCCACGCGCTTATTTTTCAATATTTTTCAGTGTCTCGAATATTTTTATGTGTAATGGGCATTTCTCTTGCTGAAAACGCAACTTACGATGAGTATTTTACTTGTAGCATTCTATCTCGTGTAAAACATAAATTTTTCAAATCCAGAATAGATCGATGTTGTAGAAAAATAGGTAATTGAAATTCATGATTTTATATAAATTTCCGGAAATTTATGGAACTTGCGGAAATTTACGGAAACTTCAGAGAATTTATGTAAATCCACGGAATTAGGCGAAAATTTATGAAAAGTTATGAAAACTGTTGGAAATTCATGAAAAGTTTTGAGAGTTTATGGAAAGTTTTCGAAATTATGTAAGGCTTAGGAGTAAGAGTTTTGAGAATTGACTTCCTTGAAAATGAAAATTCAGGGAAGTTTATGAGCTTGTTAAGTTTTTATTCACTGTTTTGTATTCTTGTCACATTTTCGGAGCATTGAATGGTTTTTTTCCATCTTAGAGTGTACAACAAAAACCGATCATAACCCCTTTGATACTGCCTTGATTTTCATACTTTCCTTTGCATGACCGAAGTTTAGTAGGACTGACATTATTAATGGATACTCCACCTTATGATCATTTAGCTGCTCAACTTGGACATTATTTTATACTTATCGAATAAACTTCTCGCATCAAGTTTTAGTTGGGTGTATACTTTTAACAATGAATAATACAAATAATAATGTGGCCTCGGATAGGATTGATACTTCTGTTAACATAAGGTATGTCTTCGAAAAAGCTTCAGGCGTTAAATGGAAATCGTGTGTTTGGAATGCTAGAGGTGTGAATGATCTCAAGGAAAAGAAATTGCGGGATACAATGCGCGTAAAGAAGCTAAATATTTTGTGTGTACCGGAAACAGAGAAGAAGGGACGTGTAGTAAGAAACATAGAGAAATGGCTCGAACTTTGGTTAGGAGTAGATAATGGATCATATGGTACCCGAGTAGTCGGTCTGATTATGAATGAGAGAGCAAAACGACATGTCAAAAGCATGAATGTGTATCGCCTAGATTAGTATGGGTTAGAATGAAAGAGGGAATCAGAAGACTATTTGTGATAGCGTGCAACGCTCAAGTTGATAGTGACAAGAGGGATGTAAGAGATACTTTCTGGGACTTGTTGAATGATATATCAGGGACTTGCGATCCTGGCGAAAGAATAATTTTACTCGGAGATATGAATGGCAGGGTTGGTGTGCAACGCGAAGGTACCGATTGTTTATCACGAACACTTGGTTCAGAGATAAAAAGATCCACATGTATACTTGGTGCAGAGGCGAAAGCCACGGTATGATTTACTTTGTTGTAGCGGATGAGAGACTGAGAGGGCTTGTAAAGGATACAAGGGTTATGAGAGGTTCTGAGTGCGGAACAGATCACTACCCCTTAGTTTCAAAAATGAGTCTAGGTCAGTGGTGGAGGAAAATAAGAATTAATGATAATCCGAAACAGACAAAAGTTAAAATAGAGAGTTTACAGAAACCAGAAGTACTATTGGTACATCCAGAAAAGCTGAATAAATATCTAGAACATCATGAAGACGACTGGAACAATAAAATTGCAGAGGGTACATGAATAATACTACGGGGTAACATCTTCAAGAGTGCCTCAGAAGTGTGCAGTTATGTGGCTGTAGTAAAAAGGCTGGAGATGCTTGGTGGAATGATGAAGTTCGTTTGGCAGTCAACAAAAAAAAGCAAGTGTACTCGAGAATGTTAAATAGTAGAGGTTTTAGCAATGAGGAGAGGAGTAAATTAGAAAAAAATTATAGGGATGAGAGCAGAAAAGCCAAGATACTAGTCAATGAAAGGAAGGATAAAGTCAAAACGAAAAAAAATTAAGAAAAATGCAAAACGACTTTGAAGGAAATGAGAAATTATTTTGGAAATGGGTTGAGAAGATTAGGAAAGGAAGTTCTAGCACTGAGGTAGTCAGAATTAAGAATGCTGATGGTGAAATGGTATGGGATTCGCACAATGTGAAAGACTGTATGAAAGAATTTTTCAAATAATTGTATGGAGGTCAAGCTATGGAGCATAACAACCTTCACATGGTATGAATGGTATCACTGCTGGAATGCTCGAGATCGGTGACGGATATTCGTTTGTGTGGCTGAGCGAATTTACGAATACCTGTGCTGTGCATGGTGAAGTTCCAAATGATTGAAGAAAGGCGATCATCCTCCCAATCTACAAGGGAAAGGATGATAAAGGCGACTGTACTAATTATAGAGCGATTAGCCTACTAAGTACCCTGGGCAAAATATTTACCATAATTCTTACTGAGAAGTTCATGTCAATCACTAAGAAAAGGATCTAGAAAGTTCAAGTGGATTGATGCGAGGGAGATCATGTGCGGATCAGATATTCAGCTTGAGGTAGATCATAGAAGAAAGTTTGAGAGTAAACAAAAGAGTTTTCTGTGCATTTTTTTATCTGAAAAAGCTCTCGATAAAATGAATAGATCTAAACTTCGGGATGTCCTGAAAGAGTATGAAGTGGATGGTTGGCTTCTAAGAGCAATGAAAGCGATATATAATGGTAGTAAACCGAGTGTAAGAGTGAATGGACAACTGAGCGATTCGTTCAATATTAAGCAGTGCGTTAGGCAAGGCTGCGTTACGTTCTCCTGGATGTTCAATATATACATGGGCAAATGACCAAGGATGGCTCTCCTCCTGTAGACGAAGAAGGTGTATATCTCGGGACACTAAAAGTACGTGGACTGGCGTTTGCAGATGATAAGATTGTTACAGCGGAATCAGCCGACGATTTGCAGAGAATAATGAGTAGACTGGATACCACCATGAAGAGTATAAATCTTAAGATTAACGCAAAGAAAACAAAAATTATTGTTTGTGAGGAAAGGGGTGAGAAAACAATATGCAACATTGCCTTAAATGAAGAGAGGATAGAGCAAGTTGATGAGTTCATGCATCTTGGAAGTTTATTAACTGCTGACGGAATAATAGATGCAGAGATATCCAAACGTACAAACAAGGGTAGAAAGATATCAGCAGTGTACAAGTTATTACTAGAGGTGAAAATGTAACGATTAAAGCTAAAATTGCGATATATAACTCTGTGCTCGCACCCAAAGTTTTGTATGGTAGCGAGACCTGGACGTATCAAGAAAATGATAGGAGCAAAGTGAACGCGATTGGCATGAAGTTCCTGTGGAATATGTGCGGCAAAACGCTAATGGACAAAGTCAGTAATGAGCGGGTTCTCAGAGAATGTGGCGTAGAAGGAACACCAATTGACAAGAGTTGGAATGCGTGTATGAGACTCTGAAGCGAAGGGATATTAGAAGTCGTAGAAACACAAGAGCGTGCATGAAACGATGTATGGATGTAACGGAAGCAAAA
>JAUMHM010000004.1:13004688-13020793 GCA_032362435.1 Melikaiella ostensackeni
TGCATTCTATTCTAGCAATTGAGTTGGTTTTATGGTCGAATCAATTTTATCCAAAATAAACCATTTTTCGGGGGGGGTTTATCCCCCCCCTCCGTTACTACGCCACTGGCTCGACCAAGAATAAAAAGCCTTTCCACCCCAGAGTCTGGACACCTTTTAGAGACGACGCCTTCTTTATATTCCTGGCGAACACAGTCGGAATTCAGGCCATCTTCAGTTGATTGGATCGACAAGCAAAGCTTTTGGAAATCTACACCACCATCGATGCCAAATTTCAAGTGCACTCAATAAACTTGACGCTTCTCCTTGACATAATCAATTAATTCATCCAAATTATTACAATAAACAATATTTTGTTTAGCATCTAATACATCGTTGGTCTTAACATTTTGAGATGCAAACAACTTCACTTCAAAAAAACTGTCCAAGTAGTGAATACCAGCAGAAAGTTCTTGTCTTGAAATAAGCAAAATTACTCTCCTGTTAGCACTTGCCACACGAATCATTGATGCCATTCCAATGGTTGTATTTTGAGTCAGTTTGAAGCTTGTCTGAATAGTCTGCATATCATTTATAAAAATAATTGATTTTTCATCCATTTTTTCGTTCTGGGGGTTGACGGAGACTCTGAGAGGCTTGCTAGCACGTTGTGAGAGAGCCATCGTGCAACTTTTTATACACTTGTCTGCTCTTTGTTTCAAAACAAAGGAAATAATTTGATCTCTCTCTTTTGGAATTGATTGTTGCACCATCAACTTCAGATTTTCAAAGCGGGTGGAAGTGGTACGCTCATGGAATTTTCCTTCAGCGATTAATGTGAAACAGCGATTGTAGAGTTTTCCAAGCTGAGACTTTTTTTAACGTCCATTATCTGCTACACGGTTATCTGCAAGGATTATTTTTATTCTTTCCGCCCTACTCTCTTATTTATTCTCACTATATTCAATGGATTTCTTCACATATCGTTGGTTTCAAAATGTTAACACTTGTATTCCTTTGAAGAATTTATACATTCCCTTCTTTAGAATTTTTGAATACACTCATACCCCGTTAGTGTGCCGCCCTCGGGACTGGTCGGCACAGTAACGGAGGCTATTAAAATCTACTTTTCACCGGATTTAGAGCGATGAGTGAGTAAACACTCAGGACCGTATATATGGTCTCTGAACGCGGCACTTTAGTTTTCACAATCTTTCAAAATTTATCAAAACATCGATGCAAATATATGGATACAGCACATAATACATAATCATTAAATTATCATGTAATTAAATATGATGAGCGATTCATAAAATTAAAACTTATCACTATAATAGTAATATCCACAATAATATCAACAGCTGTCCTGATGTTATTTGTTGCTACTTTTTTCTTATATAAACAGAAGCTGATTTGCCCCTGTTCTACACACGATAAATCAAAATTTTTTACATCAAAAGAAGCTTTAAACATTAAAGATTGTGAAAGCGTTAAAACATTTTTGTGCTCGTTCTTTGGTTTGATGATAAATAATATTGTTTAGCGCCGCGCAGCGCGAGCTGTGGCGTTCACTCGAGAGGCGCGTTTACAAGCGTATCTTAGCATTTGATTGAGGAACGGTATAATTATTCCAATGACAGAAACAAGTTGTATACAAAGATTGAATATTATTGTTTTATACTCAAGACGTACGGCGTAAAATGAAATTATCTTTGAATATGCACCAAACAAAACTTTTTTTTTGTTTCTTTTCCCAGCTCGATTTTTAATCTTTATTTTTAGAACGATTTGCTCTTTTTGCAAACAAAATATCACACTAAAACATTGGAAAATGCGAAAGGAAACAGTAATTTACGTTTGTATACATCATTTGGGCGGAAATTGTTAAAAAAATTTCCTCGAAGAAATTTGAGGAATTACCAACAAATTATTAAATGACATTTTTGCTGGTTTTTTGAAGAACTATTTTTATAATTATAAAAATTTAGGATCAGGCAAAAGCTTCTTAGTGCTTTTTATTTAGTTTCCGAAATTTTCAACTCGATATTGCATTTCGTGTGAACTTAAGTTGATTTAGAAAAAAAATGTGAAAAAAACATTTTGAGGTTACGCTCACATGGCCTTAAAGGAAGTCATAAGACAACTTACGGAATTGATTTTGAATGAACTTGTACATTTTTCTTCGCCGCCCGATTTGGTGCTGCATTGCACGACAGAACACACTCGCGCCATTTTTTCAATTATTTATCATTTCTCTCATGAAAAACACATTGAAAACGCGATGAAGAATGTTGTCGAAAATGTAAACGCCAAAGTGTAAGCAAGTCCAATGCACGTGCTTGACTCTTTCTCGCTCATGGAGGAAAAGAGACAGCCCGATGCGCAGTACGAAACTACGCAGCGATGTGCTCCGACCCAGCCGCCGTCTCTCGTGCTACCCCCTCCACTCTAGTTTCCTGTCATTATATACGTTCTTGGCTTCAGTATAGGACTATAGTGTATCAAGGGACGCACAAGAGGGGAGACAGAAGCAGTCAAGCGTGAACGACCGAGAAGCTGGCACACAAACGGGTGGCACAGTAACGGGGTACGAGCGTACTCAGAAAATTTGATACTTAGAAAATTTTTTAACTACGCAAGTCTAAATAGCACCAATACTGGAACCCAATTAAACCGTCTGAATGAGAGAAAACGTTTTTTTTTAAAGTTTATTATTCATTATTTGTCGTTTTGAATACTCTGAAAAGTTTTCAAAGTATAACAAATTTTTTTTTTGACGCTTAGAAAATTTTTTGATTATGATAGTCTAAATAGCACCAGCACGGGAACCCTATTAGACCGTCTACATAAGACGGACTAGATTCGGCCCCAATTGATCTTAAGTATGTCCCAAAATTTTTCCACGCGGGATCAACCAGGCGCTAACAAATGACGAATTGACATTTAATTAATAAAAATACGCCTTTATACAACCTATCGATACGAGTCATTTGGCAGCACACACGCTAAAATGTGAGTGGTCTGTAAATAAAGTGTCTGAAAAAAGTTGTTTCGCAATCAAAAAAACTCCTTCATATAGGGTAATCGGTACAATAATTGGTCAGTTCAGGAATCTTTCCAGTTTAACAATTTGTAAAAAAACTTTACAGGCGTTAAACGAAATTCTAAAATACCCTGATGGATAATAAATTTGATAGAAATTCAAATTTCCATAGTAAGTTACGCGTTGAAAGTAGTTGGTAATTTTATATTTGAAGAAATTAACAATAATGTCAATAAGTGAAATGATTGGTCGCGATGACGTAGTGATTAGGTAGGTATAATGATTCGCCAGGGTCAAATACCGTTCTTGACGTAGTTTTCACTCATTGTTTATAACGCAAAGTGATACGAAATTATGTACACAGTATATAAAAAGTTTAAACAATTTTGAGTTAATTTTTGAAAATGCGCTGCGGAAGTGTTCGCGCTTTATCCTGCACTACTTATTAGTAGTTTTATTTGTGAGCATTCTTCCATATTAGTATATTTGAATGAAGTGGCTAATTATTGGGGGGGGGGGGAAGCTAACCATTGTACCGATTTCACTGCTGGAGCTAGAATTTCCGACACTTTGGCCACAGTAAATCATAAAATCTTTGGCGCTATTGGTTTCCGAAGCTCGTCAAGTATAGAATCAATCTGCATTCTCTCGTAGCTTAGTATCGTTTAAAATAAATTTGCGTACCAGATGATTCTCATACCCTTTGCTGTAGTCTTCTTATCTAAAAGTAAAATTTTTCTGCAAATATTAAATTCCTGTAAGCTGCATTTTCTTCACTGAAAGCAAAATATATATAACGCGAGCCGATGAGCATACGGCTTTGACTTTATTGAAGTTACCTTTATCAGGGAATGCTATATATAAGTAATAACAAATCTTAAACATTCCTTTGTGTACTCTCAAAAAACTTGAAGTCTGACGCATGAAATCTTGTACGTACTCAATGTGAACAATGAGCAATAGAGTGACTCAAAGATATCACAATGCCTTTTTGTGATTCTTCTTTGATTGATATTTCGCACCCACCGTAGGCGAGGATGAAAGCAGTAATACACACTTAATGTGAACTTTGAACAATAGAGTGCCTTAAGAATATTACAATACATTTTTTTGATTTTTTTTCAATCAATGTTTCGCACCTACCGAACACAAGGATTAAAGCAGAGTCACATAATATATACCAGTTTTTTTTGTACGAAAAAAAAACTAATTCTTGAAATTGTATGTGTGCTTCAGCGACAGCCACAGTGAATCATTGTATTTAGTAGTAAATAGCTTCTTCCTTTTTGCTAAAAAAAGCTCCTTAAAAGATAACTTTGTTCACTCTTTAGTTCCGCCTTATAATCTTCCAAATTCTCTTCCAACATATTCTGAAATCTTTAAAACTCGAAAATTAATCGTTTGAAATAAAATCATTTTAAATCTTGCTGAATGTTTCCACAACTTCTGAAGTTGCCAGACATCTTTCACATTGACTCGAATTTTCGCTCAAGTTTTACAAAAAACAATAGAGTGTGTTAAGAATATTACACTGCTTTTTCATGATTCTAATTTATTTGATATTTCGCACTCACTGTAAACAAGGATTAAATCATAGCCACATACTGCTTACCAACTTTTTTCGAATGCCAAAAAACTAATCCTTAAAATAATATGGGCGCTGCGTGACAGCGACAGAAAATCATTGTGTTTGGTAGTAAATAGCTCTTCCTTTTTGCTAAAAAAGCTGCTCCGAAGATAACTGTGTTCACTCTTTAGTTCCGCCGAGCCGTGACACCTCTGAACGCATAGTTACGTGGCGGAAAATGTTTGCTCCAGTTGACGACTAATGGGTTCACGTTCGCAGCGTTTGTGGGTCGTAAAGTTACGTGTCGCAAAGAGCTGAGTTTCCCTAGAATCGCAAATGTGGTTTCGCGGTGAACAGATACACGAAAGAGAAACAGAATCGCTGCAACGATTTTGCACTTTGAACGAGTTTCAACTCTAAATTCTACCGGGGTAATCGATCACTTCGTACGAACCAATAAAAATGCAATGACCTAGTTTAACTCTAGTTCGATGGAACATTTATCATCAAATAATCTGTCTTTCATACCAAATTAGGTATATGCGTATGTGGATATAAATGGTGCAAGTTTTGAACAAATATATGTATTTTACTCCTCTTGAGCTAACTTTTTTTCATTATTATATTTACTCCTGCTTGTCAGATCATAAATTGTTCATACTGTGAATGTTATAGACATAAAAGCCGAAAACGGTCAATGGGAGTTTTTAAATGCGCATATACGAAAAAAATGAGTTACTGAAAATTTACTTGACTCTCTAAAACTTTGAGATAGGGCACACATTTTTAAAAATTTCATGTAAGTTTATTACAAGGTCAAGACAATCCTCGAAATAATAATTCTGCGAATGATTCCACGGCTCTAGAAATTGTGAAAAGATATGTTGAGAGCCATGGAATAATTCGCGGACGCTCTTCATTATTTCGAGACTTACTGCAAACCTTGTAATAAGTGCTATGCGAAATTTTTAGAAAGGGACTCGCACAAAATACATGAAAAAGTGGCTTTTGGTGGGTTTACTGACACTCATTCATTTTGTATATTATAAGACTATAAGAAATTTTCCAAAAGGTCTTGGACCAATTATGACAAGTTTTTCTGGCGCGGGGTCCTTCGTAGCCTGTCCTAAGGCCTTACACAGTCAAACGAGTCAAGTCAAGTTGTTTCTAGATGCACACAACAAGATCTGGGAAAAACTAGTCATCCGCAGCACACGTTTTTTTGACTTTCTTCGAGTATTAATTCCTCAGTCATTTTTACGTCACCTACTTTCGAGATTTTCTACCAAACGAATAAAGCGACAGTGTATTGACAAATTAAGAAATAATGACAATAGAATTTTATGAATGATTTATGCTCGTGCAAATCATTTTAATTGAGATGTTGAATGTTAATTTTTCACCTGGCGGGTCATCGAACGTGTTTTAGAAATTTTCCCTGGAATCGCTGAACTTTAAGCCTTAATTTATTCACGCTAATTAATAATCTTGCAACATTCTCATGCATAAAAATGATCAACTTGTGGTTAACTCGAGCTTGGGATACTAAGCATGGTAGACCATTCCTCCTTAATATTTTATACGCTTAAGTTAATATTCGTTCTAAAAAATTGTATTTACCGACTATCACCTGTTCAAGGGCAAACTAATTTTTGATAGAAGTTCACAATGATAAATAAATTATCATGAAATTATTGAGGATCTCCTCATAAACTGCATCATGCAATCAAAACAACAAAAAAGTTGTTTATTCAATGTCTTCTTGATTCAATACGTTGCAATCAATGTAACACATTTAAGTTCAGAGATTAGATCTAAAACTTGCACATCCACACAGAAAAAAGTGGAATGACCACTGAGCCAAACCATTATATTTACATGTTTCTGGGGTCGCTTACAAGGTGCAATAGAAATGTATAGATTATTAATAAATCTGCACAATAGAGAGAAAGAGAAAGAGAACTGGAATCTGTATGAAGTATGGTGTCAAGCTTCGTGTAGGGGTTTCAGTAAGGAGGTGGGTCTACATTTTCTTTGGTTTCCCTTTGAAGAAGAAAACGTTTCAAGCACAACTATGCGAGCAGGCATAAAGTGACATGGTTCGCGAAGCGTGGTCTTGGTTACTTCTGCACTTTCTTCAGTGTAAACGGACGAGCTAAGGTACATACAATGGGAAGCGATTGTAGGTCGTAGGTACATAAGGTCGCCGGCGACGGGGGAGTAACAATTAACACGCTTCACAGCGGGTGACGTTCCTAAGCCGACGTTCCGGTCGTTCGTTCGTTCATCCGTTCGTTCATTCGTTCGTTCGTTCATTCGTTGGTTCTATACGGTGTTATCTAGAGCGGAAATACGCGACGGATCATAGGGACTTCACCAAGAACGTATAAGGCATTTTGCTCTCTTCAGTCGATCCTCCACTGGACGAGATGCGTTTCGATGAAAAAGGCAAACTTCACATAAACTCTTTGATGAGTCAGCAATGCGAATATCGACGTTCGACATGTATGCTTTTGCACTCCTAGCTTTCTCAAAAGAAAGTCCTCAAACATCTTATTTGTGTTTTAATTTCTTGCAACTTCAATTTTTTTTTAATTCTATTACACTGGTCAAATTCACCTCCATAGTAGATGAACAGAATATAATGAGTTCAAATTAAATGCTCAAATAGGAGCCCAGTAACCGTAAAATGTGCAACTTTCTTAATAGAATCGTTTATTCATAATTTGAGAAGAAGGTAGGGCTGAACTGATACCTATTCCCAGGTCCCCCTTCGAAATGCCCCATGATCTTAACCCTGACCACCTTGTCTGGGTGATAAGAATAGTAAAATATTGTACTATATATCTGTCGTTTAACAATATTCATAGGATTGTCACTTTTGTTGACGGAAGGCATGCTCTCAGTAAAGTTTCAAGCGATTAATTGAGGATGGGTGTTTGAAATGCAAGGGGTGTAAATGATCTTGAGGAAAGATATTTGCGAGATACAATACACATGAAGAAGCTACATATTTTACGTGTGCAGGAAACAGAGAAGAAGGAAAGATGAATTTTTATCCCCTAGATTATCACAGTGATATAAAAGAGGCCTGCTGAGTACCGTTCAATGATATTATAGATACTTGCGATCCTGTGGAAAGAATCATTCTACTCAGAAATACAAATAGCTGGGCTGGTGTGTAACGCGAAGGTATCGACAGAGTACTTGCTTATTTTGAAAATCCGAAAATGAACGTTAACAGGGAAAAATTGATTAGCTTGATTAGATTAGAAACAGGCTTGTTCAAATACTTGGTTCAGGCATAAACTGATCCACATGTATACTTGGTGCAGAGGTAAGAGCCACAGTATGATTTACTCTGTTGTAGCGGATGAGAGACTGAGAGGGCTAGCAAAAGAAACAGGGGTTATGAAAGGTTCTGAATATGAACGCATCACTATCTCACAGTTTCAAAAATTAACGTAGGTCGCGGATGAAAGAGAAGAAGAATTAATAATAAGTCGAAGCAGATTCGAGCTAAAACAGAGAATTTGCATAAACTCAAAGTACAAATGGTATATCGTGAAAATCTGAATAAATATTTAGGTCATTATAAAGAAAACTGAAAGACAGAATTGGGCGACAAAAATGAGGATGATTCATGTATAACACTACGGGATAGCATCCAAAATATGCGGTACAGCACTTGTAGGAAGAAAAAATGAGGATGGTTGGGTGAATGCTGATGTTTGCGTGTCTGTTAAGGCAAGAGCACTTGTACAGGACTTGTAGGAAGAAAGAATGAGGATGGTTGGATGAATGCTGATATCTGCGTGTCTATTAAAACAAGAGTAATCAAGGAAGCTGAATATTAAAGGCTTGAGCAATGAGGAGAGGACTAGACAAGAGAATGATTATAGGGATGATAACAGAACAGCAAAAATACTATTCAAAGAAAATAAGGATAAAATCGAAGCAGAAGGAGACGAAAAAAATGCGAAATGATTTGGAAGGAAAAGAGTAATTACTTTGGAAATCGATTAAGAGGATGAGTGAAGGTAGTACTAGTACTGAGTTAGTCGGAACTAAGAATGCCAATGGTAAAATTGTATGGGATACTGACAAAGTGAAAGATCGTGAGTGATTTTTCAAAAAATTGAATCGAGATCAAGATATGGAGCATAAAAACTGTAACAGATGAGAGGACACGTTAAACAATTTTGTTGTAGGTGGCGAAAGACGTATCGATATCCGTGACATTATATTCGCAACTAAGAAACTAAGGAATGGTATAGCTGCTGGTGCGGATGTTATAACCGCTAAAATGCTTGGAAGCGGAAGCGGATAGTTGTGTAACTGAGCGAATTTATGTATACGTGTGCTGTGAACGGTGAAGTTCGAAAATTATTAGAGATAGGCGATTGACATGTCCCACTCTACAAGGAAAAAGGTGATATGAGTGACTGTACTAATTATAGAGCAATTAGTCTGCTATGTACCATGGGCGAAATATTTACCAAAATACTTATTGGTTAGATCATATGAATAACTGTAGAAAGGATCTGTGGAGTTCAATGTGGATTTATGCCAGGTTGATCACGTGCTGATTAGATATTTGGCGTGAGGCAGATCATAGAAAAAAGTTTGGGAGTAAACAAAAGAGTTTCCTGTGCATTTGTTGATCTAGAGAAAGCCTACGATAAGATGAATAAGCCTTAACTTTAGGAAGTAATGAAAAAGTATGGACTGAATGATTTTCACCTAAAAACAATGAGAGCAATATATAGTGGTAATCAAGGGAGACCTCAGGTTGACAGGATGACCTCTATTAACATAAATGAAACAAAAATTATTGTGTTTCAAAGAACAGATGAGGAAGTAGTATACAATATTGCAGTGTGCGAGCGTATGAGACCTGTGCGTATCGAGAAAAGGATAGGAGAAAAGTGAACGCGGTGGGCATGAAATTTCTGCAGAATATATGGGGTAAAACGCTAATGGAAAAAAGTCAGTAATTAGTGGGTTCTCTACCAATGTCATGTAGAAGAAGCATTGACTGATAGTGTAAACGAAATTTTCTGGGATAGTTTGGTCATGTTGAGAGAATGATTGTAAAAGAAACACTAGAAAACATGTCAGGCAAAAAAAATACCGATCCACTTGATTTTCTAGTTTGAAAATTTTTCTTTCAGTTACGGGCATACATATTCCAATCGTTGCCCGTCCTTTCATATTTTAAAGATTAGATTGAGTAATTATTTTCATTTTTAATTATGAGAATATACTGGACCGTCTCAATGTGAGTAAACAGTACGATTCGTACTTCTAACATTATATGCAATTCAGGGGGCGGGATAATCTCAAGGAAAGTCTTCTCAGAATCACCTTTGAATATTAGTAGACTGACAGTTATGACTGACAGTGGTGATTGGCAGTTCTTGTACTACTTGGAATTTTTTTTTAGCAACTGCTTGAGTCCAGTTGATTTAGTTGTGCACAGTGTTTCCAGGTACCTGTAGACACTGTTGCATCAAATTAATTATTTTCAACCGCGGACCACAATTGAGATACATTCTTATCATTCTCTTGGGTACAATAAGCTAATTCAAGACTTAATAATTTCTTTACTTCGGAACTCTTTGAGTAGTTCGCTGCAAAACCTTTTTCGTATCGTTGATCAGGCCCTTGAGATTTGGACAACAAAGAGTAACTTCTTCAGCAGCAGAGGATATATTGGCCTTTGTGTGCAGATGAAGTAAAATCTCTGTATGTCGAAATACGAATCAAAGCAGTGACTCCTTGCCGACGACTTTTTTTTTTAAGTAAGGTTCAACAGCTTTCTTTCTTTTAGGTGCGACGCGAATATGAACAGCAATGCCAAGAGTCGTTCTCGGGATGAGATTAAAATTCGTCTGAATATTTGAAAAGTCTTCTGAGGTAAGTAGCGGGACCTCCACTTATTATATATACAGTGTGAAGCTTCTTTCTTCATTCTCTTTGTCTTTCACTATGAACGATAGAAGCTGTTCTTTTCCTTTTGGAAGCATTTACTGTGGCATTTTATTTATACTTTGAACGCGACTTGATGCAGTAAACTTGTGACTTTAGCCGTTTTCAATGACGGATAAGCAAGAAATGTATTTGACACCCTTTAGTGTATTTGGCACCCCAAGGAATATTTTCAGGATGGGAGGCAAAAGCGATAATGGACTTAATTAACTAGGTACTATCTTAAAAAGTTATGTGAATTTATGTAATACTTACTCATAAAAGAGTGGGTAATATAAATCGCTATTCATTTGAATATAATGATCTAAGTGTATAGATCAACTAAATCAATGTCTGTGAATTGAAATGAGGTAATAATTATAGAAAAGTTTCATGATTTGTGTGATAAAAAAAAATTTATGTTTTTTTAAAACATTTTATCATCATAATATTAATAGAAGAATCTGCTCGCTGCACGGGCACATCTTCATTTCTTTTTTTTTATGTTATTTTTCACGATTAAAGCCAAAACTGTGCGTTTTATCAAAGAATGGTCAGGAAAAAATTTGTAGAATTTTTTGGAATGAACAATTTAGTGCATCAACCTCATTTCCTATCCTGTATAGTTTCACCAAGAAATAAAGTTTTTTATTTTTAATAACATGCGGATGCCTCCCACCTTCAAAATGTTTTTTGAGGGTTCATATACCCAAAAAAGAAATAAAATTGCTTTTGACACGATTTGCATAATTGACTTTGAAAATAGTCACTATCCGTCGGACTATTATATTTACACATTGTAAAAATAATTATAATGCAGGTTTTGCTATATCACTTAACTGGTATGTTGTTCGTAATATCCATTAGAATCCTCTTTGTGGGGCATAAGTCATTGCCTTCGGATACCTTTTTAATAGACGTGACTCTGGCTATTTCACACAGTCGACAATGATAAAGCACATTGTTAAATATAATGCTGCTTAATTACAGCATTTTAAATATTGTACAACCAGTTCACTTCAGTCTGTTGTTTTTGAAACTTGTAGCATAATATAATTTTCTTCTGCAAGAATTGCAACTTCCATTAAGCAACCGTATATTGTCAAAATCGTAATCAAATGATTCTTTTATTAATGCTTTGTGTTTTTCGGATAATTAAATCACATTTTTGTTCTTTGCAAGTCACAATAAACAAACATGTTGACGATTTTCAGCATGTGTTCTTCGATTCTTAGGCATTTTGACTTTTAGTTATGTGACTTGACCAATCTGAATAAGAGACTCCCAAAAGCAAATGCCAAAGTGTATCCATGGATACATCAGAAGTCCAGTTTGAAGAAATATATTAAGAACGTTTTTATCTTGCGCGAGATAACTTCGAGCGCAAGATGATGTAACTAAGTTGTTTCCTGAAAAGGCGTTATGGGCAACACTTACACCTCTATAGAATAACAAGTGTTCATTGAAAAAAATTATTTTATCGTAATTTTTCACTGAATTTTCGAGGACCAGTGACGCAAGTGCAAGGACTTTTCGGTTGAAATTGGCTAGGCTCACCATGCTCTTTTTCGTAAAATACAATATATAATATTATGATTCTGTGCAAGGTATCAGATTACACATAAAATATGCACTTATTTCAAAAAACGTGGATACATGGTAGGAAAGAATCTGAAATATATGCGGTACTGCAAGTAGTTTACGGTTGACTTTGAAGTTTATTTCCTAGGTGCGAGTAGTGAACACGATCGATGATGAACGAGTCGCGGCCCTTTCTCAAACACCAAGTTTCTCCGCAATACGAATTCAGAGTTCCAAGTGGAATCAACGAGAAAATCTTTCGTTCGCAATGTACGTAACAAATAAAAATATCAAAAATGGGAAAAAATCTCTTGTTTGTCTTTCAAGTAAAATTCATTGTTTTTGTGTTTTGTGTCTTCGGGTTCTCGAGTAAGCGTAAATAAATAGTATCTTTATAAGAGAGGTATGTGTTGAAACAAATATCATGTGCATCTCAAAGGATATTGGAATTTTTTAGCTTGGTTTACGTTTTTTTACAATTATTTGGAGTTTATTATTATCAGTTGGGTTCACGTATATGGTAATATGCCATCAGGCTTCAGTTTGTAAGACAGATATCCCAGAATTCCTGTGTTTCACTTTCCAGCTTTTAGTTTTGTTATATATACGACAAATCGTAATAAACGAATAAAATGAATAACCAAAAATATAATCAAGATATTTAAAAAATGATTTGAATATAATTTATAAGTGAAAACATTTTTAAGATATTAGTAAATTCTAACTCAGTAGTGCAATTAGAAGACATTTTTTAATGTTTTTTGTGTCGTCCGCCGCTAATATACTCTTTGAATTTGAATCAGTCAGAAATGGGTCACTGAATCAACTAAGAAAGAATTTTCACTATCTTCATTATTGAAATCGTGGCGGAAGATAGCCATAGAGATTTATAGCCCAATATAGGAAAATTGCAATTTTTCACCCATCCTGGAATTCAAAATTTTCTAAAATCCATACGAAATTTTTCAGAAAGATACAAAATTACTTTCAGAGTTGAATATTCATTTTTTTGTTTGAAAATCAATTTTTTAACTGAAAATTTAACTTCTCTTTGGTTTAAAATCCAACTATTAATGGTTAAGAAATGATCTTTTTTGGTTAAAAATCTTATTATTTGGTTCAAAAATTTATTATTTTGTTCAGAATCCAACATTTTCGAAAGAAAATTATTCTATTCGGTTGAAAATTCAAGTGTTTCTTCGAGAATTCGTCTTTTTGGGTTGGAAATTCAATTACATTGGCCACGTCTCACAACTGTGACATGATATATATACAAAATAGAGAAGTAACTAAAGAAGTAACGATAATTCCTTTCTTTGCAAAAATAACGATAACTAGTTCCTTTTGAAAAGAAACTCAACCATCACACGACTAATTCTATAAACTTTTTCGATTGTATACAACGAGGTTTAATAAAAAGTTGTGTCTTTAATGATAAACATTCTGAAATATTTACACATTTTCAGGTGCAGCCAAGTGCAAACCAAGGCAAGTCTTATTATTCCACTCTATTTTTCTGAATTTCAGTTTCAATAAAACTTCTTCAATTATCCTATCCCTGCCGTTGGTTCACTTTTTAGACATACAATAGTTGACTGATTTAATTGAATAGTTTTGTATTTGTATATTTTAATATTGTTGCATTTCAAAAAAAAGGATTGTATCCATTGTCACGTTATGAGTTTGATGATAAATTATTTCAGAGTTCAAAAACGTTTTATTATTTTAAAATACCTGTATTATATGTAATTTAAGTATTTTTCAATAGGACCCTAAGATATTCATCGATTGAAACATTTGTCAATCACTTTACTTTTTTCTCAATGAAAATAATGAAATATTAAGAGGACACTGTTCTACCAACACATACTCCATTGAAAATTCTTTTTTAGCAATTTGTAATTCTAAAGTGTAATTACACAATAAAAAAATTTTTAGATGCACTACAAGTGAGCTCTGAATGAATTATGAGTTTGCTGAACAATATCTTTTTATAATTTTATTATTCTAATTGAAAAATAAATATAATAAATATTTAGCAATTTGAATGTCCCTCCAATGTTGGCATGCAAAACTGTCGTGATCAATTTATAAATTATTTTTACAGTTCCTCAACGATCACCGTAGTTTCCCGTGTAAAAATATTTCGTCTTGGATTTCGTCTTGATGATCGGCAATCAAGACATCTCCAAAACTTGTTCAAGACGTCTGGGGAGTCTGGTTTGTGAGACGGAGCCAGACTTTATTTATCTCTCGAATCAGGAAAAAGGTTTCCATTGCCTACCTGCCCTGGTGAAAAGGGTCTTTTTTATACCGTCATAAAAGCTAATCCTTATTTATGTTCAAACAATTTTGTAAATTTATTATGCAATATGCATGTTGAATGGATCCATTTTATTTCATTTATTGTTACTATTACACTTGTTTGACGAAAATTCTGAATATGTTGTCCGTTTTTCCGTATTCCTTACGGTTTAGGAGATCCTCATAGAAAACTGCAATATTAATCTTTCTGAAGCAAATTTTAGATGATTGTAGTTGTGAAGACATACAAATTTTGATTTTTCCACTTTCAAATAGCTATTTTGAAAACTAAACAATAAATTCATTTAAAAATTCAAGTCTAGATTATCTGGTCCCTTTTTTATTGGCCTTTGGCCAAGACATAACGGAAATCTCCATGTCTTGAGACAAGTTCTGTTTGTCTTGCTGAATACACCCCACTGAGAGCTATCACCATAAACCCAAAACAAAAATTTGATGTCTAGCAAGTCTTGCTTATGAGACGGATCCAGACTTCAATTTCTTGGAGACAAAATGGAACGTCTTGGAGTTTGTCTCCAAGACGAAACCAAGACGAAATATTTTTACACGGGTTAGTGCTCTCAGATCCCCACATGTTTCACCCGCGTGGTCAGATCTATGTAAAAACAGACATGAGGCAGTTCAAGTCGGAATCAAGTCAAAGAATTTTTACTCGGCGTAGCGCTAAGATCGAGAAAGTTTAATTATGACGTTTAAATTTAAATACTTGGTTATGGATTAGACAAAGAGGTTAACAATATTGTATCGAAAAATGTCTTTGAATCCAAACTCGATATTGACTGTTCCGTAAAATTTAAAAATATTCATTTAAGATATACTAAGTAGGTATTCAAAAGAGTAATCTTAGGGAAAAAAAGATTTCTTTAAAAAGTTGAATAATTTTAGTGTCCTCACAATCAGTGATATAACCCGGGGCCCATAATATTTTAATTTGAAAGTCAAAATTAAACATTATTCATTTTAGCGCTTCCGCCGACGAATTTTCGAATACAAAAAAATTGAAAGTATCAATATAGATTGTAATGAGTCAGAATCTCTGTTCACATAACAGCCTTTGAGCCGACGCTCCAATTACTTCCTGGGGTTCATACGTCACAGCTGATTTTGAGAAAGCCACGTGGTCTTCTTGAACTCCGAAATTTAAAGAGGAAAAGAAACTAAATCTTGTACATATGAAAATATGTTCTTTAAATTTGCCAGAAATAGAAATGGCATTATATTGCTCGAAAGTTTACTCGAATATCTAGAGAAAGGAGGCATGATTTCAATGAACCTGAAAAAGGGGTTTTGCTTTACATCTGCAACTTTTATAGGGAAGATGTGGGTAATGGGGCGCGCATAACATATATCAATCGGTAGAAAGAAAAATATACCACCTTGATCAAAAAGTTTTAGGACTCGTCTTCGTGTGGCGCTCTCGTTCGGCCGATTTCAATCCTTCTTTTTTTTTGTTGGTAGAAGTCTCACTGACGTCCTGTAAGATTTTCAGCTTGATAGCTTGACATTTATTGAAGTGATGCCGTATTGTGAACATCTATCTTTGTGTGTGGTTTCGATTTTTCACAAAAAAAGGATCGCGTTGATGTCGCAAAAGACATGCTTTCCAAGGTCGACTCCGACCCATCATTCATCAAACGGAT
>JAUMHM010000004.1:13024561-13041386 GCA_032362435.1 Melikaiella ostensackeni
ATTCCTGAGCTTTTCCTTAAAGTGTTCTTTACCTTCCATTGACCAATCCCCTCTTCCTGCTCCTTTCACTTTTGCTTTCTCTTTAGCCTTATTTTTCTCACACTTTTCTCCCTCTTATGTCACTATTATGGAAAAGTGATCCGAATCTATACAATTCCCTACCTCTAGTTTCTTGACCTTCTCTCTTACTTCGACGTCCACTACCACATAACCAATGACCGTTCCCCTTTTTCCTCCTAAGCGTGTATATTCCTCTTCGACTATTAATCCTAGCGCTATTCATAATTTTATCATGCTTTGAAAAAACGTTCAATATTTAGAAAACATTTTTTTATTCAGGGCGCATTATGCTCTAATCTACAGAGCGATTAAGGGTAGGGCGATTGAATGGAAGGCGTGAAACATTTATGGAGAACCTACATAACATACAAAAGCGTTTACATTGAGTAAAGCTCGGGCTGTTTCAAACTCGTTCAATTCGCTTTATAGCGCTAGAGGCGTAAAACGAAGCGAAAGAAATAAGTTCAGATGGCAGGACGCGTAAATTGCGTGATGCTTTACAGTTTTTTTTTAACGAGGAACTACTCACTGTCCTGAATAAGTACAAAGAATACGTGACTTATAATTGAATTCTTGGAATGGGCTCGCTTTTTTAGTTGCGATCCCTCGAATATGAAAAAAACATTATTTTCCTAAAATAGGAAGAGTTAGAAAAGTAACAAAATTTTTTGAATTTCTTCTAAATAATTGATTATTACATACATTAAATTTTATCGAATTACGATGCCTCGCTATATCATAGGCTGATCACGCTCCTAGTGCTGTTTTCAGAATTGAGACTAGACACGCTCATTTCCATTCACCACGCCCTATATACCAATTTTAGCCACGCCCCTTAGGTACGACCGCTTTAATGGTATACGCTCATTACCTGAACTCGAATTCCTTTATTGAACATTGAAAATGCAGACATCCTTTGCATACGCCCAATTTCTTTGTACATGCTGTTTAGTACGTTGACCACGCCTACTTTCAATCACCACTTTCATTAGCAACGCCTTTTTAAGCATGCCTATTTTTCTACACTCACTGCACCTTCTATATCCATTAGCCATGCGTATTTTCATTGAACACACCCTTTGAGCACGCCCCTTGATCAACGTCACTTTTTTAAAAAACATTTATTAACCACAGCCTTGGCAATACTGTTACTTCCTGAAAGATATAATTTACTTAATTAACGATAATTTCTCATTTTGGAATGTAATTTTTTAAAAAACTAGAAAACTATGAGTGTTTCCGAAGCCTCACTCTGAGCTCTCTCCGAGTGTGCAGGTGAGTTCAATGATAATTAAATTAAACTTCCAATTTCCATGTGAGCTGCACTTTAAAGTGGATTATCCTAAGTACAAAATAATGTAATGTAAACATTCTATTTTTAAAAAAGTGGTGTTGAAGAGTTGATAAAATTTAAAGTATCCCGATATATTTCAAAAGACTTTTAATAATTTCAAGTAATTTCAAGACATTTCAAGGAATTTCGAAGGATTTCAAGGGATTGTAGACCATCTCAAGACATTGAAAAGAATGTTATGGGATTTCAAGAAATTTAAAAAGATTTTCAGGGATTCCAAATAATTTCTATATGCTGTGAAAAATCGTTAAAAATTTCGAAAACTTTCACAGAATATCTATAAACGTTTATTCATTTGAGAAGATTGCAACGGATTTTAAGTGATTTCAAGTTTTTTTAATGGGTTTTAAAACATTTCAGTTCATATCATAAAATTTTTGAAGGTATAAATGGATTTCAAAGAATTTCTAAAAACTGCGAAGTGTTTTAGAAGACTTTACACGGATTTTCGAAGTATTTCAAAATATTTCAAGAGATTTAACAGCATTTAAAAGAGGATTGCAAGTGATTCTGAAATATTTTAAGGAATTTCGCAGATTTTCTAAGAATTTTATATGATCCAAGAATATTCCAAGTGATTTCCAAGAATATTTTGAGATTTCATGGCCTGTAAAAGAATTTTACAGGATATTTATGGATTTGAACTAATTTTAGAAGCCTTCAAGGTATTGAGAGAGATTCTGACGATTGGTTTAAAAAAATCTCACAGGATTTCAAGAGATTTCTAAAGACTCCATAGTATTTTAAACGATTTTAAGGATTTTCGAAGTATTTAAAAATAATTCAAGGTATTTCACAAAATTTCAAGTTATTTCTAAAGATTTTGAGGAGCTTCACAAGATTTCCAGGTATTTATTATTATTCTAAGAAACCTACAGGGCTGCCCACAGCCTAATTTACTTGGAAAAATTGACCTATGTGAACCGAAAAAGTAACTAAAATTTACTAAAAGTGACTAATGTGCATTAATAATGTAACTACTAATGGTCTTTTGAATTCAAAAGAGCTGGATGAAATTTATAAAAATACATGGATATGTGTATGTTTTAGAGAAATGCGAAAACTGCAGGTATTCATCAGGCAAAACTAAGCTCCAGTTCGTTATGTGGAACTGCTCTAGTTATAGAATAGTTTTGATATTTCGTATTGAGGTCAAGTAATCACCCTACTACAAATGTCATGTTGATGAACGATATTTGTCGTTTTCTGTATTTTAGATGATGGGTTCCCACGAAAATCTGGTATCTGATACATGGGAATGCATGGTCGATATGTCCAAATTATACAGGTGTGCATCGCAGATTCAAGCAAGTGTAGAAGTAAGAAATTCAAAATTAAACATGCGTTCATCGATTTTCATAGCCATCTTGTTGATTGATGGAAGGGTCTCTTACTCACTTTCCCTTTTTTTAAATATTTCAGAGACGTTCATTATTTTCGGGGTTATTAATTTTCTGTTCAAATTAAAATTTGATTTGCTTTTGGGAAATCTTGTTATTATAGGTGCTCGGAGTAAAATATTGAATTAATAAGACTGACAAATTCTTTCAAATTTCCCAAGCAAGAAAGTTGCTCAAAATAATCTAAAGAATCATGAGAAATATTTTTTAGAGAAAATTTTTAGTAGTGAACAACAAAAACAAAATTATTAATTAAAAAGTAGAAATTCACGACTTTCAAACACTGTAAAAGTACGAAAAAAAATTTTTTTATAATAATAAAATACTGTCATGTTCCTTGGATTCACGCTAAAGATAATAAAAGATCGACATGTACAACTATGTGAGAAAAGTTAAATCGATAAAATTTAAAAATACATGGTTTTTCGCATTTTAAAAACGTTGTGATTTGCACACTTTTCCTTTAGATTTTAGATTCAAAAAATTGTACGAATTTTCAAATTCAATAACTGAGGTTTCTAAATTTTTCTCTACTTCTTTCGGATGCCAAACCGCAACTTTTTGTGACGTCTCAACTATTTTGATTAATTTCGACATATATAAGACCCTTTTACATAATGCTTTGTACAAATAAAATACCTAAATAATGATAATATACTTTATTAATGAATGAATTATTATAATAACCTTTTGTTAAATCACATTGTCATTCAAAATATTAAAAACAGAATTAAGCAGAATGAACTTATATGTTACTGCAGCATCCCTTTCGCATCAAAATTCACCAATATCTATATTCACACGACCTTATAAGCAGTAACCATACATGCCTAGCTTTAACCAATTTTCACTGGAATGAGCTCGCTCATCCATGTATCCTTGAAATTTTCTCCTGGAGATAGCTTCTGACTTTTTAAGGTTCGACTGTTTTTTGAAATAACTTTCTTTTTGACATTTTATAGACGATTTTGAATATATATTTCTTAGAGAAAAGTTAATTCTAGTTCGAATATTACCTGAATTCGAGCCTTTGCAAAGTTGACACATTTTTAATGTACTTCATTTGACACAATGTTTTTAGTAAATAAACCACTTTCTGTGCATCTTAAGCGTAAAATAGTCGATATAGAAGTAAAGATGTGTCAAATTCATTGAAAGAGGAAGAAACCCTGTTCTAGATAGTTTTCGTTTGCCAAATATGGCTTCGAGAATTGAGCTTCTTCAAAAAATTAGAACAGTTTATACTGCAAGTTGCTTGCTGTTTCAGGTTGTGTATTTCTTTCAAATTTTTGTGTTAGTGGTTTTTTTATAAATTGTATGTAGGTGAAGATATGGAATGTAATAACTGTGATGCAGAACAGGATACGTTAGACAATCTAGTTGCAAGTGGCAAAATAGGAATTGATATCCTTGACATTGTATCCGCAATCAAGAAACTGAAGAATTGTAAACCTCCTGGTATGATTGGTATTATCGCTGAAATGCTTTAGAGTGCTGACAGATATTTGTTTGTGTCGCTGAGAGAATTGATGAGTACCTCTGCTAAGAAACGTGAAGTTTCAAATGATTGGAGATAGGCGATTATTGTTTCACTCTGCAAAGGAAAATTCGATAAAGGTGACTGTACTAATTAAAGAGCGATTAGCGTGCTAAGTACCGTGGGCAAAATCTTAACCAAAATACTCACTATTCAGGTTATAGGAATAACTGGGAAAAGAATCTGGGAAGTCCCATGTGGATGTTCAGGAGGATCATGTGCGAATCAGATATTGAGTTGGAGACAGGCTATAATTTGCCGCGAAGCGGCCAGATTTTTTTTATCAGGGATATGCGATGACTCTCTTGTTAACCTTGTTTGATTTATTCATAACTTAGCGCTAAATGAAGGAACTTTTCCAAAAATTTAGAAGGAGGCAAGATTATGCCCAGTATCCAAAGCTGGAGTAAAGAATTGATTAGTAACTATCGGCCAATCTCTATTACGAACAATTCCTCTAAGGTATTGGAGGCTTGTATTGCAAGTTTTATGTCTTACATCATCAGCTCATAGGTAGTAGAAATTCAACATGGTTTTGTTGTTGGCAGATCCACCTCAATAAACCTAACAGTTTACACCCACTTCATAGCTGGAGCCTTAAAGGATCGGAAACAGGTTGATTCTATATATTTAGATATAGCTAAATGCTTTGACAAACTTAATCACAATATCCCTATTCGGAAACTCCATAGTACTGATTTGCCTGAAAATGTAGTACTGTTACTACAATCTTTTCTACTAGATAGAAAACACTATGTACAATATGCAGGGCATAATTCTACCCTCTTTACACCATCCTCTGGAGTACCACAAGGCTCTAATCTAGGCCCAATTCTATCTACAGTTTTCTTTGACGACACAAATGTAGCAAGTAAGGCTAGTAAAATCATTTTTGCTGATGATACAAAGTTATATATGAAAATTAATTGTGTAAGAGATTGTATAACATTGCAGATTGAGCTCAGGAAGTTTATGAATTGGTGTACCGAATTGGGATTGGAAATGAACATTCAAGAATATAAAGTGATTACATTAACGAGAAACCTAGATCCGATTCTATTTAGCTATGAGCTGGAGGTAAAACAGATGCAGAGAGTTTCTATAATCAGGGACCTAGAATTAAATAGTGATCATCACTTAAGACATAAAGAGCACATTGAAACTATTGTAAAAGCTGCTAACCGAATTCTCGGACTTATTTTAGGTCCTGTAAAAGCTAAAAAAAATCTAGCACTCTTATTGCACTATTTAATTCTTTCGTTATATCTGAGCTAAAATATGTTTCTGTAATCTGGCGTCCTCATTTAAAATGTGAAGTTCAACTCCTCGAAATAATTTGAAAAAGATTTTTAAAAATGTTAGTGTATAGAGGGGATGAAACCTATCCTCTGAGAGGAAGTGACTACAAGAATTTATGTGTGCAATTTAACATGTTCACAATTTGAGAAAGACACGTTTTTCTCTCACTCTCTTTCGTATTTAAGTTACTTGGGGGTATGATAGACTGTCCTGAACTACTCGAAGAAATCTCGCTTAGAGTACCACGTTTCAATTCTAGATATGCAGATTCTGAGATAATGTATCTACCTGCGACAACGAATCCAGCGATGTATAATTCTCCAATCTATAAACTATGTCGGGATCTGAATGACATGTACGAAAAGTGCTCAAGTAATTTAGATATATTTGATTGTCTATTTGCGAGTTTTATGAAGTATGCGAGAGAGTATGTTTTGTCCATGAGAGACCTTGAATTATAATTTAAATCAAATGAATTTTGTAATGAATTCTGGCACTTTGTATACGAATTATGACCATGTAATTGGATTTCAGTTGGGTCTACGCGAATTGAGATCAAATCTAATATTAAAATTGTACATCTTCAGATACTGAAAATTCGGATTTGGTAAATCAGAAATGCTCTGAACTTTCAAGTATTTCAATTTTATTGGCTGGAGATTTTTTAGTTTTCCATTTTTATAACGCACAATATTCGAAAAGAGGTCAAGTTATAACGGTTTTTATTCCAATTAGAAATTGTTGAATTTTTTTTTATTTTACTCAAAACTGTTCAACTTTATAAGGTTCTAAAACAGTTTTTAATAATTTTTCAATTTTCGGGCCTTATAGTTTCTCTGTCCTTTCTAAGACACAAAATTTTTATTTTTCCAATATCAAATTTGTACGTCAATGTAAATATAATTGTTGTATTCTTGAAGACCTCCATTTAAGAAAAATCATGCTGTTTTCAAACATTCAATTGCCCCATGTCTCGACTAGCTTCAACCCAAAAGGGCATGCCCTCCTGGTATTTTCTGTTTGAATTTCTAGGATGTGTCACGATCATTATGAGCCTAAAAAGGAAAGAATTGCTGTTGTTCTTTTTGAGAAAACTAAATTATTGATTGTTTCAAAGAGATGAGGCAGCTTAATTCCATCAAGGTAAGGTGAAATTGTAAATTTATTAGCTTAAGCCTTTAAGTTTAACATCCAAAAAGTGCTTCATGAGCTAGATAACTTACGAAAACTGAAACCCTTCAATATTCTCGAAAACTGTCGCTTTGTAAAATTCTTGGAGCATTGAAAGTGAAAAACTCTTGGACAATTCTTTCGCTACATCAGCAGCGTGCTTGAGTTTTAATGGTCTCATATGCAAGAACTTTGTAGCGTCGTCTTAATAGTTTATTAGCCAGGGATCTGGAAAATCTCGACAAGATTGAAAATCTATCAAATCCACTTGAACATGGCTATTAAATCCGTCAGATAGGCTTTACAATGTCACCTTTCCTGGAAACAGCTCTTTTCCGATTGCAAGTTGGGCAATAAGCAATAAGTATTTCGCAAGAGACTCTTGGGGCTCAAGACTTGTTTTTTCAGATACAATTCCATTTTATCTCGTCCTCCATATCTTTTTCGAACGAGTGCTTCCAGTATCATGGAGGAAAAATTTTCAACGGGAGTCACATAAATGAACTGATCAGTGGCATCTTTTTGCTTCACAATCACATGGCCCCTTCTACCGATTCGTGAGAGTTCGAATAATTATGAATAGTAATAGTAAGATGAAGTCTTTTTTCCACTACTTCCTTTCCTACTTTTTCATTCTGACTGTTATTTTCTCTCCATTTTCCAATTACCATTTCTTCTACATCAATCTGTTGAATTTTTGTTGCTTACTATGGGAGAGTTCAAATTGTTCTTCAAATTCTGTTCTTCTAACTATACTTTCTTCCATTTCGACAAAATCCTATTTTCGAATTGATGAAGCACCTATCGCTTTCAATTACAAACTAAGACTGACTAGGTACTGAGCTGAATCAAATAGTACCAACTTGATTTTGAATAAAGAGTGAAGGGAAATTTGAAGGGTAGTCTAGACTCTGTCAGCAGACAGAAGAAGAAGCAACAAAGATAACCTGTGTCTAACTACTGACTGCATCCTCCCTCTTCAACTATCAGTCCCTAGTAATCTTTTCCTTTAATCGCCCCGGTTACTTTAGTTATTTCGCCACCTACCACGGCAGTAAGCCTGATTGAATTCAGAGAATTAGACAAAAGAAAGGACGACGCAGGTATATTCGATTGAGTGCCTGCAACATATACATGAACAAATGTCTAAGAATGACTCTTTCAGACAAAGAGGTTGTGGATTGGTGTAGGAAGGACCTATTTTGGTCGGGCTGGACATAAGTACCCAAGACCTTGGTATCATGGATTCCGATTTGTCAGGCAATACCTGAATGTTATAACCCGACTGAGAACCGTTCATATCTGTACGGGCACCCATGTTCAAAGAATGGGTTGGAATCTTCCGGTTGATTGTTATTGCGGGGCTGAACTCAAGGATCTGTCTCACTTTCTTTACTATTGCCCAGTGCTCTCACCGGGTCGCGTGGAAATAAACGACTTAATTATTGAGTCGGGCAAGGAATTTATCTGTAGATTTAGTAGTTTTCTCAGGGGTGGGAATATTATTATTGAGGGTATCTTTTGGTGCGAGGAGGGCTTGGTCTTGGCACATGTGGCGATTCCTTCCGTGTCCCTCCACACCGCAGTATACTGGGACCCGCCTGGAGTCGACGAGTGTCCTGGGGTTGACCTTCTGGAACTGGACTGACGTGACCTTGCTTTTGCTGCCTCCTATTCTACTGTGCTATTGGTTCAATTACGTGTTATGTTCTGGCCATTCACAGAATTGTAAGAAGCCACAATCAAGAAGAAGAAGATTGGGGACCTTGGGACAGTGAAATTGCGTGAATTGGTGTTTGCAGATGATAAAGTTGTTACGGCTGATTGAGTCGATGATTTGCAGAGAACATTGTGCATACTGGATACCAACATTAAGCCTATGAGTCATAGAATCAACTCCAAATACGACGTTTCGCCTATGTAACGTAAGGCCTCTTCAGGTGAAAGAAAATTTCCATGTCTAATATGATTTTAAAAAAAAAACCAATATATAGTTAATTTTGAATTCGATTCGAAACATGTTTGATACAAAATTATAAAAACAATTTTACCATATACAAAACATAAATGCATGTATAGTTGTTACAGTATTATTGTCAAATTATAAAATTATTAGAGTCAAAATTGCCGAAAGATCATAATTAGTTTTACTCTATTGTAGGTATATAAGTTATATTACTTTTTAATTTGACTTAATTTACTATTTTCACGCAATGCAAGGTGGTTTTTTGATATAAATTAATAACTTTGATGGTCCAACACAATAACCTACCATTGCTATGGGTTTAGTGTGTGACTTGACGATATTGCAAATATATAAAAGCTGTATGCATAGTTCATCTATGTACAAGGTTTTACGGAACTCAGATAACAAGGTTAGTTCAAACGGCGTGCCACCTTGCTAACACCTTGCCATGGGTGAAAATAGTAAATTAACTTAAATTAAAAAAGAATATAACTTAGATACATACAATAGAGTAATACTAATTATGATCTTCTGGCAATTTTGACTCTCATGATTTTATAATTTGACAATGATACTCTAACAACGAATCATTCATCCATGTTTTATATATGGAAAGATTGTTTTTATAATTTTATATTAGACATGTTGTGAATCGAATTCAAAATTAACTATATATTGTTTCTTCAAAAATCGTATTGGACATGGAAATTTCCTTCTACTTGAAGAGGCCTTACGTTACGTAGGCGGAACGTCGTATTTTGATTAAAAATAAATACATGACCAAAAAACTAATAAAGAATAACATCTATTTCATTACCACAATCTTGGTCGAAAACCATAACATCAATTTATATTAGCTGTAGTTCAAAATTATACAATTATATAATGGAATTTCCAAGGACTGGCTATTATAAGAATGCAAGGTAATCTTGCCATAGCAACAAAGCAGTCATCTTGATGAGAACATGATGGAGGACACCGATTAAGCTGAGTACAATACAGAACCGAAGGCGTTTTCTTTTAAGATGTAGAGACAAAAAATTTCTAACATTTGATGAATTTAAGGATTGATATAGATTTTAAGCATACAAAAGTTATAAACGAGGTTAAGAAAAATATTTTCCGAATGACAAGGGAAATGTCACTATAGTAATGGAAGAAACTGATTATATTAAAAAATGCAATATTCTTTTACAGGATAATGAAACATATAAACCTATTTATAAAGACCCAACTAACAGTATACAGAGAGATCTTAATAAACTAATACAAAAAAACGTACAACAAACAATTAATAATACTGGTATAGGAAAATGGCTTAAATGTTGTAATGGATCTGACCCACGGTTTTGTGGGTTGTCTTAAATACACAAGATAGGAATTCCTGTTAGGCCTGTCACGTCTTTTATAAATTGAAGTGAAATTTGATTGAAGATCATACAAATTTACCATGATAATTTTATAAAATTATTGAATTTTTGTCTAAAAAATGCATATTGTCTCTTTAATGGTTCATTTTACCGACAGACCTATGGAGTACCAATGGGATCTCTAATCTCATTCGCTGTTCCTGATTTAGTGATGGAAAATATAGAAGGTCATATTATTGTCATCCTTTCTTATTATATAATATTCTTTTTTCGATATGTAGATGACATACTTGTTTGCGCCCCTGGAGATAAAATAGAAGACTTACAATTGAGATTCAATAAATATAATTTTAGATTGAATTTTACAATAGAAAGAGAAATAGATAACATTATTAACTTTCTGGATGTCACTATCAAAAGAATCGATGGGAGATTGGAGAGTGATTGGTATAGAAAAGAAACTTGGTCTGGGAGATATATGAATTTTAATTCATATGCTCCATTAAAATAATAAAATTAGTGTCATTAACAGTCTTGTAGATAGAGCGATTTTACTTTCCGAAGAAGAATATTTTAGGAAGAATATTAGTTTAATTGAAATTACATTAATACAAAATGATCTTCCAAAAATCCTTATAAAAAAATTTGTTAATTTAAGAATTGAAAAGTTAATTCAGAAACTGAGTAATATTGAAATCACACAGGATATGGATTTTAATAAAATTATTATACTCTCGTATGTAGAACAAATTGAATGCAAACTTAGAAAGGTAGTAAATAACGAAGGTCTAATGAGCGTTTTTCGCTCTCAAAAAGATGCTTTCGGTTGTTTCCGAAACTTAAAAAATCCTTTAAGTAAAGGAAAAAGAACACATTCTATATATCGTTTAATATGCAAAAATTGTAAGAGTTCTTACATCGGCCAAACGGAAAGACCTATTGATGTTAGAAGGAAGGAACACATAAACGATTGCAAAAAAGACAATAGAAAAACTGCCCTTGTTGAGCATTCACATACTCTCGATCATCAATTTGATTTTGATAATATAAAAATACTTAGTACATTAAAGAACTATAAGAAGAGAGTTTTTAAAGATATGTTCTACGTAGCAAAAACAGATAATATATAAAAGAACGGACATTCAAAATTTGAGCTATGCATATAGAAATGTAATCAGAGCCAGAAATTTCTGCTCAACTGCATGAATTATGACGTCATATGATTCTGCGCACGCCGTTTGAACAAACCTTTCCATCTGCGTTGCGCAAAACCTTGTACATAGATGAACTATGCATACAGCTTTCATATTTGAAATATTCTCGTCACACACTACACCCATGGCCATGGTAGGTTATTGTGTTGGCCCACTAAAGTTATTAATTTATATTAAAAAACCACTTTGCCATAGGCGGGAATAGTAAATTAACTTAAATTTTAAAAAAATATAACTTATATACATACAATAGAGTGAAACTGATTGTGATATTTCAGCAATTTTGACTTTAATTATTTTATAATTTGACAATAATACTGTAACAACGAAACATTTATCTATGTTTTATATATGGTAAGATTGTTTTTATAATTTTGTATCAAACATGTTTCGAATCGAATTTAAAATTAAGTATATATTGTTTTTTCGAAAATCATATCAGATATGGAAATTTCCTTTTACCTGAAGAGGCCTAACGTTACGTAGGCGAAACGTCGTATTTTGATTGGAAATCAATACATGATCAATTAACCGATGAAAAATAACATCTATTTTATTACCACAATCTTGGTCGAAAGCCATAACATCAATTTATAAAAATTATTTTCTTTTGAAGTAGGAGCGCGAAAACAGTATAGTATGCAACCTTGCCTTGAACGAGAAGGGAATAGAACATGTGAATGATTCCGTGTATATTGGAAGTTTATTTACTGCGGACAGAAAGATGGATGCAGAGATATCCAGACGTACAAACGAGGGCAGGAACGTTATCGGCAGCATGGGAGCCAGTATGGCACATACTGTGCTGTATGGTCACGAGACTTGGACGTATCAAGAAAAGGACAGAAGTAAAGTGAACGCAGTTGGCATGCGATTCTTTCTGAATATGTACGGTAAAACGCTAATGAAAAAAGGCAGTAATGAGTGGGATCTCAAAGAATGTGATGCAGAAGAAGCATTGATTGACAAGTGTGAAAGAAACTTGCTGAAATGGTTTGGTCATGTTGAGACAATGAATGAAGGGCGTTTAACGAAGCAAGTGTATTTAGGTAAGCTGAATGGTAGCGTACCTAGAGGTAAACTAAAACAAGTTAGATCAGAATGTATGAATGAGACTCTAAAGCCAAGAGACATAAAGATTCGTTGAACTCAAGAGCTTGCATGAAAACATGTATGGATGTAATGGATCCAAAAGATGTAGGCAAGGATAGGGATGTATGGAGGACAATTGTTTTTGAGATGAAGCGTGACGCCTGGAACGAAAGATTTTGGATGCTCATGGGCCGTCGTAAAGTGCTTTGCATAGTGGATGTGGTTTGGATAAGGAGTATGGATCTTCCTATGAATTTATCGGTCAGCTTGAGTGCTTATGTGTGAATCATGATGTATGATGGCTCTTAAAGCTGTTGGCCTGAGGTAGTTGGTAGAGAGATTGATCAGCGACCCTTGTCGGGGCGGTGTTGTTGAAAGAAAGTGTCCCTTGAATGAGCAATACTTGACTTCTATATTGATTTAAAACCTACCCCGTCTCCTACACATCTCTTCTTCTCCTTACCATATAAATTCGTTCATCCCCGGTAGTATAACCAGGTTAGGACCGAACGAGTTACGCTCGCTCCGAAAGGCATTTGGGATTTGAAAGGTATAATAATAATAAAATATAGTATGAGATGGCAAATCACTTTAAAGCCCGACTTCTAGACTCACTGCGTTCGCTTTAATGAATTTTGGTTAAAATAGACAAATGGACACAAAATGGGATTGATGTGATTGGAAATTCTAATTCTGATTTACCACCGGACCATTAAGTGACTCGCCAATTGGCTTTATTGTCAGTGTTTAGTTAAACTGGCTAGCTTAAAGCAATTAACGTATTTGCCGTTGAGGCAATTACTACACTTCTCTGCACTTCTCTAGTTAGAGCACACGGCTCGAGAAATAGTCTATGGACCATAGGATAATCCAATAATTCAATTAGGGCGTATTATAACGCTGCAAAGTTCTGACTTGAGCAGCCGCTTGTCCAAAACTAACTCCGTGTGTACCTAGCACTACGGTTGACAAGTAAACACCTGCAATATTGTTAAGCTACACAAGGTGTTGTCGCTCCACATAATTTCAATTCGATTTTTTGTAGTTGTATTTTTTTCAGTAATTTGCAATTTCGGAAATTATCAATTTGGGTCATTATATTCTTGGTATTTTTAGCATTCGGGATTTTCCTTTTTCGGTAAAGTTATGTCATTCCTTATGAGCTCCAAAAACATTTTAAAAAATTGATATACCCAAAAATATCAAAACTATGAAAATAAAAATATTTCAAGGCACACTTTGATAATGCGTAAGTTGAAGGCGTTTGTCAGACAACACTAAATTATTCATACTTTTTTAGGGCCCTAATAAACTATTTCCCCAAATAGTTCCAATTTCCAACTCCACAATTTCGTTTTTTCGACCCACCCTATGCAGTATTGCCCCAACTATAAGTACATAATGTCAAGCCATTCATTTTGATCACGTCTATCGGTTAAATCACTTTTGCCCTTGAATTTGAATTTTCTAAGGCGAATTCGATTTAGTTTCTAAGTGAATTCACAAAGAAAGTGGCATTTATTCACTCTGTCGCAGAAAGCGAGGACAAAATGCAAACCATAAAGATTCAGGCAGTCGAGTGTGCAAAGTTTGAGGTCCGAAAGTCTATCTGGCTTGAGAAGATTCTAAAAAATCTAGTCACGTGTCCATCTTAAGCCTCTACAAGCTCTCTTTCTCCTCCTCTCCTCAGTCCCCATTTCTCATTCTTTTACCTTTTGCGGAATGAGCCTCTAAAGGAGAGCAGTTCTTTACACATGGCGCTTTATGCAGGCCACAAGAAGAATTTTTTTCTCTCAAACGTTATCACACGCTGACGTAGAAATGCGAATGAAATGTTTTCTTGCGAAGGTTTGAATGCCTCACAGTTAAAAGCAGTTACCATTGCTGGAGAGCTATAAAAAGATGATAAAGTTTCTACTCGAGGAGAGTGCAAAAAGATTTATGCTTTTAGAAAATGGACATAAAAGCCATTGTTGTAGATGAAAACACATCAGATTCCATTTCGAGTCTTATTACTGAAATAAAAAATGGGACAGAGTAGGTCGTTGCGTGTATTCAATAAATTCTTTGATGAAGGAATGATGACAGCAGATATGAGTCACAATACTAAAGAACGATTCTCTTCTTTGCTGCTCATAGTTAATTGTAGGTCTTATTCGAAGATTTAATTTTTATTGATCGGAATAAAATCCACTCTCTTAGGAAGGTTTTTTGTGTACTGGAAAAAAACACCCAAAAAGTTCGCAATTCAAAAATAGACTTTGAGAGTACCTGCTTTTTCAGCTCATTAGAGACAGTTGTACAATAAATGTACAGAACAGGAAGAAAAAAGAGGGAGAAAAAAGAAAGAGTCCACCAAAACCATCCTCACACTCTTTTTTTTCTGTTTTTTTTTTATGCAACTAGGGCTCAACATGTTTCGAAGCCAATTTAGACTTCCTCATCAGGGGTAATTTATAGGATAACTAGAGTTATGGATAATGAAACATATAATAATTGTGTATATTTGCATGGCAGCTTTTCCTTGTAAATAAATTCAAATATATTTATTGAATTTAATGATATTCTCATTTGAAGTAACATAAGTCACATAATTCTTTCTGTAATGCATTCAATCTAAGTTTTTACTAACTGAATAACTTCATGTGATACTACTATACAGGACTTTCAGTAATATCTTTCATAAAATCACATTCCGCCAAATTTTTTGTCTATCAATTATACTAAAAATTATATTAGAAAAGACATGAGAATAAGAGAAAATAAAATAATATAATTTTCAAATATAACTTCCTTCGTATCATGTCCAAGATTTTGCAATCCAAAATTCTGCAAACACTTCACAAAAACACTAATTAAACAAAATTTTCAATTATTTTTTAAAGAATGTTTGTGAATTTTGCCAACATTTTTACTATAAATTTTTTCTAAATTATGATGAAAATTCTTCACCAGTAAGAAGATTCATAGAAACACGAACTGCACTGAATGACAGAATTTTTGAGACTGAACTCGTCTATGTAGCCACTTAGGCAAACAGAAACGTTTTTTTTTTTTTTTTTAGCGAGGGAATAACCAATCCTAGACGTTCGTAAATATCGTCCGTTGGATGAATGCCAATAGACTTCGGGGAACTATAGAGAAAGTCTTGGTCCCAAATATAAAGATTTGGAGTTTTTTCCAAGGAGACAATAATAAGATAGTTAAATAATTTTAACATTTCAATTTAAGATTTAATTTTGATTGAAAACAAATACTATATCTCAAACCATGTACATCCTTCCGGCAACATTATTATATTTATAACAGGTACCAGGATGACATTTTAATTACATTATGCTTGGAAAAATTCAAGATATAGTAGACTGAGAGTATATTTAATATATTTTAAATCAAAAATATCTGTAGAAAATTATAAGATTAGATATAGTGTAAACAAAGTACTCAATGGTACATAATATGCACATATTGTTAGTATGGCATCTTCCTCTTAGGCAAAGAGGGTATAGTTTCTTCTATCTGAATGTCTGTAAAACCTATAGCAACCTTATTTTTTGATACGTACCAAGTTAACATTTTAATTAGCTGTAAAATTGAAAATTGTATGTAAAACCTTATGGTAACCTTACTTTTTGATAAGTACCAGGTTAACATTTGAATTAGTTATAAAATTGAAAATTGTATGTAAAACCTTATGGCAACCTTATTTTTTGATAAGTACCAGGTTAACATTTAAACCAGTTATACAATTAAAAACTTGAAAAAAAATATCACAAGACTTATGTACACAGAACATGTGAAATGTAGGAAAGAGATCATAGTGCCAAGATAAAAATTTTGTGGGTTAATTTAGAACCAATCTATTTAGATTATTCCATTCTTCAAAAAAAAAAAAAAAAACAGATAATCCAAACCAATAACGAATTTCTAGAAATTTACTAGCGTTCTGAAATTTTAGAAATACATTTAAGTAAAATATATATCTTTCGGTAAATTGAATTAGTCATTAACAACCACAATTAAAAGAAATCTTATGACCTTTTTCTTTTTGAAAAATGGAACAATCTGGATAGATTGGTTCAAAATCATCCCACAAAATTGTGATCTTGGTACTACGATCTCTTTCCTTCATTTCCCATTTTCTGTTTCCATAAATCCTGTAATAATTTTTTGAGGTTTTCCAATTGTATAAATGATTTAAATGTTAACCTGGTACTTATCAAAAAATAAGGTTGCCATAAGTTTTACATACTTTGAGATAAAAAAATTATACACTCCTTGCCTACGAGGAAGATGCCATACTAACAATATGTGCACATTATGTACCATTGAGTACTTCATTTACATTGTCTCTAATCTTATG
>JAUMHM010000004.1:13050005-13062678 GCA_032362435.1 Melikaiella ostensackeni
TTTCATGGATGGCAGTCGCTCCCAGGGGACCCTGCGGGGGTTGTTTGACCAACTTTTTGATATATATATATATATATATTAAGAAAGTTGAAATGAATTTCTGGTAAATTCTTATTACACATATTACTCTACAAATCTCTACACTCTACAATCTTACATTCACAATTCTTTGAAAAATATAAGATTTTAAATTCCGAAAAAATATGGCAAGGTATATTCGTATACATACTATGCCATTAATTGATAAGAAAAATTAGGAAATCAGGAAGGAATGAAAAATGATGAATTATGTATTCAATATAAAATCGTCTATTCATAAACGGAATAGGATTAGACTTCATTAAGGAGAGATTATATTAATTTCGTTACGAAAAAGAATTTGAAGAAGACAATTTGTTTTTTGGGAAATTTTCCAAATCTTCGAAATTCAGTAGCTTATGAATTATCAATACAGTTTCAATTGGAACTTTGGGCAGTCGCCCACCACAAGAACTAATACGAATATCATTACTTTGTAGCTCACTTTCATGCCTAGGATGCTTTCTTTATTAACTACACTTAATTATCAACTCACATACCCTTTTTATTGATTTTAACAAATCTGAAATCACCAAAGAGGGAGTTTTTTCAAATTGACTTTATTATTTAAGTAAAAGTTGTATTTTGTCTGCGTATAAAAAAGTGTAAATATTCCTTTCTACAATATACTGTAATGAAATTCAAGGAAAGGAATATGAATAAGGGTAACAATAGCTTATGGGCATATATATATATATCTTGTAAATACGTCAATTACGATGTCTACAAAAATTTTCGCATTTAGATCTTCGAAGTCATCCAATCTAAATATGATATCATAACTCAAAAATTCGAAATGGTGTATCCAATATATCGAACGATAAACCAGAAAAATTTTAAGAATCTTACGAAAATTGTCATATTCAGGTTCTCGAGATAGCTGCGTCTAAAGATGATATCAGAATTCAAAAATTTTAAATGGCGAAGCCAATATGGTTGAACACAAATATAAAAACCGAAAAAATTTTGCCGTTACTGTCCTTTACCGGATGTTTGCGAAATGTTTTGAAAATTTATCAATACACAGCTATTATTATATTTCTCTCGGAAGAAAACAGTGCTAGAAGAATTTTCAGAGCGAATTAAAAATTTTTTTCATCATATTGGATCCGCCATTCGGAATTTGTAAACTCTGATGTCAGGTTTGGATTCAGCGACTTTAAAAACCTAAATACGATTATTTTTGTAAGGTTCTTAACATTTCTTCGATTTGGCGTCCACCATATTGTATCAACCTTTTTGAATTTCGGAATTCTGATATCATACTTGGATCCATATTTTGAATTTCAAAATTATTATATTAGATTTGGGTTCAGCGACCTTGAAAAACAAAATGTGAACATTTTTGTAAAGTTCCAAAATTTTTTTCGATTCGTTGACCGCTATTTTAAATTTCAAATTCTGAATATTAGATTTAAATTCAGTGACCTCTGAAACCTGAGCATCACCATTGCAGTGAGGTTCCCAACACTTTTCCGCTTTGTCGTCAAGAAATGACTGACATTCCATGGATTTCCCAGGCCGGAAAATTCGGAACAACTCTTCTCTATAATTTTCTCTTGCTCTGAAATTAATCAGCTTTAATCTCGTTCAAGGATCATCTATTTTCTTCAGTTTTTCGAGTGGTGTCAGGATTCAAAACCAAATTTACCGACTTCTTGATACTCTTTGTCCTACTTTTATTATTATTAAACCATTAAGTCAAATTCTATTCAGGGTAAGCGTAAATCGTTCGGTTCTAGCCTTGCTATAGTACCGGAGAACAAGGAATTTATATGGTAAGGATAGGTAAGGGATTTGTTATATAAGGGATAGGTTTTTACATCAACTTACAAGTCGCGTGTTGCTCACTCAAACAACAAACTCTTCCCACAACACCGCTCTGACACAAGTCGCTGATCAATCTCTTCAGCAATCAATTCAGGTAAAGAGCTTCACAAAACATCGCACGTCACGGTTCACACATAAACAAACAAACAGACTAATAAGCCCATAGGATGATCCATACACTTTACCCAACCACATTCACTAAGCAAATTCCTCCATGAGGGACCATCAGTATCCAAAATCTTTCGCTTCAGGCGCCACTGTTCTTCTCATAAACAATTTTCCTCCATACATCCCTATTCCTACATACATCATTCGCTTCCATTACATCCTTGCATTTTTTCATGGACGCTTCACTCTTTCATATCTCCTCGCTTTATCTGAATACACTTGCTTCGTTAAACATCCTTAATCCATTGTCTCAACAGGACCCAATCATCTCAACAAATTTCTTTCACTCTTGTTGCTTCTACACCACATTCTTTGAGTACCCACTCATTACTGACTTCATCCACTAGCTTTATACTGCATAAATTCCACAGGAATTGAATGCCGACCGCGTTAAGTTCACTCCTATCCTTTTCTTGGTACGTCCAGGTCTTGCTACCATACAGCACAGGATGCAATCACAAAATTATATATTGCAAATTTAGTTTCATTCTTCACATTTTTACTTCTGATAATGGCTGCTATACACTGTCGATAATTTTTCTACCATCTTTTATAGGTCTGAATATCTCTAATATATCTGCATCTGACTTTCCGTCAGAAGCAAATAAACTTTCAATATATAGGAAGTCATCAACTTGTTCTATCCTCTTTTCGTTTAAGTCAATGTTGCAATGCATACTTCTTTCTCACCTCTTCTTTCAAAGACTTTAATTTTTGTTTTCTTCATGTTAATCTTAAGATCCATACTCTTCATGCTCGCATCCAGTTTGCTCAATATTCTCTGCTAATCATCAAATGACTCTGCTATAACAACCTTATCATTTGCAAACGCTACTCCACGTACTTTTACTGTCCCGAGATCAACACGTTCTCCGTCTAAGAAAATCATTCTCAAACAACTGTTCATGTATATATTGAACAACGAGAAGGACACAATGCAGCTTTTCCTAACTCTCTGCTCAATATCAAAGCAATCGCTCAGAGTTCCATTTACTCCTACACTCTACTACATTATGTGTTGCTTTTACTGCTCTCAGAAGCCAACTATTAACTTTATACTTTTTCAGGACTTCCAAAAGTTTAGTACGATCCATCTTATCGAAGGCTTTTTCCAGATTAACAAACGCACAGAAAAAACTCATTTGTTCACTCTCAGACTTTTTTCTAAGATCTGTCTTTAGACGAATATCTGATCCGCACATGATCTCCCTGGCATAAGCCCACGTTGATTTGCCCAGACCCTTTCTTTGCTTATTTCGATGATATTCCTTATGAGTATTTTGGTGAATATTTTGCCCACGGTACTGATACCTCTATAATTATTACAGTCACCTCCACCACCTTTTCCCTTGCAAAGTGGAAGGATAATCGCCGTGAACTTGATCAGCTGCACAGACAAATATCCATCACCGCTCTTAAGCATTTCAGAGGTAATACCATCCACACCAGAAGATTTACCATTCTCTATTTTCTAATTGCAAAAATAATCTCGCGGATATTAATTCCTATTCCACCCCCTACAAGAAGGTTGTCTAAAGTATCCTCTTCTGTATCACAGTTGTTATGCTCCATAGCCTCACCTGGATACAATTCCTTGAAAAAATCGCTCACACAGTCTTTCACTTTGTCCGGATCAAATATCATTTCACCTATAATTTCTTGATTCCGACTTAATCAGTAGTAATACTTCCTTTCCTAATCTTCTTGACTTGTTCACAAAATTGACATGATAGAAAGAGTTGCGAGATAAAAGACACCCGAGAAGCGGGCGAAAACATAAAAGCTTTCATGTGGACAAAGTGTATGAATTAATTGGAAGATTATTATAGTTAATTATTAAGTTCCAAAGATTACTCGAAATATTATTATGCGTTATTTTTTGTTTTAATTCGGTCGAGGTGTCTGCATGCGCTGATTACGATTCAAGTGCTGGATTTTTGACTGTATAAGTAGTACGTCTACCGAAAGACCTCAGTGCAATCTATACCGAACGGATGTACTCCTCCTAAGCACCTGCTATGGCCAGGCCAGCCCGTATGGCCCCATGCATACTCGTAACAGTAACCACTTCCACCTATTTACATTTCCATAGTCAGGATAGTTACTATCGCATCGTCTCGCTATGTCGGATGGTACATATATCGTTCTTACTTACACATGCAGAGAGCGCACAACATTATCGTCAGTAAAGGGGTTGAAATGGGGTAAAGGTAAAGGCAAATGCAACCCGCTGCCTGCATAGAGTGGATTCGTCAGAGACGTCTCGTCGATTTGTCAAGCGAACGCAAACATTTGCAATTCTTATCGCTCGTCATGCAAGCTACGCAAATGCGGTATAAATTCAATTCTGTATTTTGCCTTCTTTGGCAGTTTAATTTGTGGTGGAAAATACCTTACGTTGTCGACATTGCCGACATTGATATACAAGAAACGTGTGAAAGAGTCATCATCCGCAACGTGTGCCTATAATACACAAGTACAGCTTCTTTACGATATACGATGCCGATAGCTTTTGCGATATATCTGAAATGGTCGAAACGCTAAGCGAACAGATATGATCCGTCAATTTATATATCAAGCGTAATAACACTTATGGATAAGGAAACTTCTCTTCGGGCTTCGCAAGAGAAATTCACTATGATAATCTATCAAATCATTTATTCTTCCACTCATTCGTTCATTCGTTCATTCATTCACTCACTCATTCATTCACTCATTCATTCATTCAATCATTCATTCATTCATTCATTCTGTCCACACTGAAGGTCCTATGTTTCCGCTCGCTTTTCTCGTGTTTTTTGTTTCGCGACTTTTTCTATCATGTTGGTGTGACAGTTCATTAGTATACGTCAGTTTGACTTCTTATAAAACTGTTCCCCTACTTGAAGCAACATTGAGTTGTTTCCCTTTTCACGGAAATGCTTCATCGTTCATTTTCAAGCTATTAGTTTTTGCACTTTACATTAAAATGATTTAATTTTGGAAATCGTGATGTACAGCTTTGAAATAAATAATTTTTAACGACTTAGTTGCAAGATCTTAATATAAAAATGGTTGAATTTTTAACCAAGTTTGGAATTGTCTAATTTTTATCGCTCCAAGTTTGAATTTATTAATTTTCGAAGTTTTCAGTTAGAAAGCATATGTGGGCATCCGTATGAAAAGGGCCCTTATGGCCGACATGAAGTTACGTCCAGTGACATATAGACGAATAAATTTCCGGCATTTTAAGTTAAAGGTGAACCCTTCAGGTTGAAAAATGAGCCGCAGCAGAATTTTTTTGGTTGAAACTTCAAAAAACTTCTTTTCGAGAAAAACGCGTCTAAAGTTGGTGAGTCTCATACGCGCACGTGTTATACTTTTTCTTGAAGCATTAAGTATACTCACTTCTCGTTGTTTTAAATGTTCACCGTGGTTTATATTCTTTAATTTTTAACGGTAAAAATGACAGCGATTTTTTTTAGGACAGAAATTATATTTTTAAGTAAGGAAATCTATCCGATCAGGTTGAATGTCATTTGATACTGTTATATTGAACTGAATTAAAATTTACCAAGCTCAACAGTCCAAAGACCAATTAAAGAGCTACTATGAGTTATACATATTAATCTTAATTCTAGGACTACACAGACACATAAAAAATAAAAAGTAGCATGTCCACTGAACCATACCACCATACCTATATGTTTTTGGTGTCGCTGAATCCGAATCTGGCATCAGGTTTTCACCATTACATCAGGTTTTTGTGAGAATTAGCCTTTTTGGCCATTTCCAAAAAACAACATGAAGGGCGAACCTGACGTTCTAGAAACTTCTAGCAGAACTCAAGATAAAAGTTGAACCTTGTACTTCAGGGTGATTATATTGAAAAAATCTGCCCGCTTCGCGAGCACATTCCCATCGCGCCCTTTGCGCGCAGCTCGCTACGCGCTTGGTGTTATATGTTCTTCATGGACAAATTACTAATTTATTTTTGATTTCAAATGAAAAAGGATATTTATTTACTTAGGGCTCCATCGACCTTAAGGAATACATTCTCATCATAATATTCGCGCTCGATTTTCTGCGCTCACCCCATAATATATACAAATGAATAGTTAAAAGGACGATTAAAAATTATCTTGATGATTTTTGATTAACGGAAATTTTATTTGACTTTTTAAAAGCAAAAATTCTACTCTCTTGTTTTTTTTCTTATCTCGCGTCGTTTTGGCTCAAAAATTACAATTAAAATATTCCAAAATCATTTCTTATACTCTAAGAGAATCCATGCCTCCTATCAAAAAATGTTCGGAAGAAAGCTTGCAGGTCTTTGTAAAAGCAACAATTTTGATATCTCAATTTTTTTTCGTATCTCGTGTTATTTGAGTCAAAATTTGAAATTTTGACTTTTCGGAAAAATGCAAAAAGTTGTTATAACTGTCTTGTAGGGCTTCCTAAAAGCAACGTTTTCCTCCCTAGACTTTTTTCATATCGTGCATCGTTTGGCTTGAAATTTTATTTTTTGTTTCTTTTTTTGAATTTTGTAAATGCCATAACTCTCATAAATTCCTTTTTATCGAAAAAAGTCATGGAGATAAATTGTTCGACTTCTTGAGTACTACGAACAGCCGTACATATCATTTTTTAATCTTGAAAAAAATGGTCTCAAAATTTTTGAAAATGCTCTTTTTGAATTTTGACTCAAGTATGCTTGTTCACGAACTCGTCCTTTTTTTAGGCCTTAAAACAGTGCGCCAAAAGGCAATCCAATCCGACAAATCCTTCGAAGGTTATCGTGTTCGCAGACGATGACAATGACAACGACAACGACAGACAGACACCGAAGTAAAATCCATTTTTTCTCAATCAGTGCAGGCGGGGTAGTGAGCAAAAGCACACAGCTAAAATCTTTCAGCGCTCAAGATAGGCGACGAAAATAATGTTTTCAATTTAGTGACCTTAGAGTACAAGGCTAAGCCTCTAATTTGAGCCCTGCAAGAAGTTTCTAGAACGTCAGGTTCGCGTCCCATGTTGTTTTTAAGAAATGGGCAGAAAGGCTTCTCTTCTCAAAAACCTGACGCGCTGGAGCAAATCTGGCATCAGATTCGGGTTCAGCGAGCACAAAAACATATGAATATAGTGGTGAGGTTAGTGGACATGCCACTTTTTTGTGTGTCTGTGTTATCATGGTAGTTTTGTACAAAAATAATATCACATGTATAGTCAAACTAGTGTTTGATATAATATTTATGAATGATATTTATCACCTAAAAATTTCCATAATTTCAATTTCAAGTTATAGTTTTGAATGTGCAATTCTAAGACAGTTTGATCTTTGAGGCCCTGATACTAAAGTTTTTTTTTGCGTTAAGCGTTTCAATTAGAAAATATTTGGTTTGAAATTCTTCAATTTTTGGAGGTTCCCAATTTCAAATTCCACAATGTTGTCGGCTACTGCCTTTGAATTGTACAGTTCTGAATGTTTCATGTTGAAATAGTGTGTAAATTTCAAATAAGTAATATCGGATGATAGTTTGTGAGAAACAAATTTTGTCGTTGGAACACATATTCACTAAGGGGGAGGGTTAAAAATGAAGGTCAAAAATGAACTTGATTTTTTAAATTAAAGGTCCTCCTTTTTTTTACTGTAAGCAAAGCTCAGATTTTTCCTTCCAATACATTTAGGTTGGAAAATTAACATTTTATTATTTATTCGTTAACATAAGTATTTATAAGATTTTGAGCAGATAATATCTTTTTCAACGATTTTCCATATAACTCTTTTAATATCAATGTAAAAAATATTGTTATTACTACTATTGAGAATTTTACTGCTAATATTCTACAATAATTTTTAATTGATAGCCTTAATGATTCAACAATTCTAAGCTAAAATCCTCCTAAATCGATAATAGTTTCAAATTGAAATATTCAAAATGTCAGGCCAGTTTCACTATCAAATCTTTCAAAATTGCAAAATTTTATATTGGAAGCCTTGATGGTCAGTCTTCTGATTTGATAACTTCAGATTTGAATATTTTCAATAGTTTGGTTCCAAATTTGAACGTACAAAATTGGCCGGTTTTTTGAATTCTCTGAAATCGTTGAATACCAAATCAAAAGACTTGATATTTGCACAATTTTTAGTTTGAAGGATTTGTAATTGGAAGATTCGGATTCATTTAATTTTCAACGTTCCGTTATCGAACTTTTTCCATTTTTGATGTTTCCACTTAAGATTACTTCATTTTGAACATTTCTCCAAGATAATTTAATTTTGAAAGCTTATAATCGACAGCTTTTCCTTTTTGAACGTGAATTTATTTCTTGATCAGAAGAAATTCTCTCATCAATTATAATGTCAAATTCTAATTCTTTATGTAATAGCAACTTCAAATTCTAATTTGTCAAATTGTAATCGCTTCGAATTGAAAATTATTCAAAAATAAAAGGTTTTAATCCTATATTACTTACTTCTAAATGCTTTCTATCAGAGATTATATAATTTTGATTCCTCTGAATTTTGAATGAGACAATCTTTAAACTTGAAATATTCAATATATTTCTTATTATTAATAATTTAAGTTATTCAAGATTGAACGTCGCGAAATCGTCCTATTTCCAAAATTTTAATCTGAAATCATTTCAGTTCGAGATTCTCCTATTCAAAATAATATTGTTTAATTCCAAGCGCTTTACTTAGAAATAATATAAGTTCAATTTCATTTCATTCTATTCGAAATATAGTCCTTTTTTTCAAAATTTCATTTATTCCAAAATTGTTTGAATTGGAACCTTTTCAATTCAAAATCGTTCAATATATTTGTTTTTAATCTCAAACACTTTCAATTTGAAATTATTAATTATCAAGAATCATTTTAAAAAGTTGTAAAACTCTAATATTTCAAAGTTTGTTTGATAATGGATTGTTAAATTTTTTATATTTTTAACGTTAGGAAATAAAAATGCAAGGGCGTGAACGCTCGCATCGCGTGCGTGCAATTACTGCAAGTATTCGATGAAACAATTATTTAATCAACTACTATACTATGGTTTCATCACGACTTACCAGTTTAAGTTCTAGAAAATATTTTTGGGTGTAGATGCCGGTAGTCAGCACCTTCACTACAGCAAACTTGACGAACTAAAAAATCAAGCACTAAAATTTTGGGCTTTTTTGGAATCTACAAAACTGCAGAAACTAATTTCTATAAAACACCCCCATCACCAAAAAACTACCCTCAAAATTAAATACGCACCAGATAGAAATATAAGCGTATCAGTATTTCGGGCTGCTTTAGGCATTTATTAAGCACTAATGTCGAGTTTTGAGCTCTTTCATTTTCCTCAAAAAGCCGACGTTTGGGTATAAGTTCTGGCCGCCAGTACCTCCACTATAGGAAATTTAATATTTTGGGAAAATCTTCAGAGTTTTGGACTTTTCTAGGCTCTCCTAAATGTCATATTCTAAAACAAGTAGATACGTCAAGTTTCCCTAATTTGCTCAATTTGGTTAGGATCGGAGAGACTCCAACTTCGAGACGAGCGCACGAGCCAAATGAATTTTGGACACACTAATTATCATCGAATCAGTTTATTGAATGTACAAATCAGAGTGTTTATTGTAATAAGAAGTGCTCAGAGGTTGAAAGATGCTTTGATTAATGTCTACTCGACTTCGTCTCTCCAGCTGGAAAGAACGGACTAATAGCTTTTCAAGAGAAGGGGGAAGGCTGGAAGTAACAAATTGGGACTTAACGATTAATATTCCGTTAGAGTGCGTTGAATTTCCTTTTAAGTAGGCTGCGGGTGAATCCCCTGGATCCTGCCTTGTGAACTCCTTGGATTGACCCTTATTGGAACGGAGGGTGGAACCTTGGATAATCCTTGTTGCACCTGAGATAATTCTGATTGAACCTGGGCTTGACACTGGACACTAGGTCATATCGAAAAAAGTTGTTTGCGCGAAGTTTTAATAAAAATGAGAACTTCCTTTTGGGAGTCAAATACACTTCCCAAAAGTTTCATTTGGAAAAATTCCTTCTTTCTCCGCATCGTAGATATATCTAAAAATCACAAAAGATGACACACTTCTACAAATTTGAAGACCAAAAAATTTGTTTTTTGATTTAAATTGTCAATAAAAATAGTTCGAAGAAAGTCGATTTATACCTGTATAGCGATAATTCGATTAAAATTTTTTTTCACCCTCCTCAAGTGACTGAAATTTTAAAAAATTCAAAGAAGTCGAATTTTTCGCCATTTTCTTAGAGTTATGGTAAATTTCTCGACTATTTGACCATATAATGTATGATATGCGTTAATACGAATGTACTTTCAATATGTTGCAACAATAATATATGAGGAATGTTGACATTAAAATCATTTTTATTGACTTTAAATACAAGAAATTATTTAAATGTGATATATTGCTTTTCATTTGACAATCAAATCAATTTTCGGTATGTGAATTATCAAAAAAGATAGTTCGAAGCAAGTTGATGTGTACCTATGCAGCGATAATTCCATTGAAATATTTTTCACCTTCCAAAAGTGACTTCGCATTTTCAAGAAATCGAAAAAGACGACTGTTTCGCTATTTTCTTAGAGTTATGGTAAATTTCCCGACTATTCGACCATTTAATGTGTGATATTTTATATATATATTTTTTTTTTTTCATATTTTTGGTATCTAAGTTATCGAAAAAGATAGTTCGAAGGGAGTATATTGTACCTATATAGCAAAAAATGATTCAAAATATTTTTTACCCCACCTAAGAGACCTTAATATTTCAAAATATCGAAAAATTCGACATTTTCGCCATTCTATTAGAGATACGGCAATTTTCTCAACCATTTAACCATAAAATGTCTGATATACGTTAATGATAATATATTCTAAATATGTTACACCAATAATATATGCAGAATTTCGATATTGAAATAATGTTTATTGACTTTGAATTACAAGAAAATATCTCAAAGTGATATATTGCTCTTTATTTCACAACAGAATAAACTTTTGGTGTCTAAATGAGGTAGATATGTTTTCGAGTATACCAAGACTTATAACTCTACATTGGGGAAGTAATTCAAATAATTTTTATCTGGCCAGAATGACGTTGATCTTTGAAAATATCCTCAGAAATCAAATTTTTCGCTATTTCCTTGGAATCATATCGCTGTCATCGACCATGTGACCACTATGAGTTTATTATACATTTCTTAAAATATATTCTGAATAAAATCAAATAGGAAAATAGTCGAAACATATAATAGCTTGATATAATGTTCGAAATAATATGTCAACCATCTATCAAAGATGCCCCGAAACATCTCTGGAAACCAATTTTTTTTGCACACGATTGAAACCCGAAACACCTCCTTTCATCACAATGAATCATCGCGAAAGCATTAAATCTCTTATTAATTTTTGTTTAGTTCGTACCTGAAGGAAGATCTTTCTGAATGTATTCAAAAAGTGATACAAAATAATACCTACTTTGCTCACCCAGAAAATCTTCTTCTCGCTATGCTATGTGACGAAAGGCAGGAAATCCGCAAGCTCGCGGTGTCTTGGACAATTTCTGCGTGACAATCAACTGGAAATAAAAAATAAGGACATTCGAGGTTCCTTCGTTGAATTTTGAGTCAAAAGACTCTTCTGACGTCAGAGATCGAATCATCCGATCAAAATTCGGAAGTCAGAAAAGCTTGCCCATTTTTGAAACAAAAAATGATTTTGTTTCGAAATTGAAATAGGACGACTAAATTGAAAATGGTGTCAGAAATCCACATAAAATTAGTTTATTGGTAATACTTTGATAATTTGATGACATTATAACAAGACAATATAGGTTTCGGCTATTCCGTTATTTGATTTTATTCAGCATATATTTTAAGAAATATATAATACTCGTATGATGGTCAGATGGTTGATAAAAGTGTTATAACTCTAAGGAAATAGCGAGAAGATGGAATTTCGAGAATTTTTCAATGTTCTACGTCATTCTGGCCAGACAAAAATTATTTAAACTACTTCGTTACTGTACAGGTATAAATCTAGGTACACTAGAAAACATTCATATACCGAAAATTAATTTTATTGTCGAATAGAGAGCAATATATCACTTTTCTCCTGGTGATCCAACATGAGCTTTTATAGAAAATTCTGCAATGTGATAGAGAAAGACAATACCCCTTAGTATTGTTACACCATTGATAAACTTCGAAGCTTCACAATCTTCGTTGATTGACAAGATTTTGTAGCGGGGTCCACAGCATTTCATTGTGGCCTCGACAAGATTTTAGGGTATAAGATTGCTTTGCTTTGTAATGAAGGTCCAGTCTGACATAGTGACCGTATCCATTGTGTTCACTCTCGCGTGATTGGATAGGGAGCACCTTTCACAGTACATTTCATTTTGATCAGATCAGCGTTCATGACTCTTCTTCCATACATATTTTAAATACATATAAGTACTTGATATAATGAGCAAGATTCATATGCTCCTTACTTCTCTGCGGGGTGGCAGTAGTTAGTTGCTGTTAGAGCGAGAGAGAGAGATGAGCGTTGGTTTCTATCTCAAAGGATAGAGAGAGAGAGAGAGAGAGA